>CM056723.1:80956255-81389845 GCA_029844215.1 Przewalskia tangutica | reverse complement strand
TTTGAGAACTTCGTCCATGGCCGGAAGTGCGTTCTCCGGGGCGGCTCGCGAATCAAACGATCATTGCGGTATCACGCGGCCGATGCGAACCTAGGACCGGCTCGGTCTCAGTGCGCGATCACTCGCATGATCGTGTAGCTGCCGGATGAACTCCTGCGGATCATCACGAGTCGTCCGTAAAACTGGCGGGTTACCGCCCGAGAAAATCCAGTAGTCTCAAGCGCATGCGCTCGGGGTTGAACTACGGGTGCTCTTTGAGGAGGCTGCTGCGTCCGGCTATCCTCCGTGCAGCCTGACCACGGCCGATGGCGGGCCATCTCGCGTAACCCGTCTCATGCGCGACTGTGGGGCTGGAGGCTCGGTCTTGTGGTCTCTGTGAGGCTGCCATTGCTCTACTCGTATCTTCGCTCTGCTTTGCCGCCACGGGCGGGTTGCACTTGCGGAGGCATAGCGGTAAAGGAAAGGAATCGTCGGAGGTTCAACTCATCACACAACTCTAAGGCACGATCTCGGAATGAGAAGAATGAAACCAATCCTAAATGTCCTATAGCCTCACGATTATAGATGTGGTGCCACAACACAGATAATCAAGACTCTACTAGACGGTGCGTAGACACTTTCCGAGGATTAAGCGCTCACGATACCACTTTTGTCACGACCGAACTCGGGCGTGGATCGTGCCTTACCCAGGGCACCCTTGTGATACAACATCAGAGAAAATCAGCGGAAATAAAACATGAACATGAAATAAGAGACAAGATAAATAAACAGGCCAGCAAAGCGATTTGCCTTCATCATATATACATAAATACCGACGGTTATCCTTTTTACAAACCACACTTGATTACTCTGCACTCTAAGATTTATACAACAACTATGATGGGACAGGCCGCCATACCACGAATGTACAAGGACCTCTGGACTCGGGTAACATACCAAAGATAAGCCTCCGAAGGAACGGAGCTTCCCAAGACGCGAAATGAGATCCTAAACGCGAGGATCGACGGTAGATGTACTTACTGCGGCATGAACGCGGCCAGAAGGAGGTCGATAACAGTACCAAGTATGTGAAAGCGTAAAAATCAGTAAATGAAATCATAATAGTCTATAAGCGAGGAGAGCGGTATGATAGCAAACTACGATACACACATATGATTATATCAATTCGGTCTCACGCCACAACATCAATCTCGCGTGAGTACCTTCCTCATCGCGGCGATCTATGATATGATACAACAAGATAAAAATCCAAATGGGAGCATACGTGCGCTACGCATCGTGTCGGTATGTCGAAGGAACAAATAAAACAACATTCCAAATGGAAGCATACCCGCAGCTACGCATCGTGTCGATGAGTCCAAAGGGAAACAATAAGACGGCATTCCAAATGGAAGCATACCGTGCGCTACGATCGTGTCGATATGTCAAAGGGAAACAATAAGACAACAAGGCGGTAATCCAGTGGAAGCATACGTGCGCTACGATCGTGGTCGATATGTCCAAAGTGATTAACAAAAGTAACACTATCAACGAACGTGCGTGGAATTTCTCGTCACCGCAGACGCGTCGAGTAAGTTCTCAACAAGTCAACCGACCCTCCATCGAGAGACGCGGTAGTATAGAAACACAATTTTTGCAAAACAAAGGCTATCACAACAAGCATAGGCAAGTTTCACAACAACAAGCATAGGCAAGTTTCACAACAACAAGCATAGGCAAGTTTCACATCAACAAGCATAGGCAAGTTTCACAACAACAATCATAGGCAAGTTATACACAACTCAAAGTACTTTCATTTTATGCCAAAGTCCAGGTTTTAACCCTAAAGTACTACGTACGTTAAATTCCTTTTAAAGAGATCTAATCCTTTTATAAAAGTCACCCGATACCCGTAGTATAAAAATAGAGTGACTTATATCTTTTAAGTAAACCAAATTAAGGCAACACCATGCCTTCTTTTTCCTAAAGTTCCAGTTTGCCTAATTTCAATTACACAAGTCTCTTTTTTTGAAAAGTTCATAGTTCAATGTCTTAATCTCTTTTAAAACAATTGAGTAACATATGCCTTAGGCGAGTAGGTTATTCTTGTTCATAATCAATCTTATTAGCAGCCATGATCTAGAAAATGTAATATCATTTTGTCTCATCTTAGCTTCTATGCAGATGGAGGTTTCTACTGGTTTTAATAATACTTAATTATTCAATACATTTCCCTTTATTAACGCTGCAGTGGTTTGTCGATACATTCCGATTTCAAATCAAGAAACATTACTCCTTCCAAAACCAAGTACTCATTACTCACGAATGAGGTTTCACAAAACATCCATATTAAGTCAAGTCTCTTATCTTTTAAGAATAAGTCTCTTAACTTCTAAACCATTAAACCATTCTTTTTATCTCTCTTAATGCGTTACACCTAACTTCTCATAAAGTCGTATAACTTTTATGTTTTCAAACCAAGTATACACTTCTTTCAAAAAGGTTTCTTAATCTTTTAGAATACTTCAAGGTTCTTTTACATCAAGTCGGTTATAAGTCAAATCGATTTATCTTTAAAACCACAAAGCATTTCTCATTTACATAGAAAGTTATAACCAACTTCCCATAAAGCCGTTATAACACTTTATGTTTAAAGACAATCAAATACATTTAACACGTATGCGTCTACCGTACTACATAGTTATACACATATCATGCTAGAAACAGATAGGAAGAGGTTCACATACCTCGCGACGATTATCGACTAATAGCAAAAGCGCTCCAAGTACCTCAAACCGCTCGGCTACACCTTAAGCCAAGCGGACCACGCCACACGTAGTATTTCAACCTATAGAGGCCCAAGGCGCCTATTAATATCTTTAGATCGGCGTAGAATATTCTACGAGAAAATTCGCCACCTCCCCACATGGCAGCGTAAATCTCTCTCTATCGAGGCGGCTACAAGCCAACCGGGGGGTTAACACGCCTAACCGGACGTACAATTCTACTATACAAGTGCTACACAAGTCTCAGAATACAGTCCTATGTAATTACAGTTCAGTTCTCTTCTTTAAATTCAGGCTTAAGTCGCAAGACATTGCCGCACAACTATGTTCAATTCTATATATAGTATACTTCAACTATATATTCCAACAATATGTAATTTCCAATTACAATAGAAGGTCAAGAGTGTTTACCTCGATAAGCCCAAAATTATCCTAGTTTAAATGTCGATCCTGAGCAAGGTTTAGCTCCTACTCCGTGCGCTCCAATCCGATCCAAGAAACCCTTAGAAGTTCTACGCAACTTCTACTTATAACTTCAACTAACAATGAAGATTTCCTTAGGGTTTCGTTTAGTGGCTAAAGGAAGTATAATAGTATTTTCTGGGCTTTTGTAAGTGTAACCTTGGGAATACTACAAGGTATTTGGGCCAAGGTATTTGGGCATTATAACACTACTAGGAGAGTATTTCTATACCACAAAAGGGGGGTATTTATACGAGACAACAAGGCTAGGGGGGGTACCCCTCGGCTAGGGCACCACAGGGGAGTGAGGCCTCGGCAAGACTCTCAAAGGAGGGGAGAGTTGGGCCAGAACTCAACACTAAAGGGGAGGATTTTAACACTTAGAAAAAGATTTTTGGATGAAGAAAGTTCATCACTTAGAGGGGTATTTATAGGTCAAGCAAAGGCCAACCAATGGCCAAGATCAAGCCAAGTGTTAGGCAAGTGTAGGGCTAGGATCAAGCCATGTGCACCTTATCCATCTACCACACCAACTTGCACAAATATCCTACCTAACCCAAAGCCACCCTTTTCGTCCCATTTTGCCGCCCCTTCCTTCCAATTAGAGGGTGACAAGTGTCGCCCTCTCGTTGGTCCAAAATGTTTCGTCTCTCGGAAAAATCCGTAAAAATAATTAATGACATAGCCGGAATTTTCCCTACGAAAGCTGTGGAAACGTTTCGTCGGAAAACGACTCTTTTCGGCACTTGTGTACAAATTTCGAAACTAGCTAACTTTAAGGCTCAAATTATAATACGTACGCGCTCACGTACATACTCTGGAAATACGGGGTATAACAATAACCAAACTACAGTTCACAATAAATAAGCAGTCATGTCAAGTCAGGGACTCACACCCTCAAAGTCATCATTCAAATACAACTATGGGTCTCACACCCACAACATCAATCATGCCCGTGGAATACCTTCACCGCCAGCTTGGCGATCATGATATAAAAGCACCAAGGAATACACATGAACACCAGGTCCCACCTGTGTCATAATAAAACCGTACGGGGTAAGTAAGAAGGCATAGCCGACTACTTAAACCCACAGTACCAACAAGGTCATAAACTGTATCATGAAAACTGCCTAGACCGTCACATGATCAAAGCTGGCCACTCGCCCGCAGTATCTAATGTGCGCGTCTAGTCCTGGAACTTCCCGCAGCTCCGCATAGGCCACTCCAATGGCCGCATGAGGTATTCCCGCATCGGTAGCTACTCCCGGCATCACGGACTCGCGATCCGCATGGCACATAGACCGCGTGACCACAAGGGCGCGCTAACTGGAACTCTCGTAGCTCGCGATAGGTCCCTGGACCCGCGAGGTATCCTCGAATCATAGTCACACAGCGCTGAGTATTACCCCGCGTGGAGGCGGCTTAACCCGGGATCATGTCAAGGGTGAGTGGTACAATACCAACATAACGGCTGATCGTTAAACAACATAAGCGCAATCAAGGGAAACCCCTTTACACAAACATCACAAGATACTAACACACGTAGCATCCTAGCATGTTTACTTATCAAATCAACAAGAAAGTATTACAAGGCTATCACAAACCAACACAATCAAGTTATTCACACAAGGTACTTTCTACTTTAAGTTAACAAGTTCGGGTGTTTATCCCCAAAGTACTTCCTTTTGTAAAATCAAGTAACAACATTAGTTTCCAAACGTTCAAGTTTACCTAATTTCAAATGCTCAAGTTTCTCATTTTCGAAAGGTTTCGTAGTTCATAGTTTTTAATCACTCAATGATTATAATTCTCTTTTAAAACCATTTGAGAAACATATGCCTTATGTGTGAGTAGGTTACTCTTGTTCATAACAATCTTATTAATGTAGCCATGATCTAGGAAATGTAATATCATTTTGTCTCATCTTAGCTTCTATGCAGATGGAGGTTTCTACTGGTTTTAATAATACTTAATTAGTCAAAACATTTCCTTTTATTAACGCTGCAGTGGTTTGTTCGATACTTGTTCTGATTTCCGAAATCAGTAAAACATTATTCCTTTTAAAAAAACCAAGTACTCATTACTCACGAATGAGGTTTCACACAAAATTCATATTAATTTATTTAAGTCAAGTCTCTTATCTTTTAAGATCAAGTCTCTTAACTTCTAAAATTAATAAACCATTCTTTTTATCTCTCTTAAGTCGTTATACCTAACTTCCCATAAAGCTAGTATAACTCTTAAGCTTTTAAAACCAAGCATTACACTTCTTTCAAAAAGGTTTCTTAATTCTTTTGAAATACTTCAAGATTCTTATTATTCAGGCTTAAGTCAAAAGACATTGCCATAAAACTACGTTCAGTTAACACACGTACGTCTACCGTACTATATATATATTCTTTTAAAATATCATGCTCAAGAGGATAGGAAGAATCACATACCTCGCGACGATTATCGACTATTAGCAAAACGCTCCACGGCTATAACCCGGCTAGCCTTGTCCACCTTTCAAGTAATACATGCTACTCGCAGAACATTCAACCTATAAAGGTTATATAAGTCTACTGTAAATCTGATCCTATGTAAATCTGATTTAACCCTACTTTAATATTCTTCTGATGTGATTTCAGTTCAAGTCTTTTCTGTAATATCCCTCTATTACAGTTCAATTCTCTTCTATGAATCTTATATTCATTTCTATACAACTACAGTATGTAATTTCCAATTACAATAGAAGGATAGGATTATTTACCTCGGTAAGCCCAAAATTATCCAAGTTTTTAAAATCATTCCAAAGCAAGTCTTAGCTCCAAACCTTTGTGCTTTAGCTCCAATTTCTTGTGTTCCAAATAACCATATTCTTTGTCTTTTCAGTTCCAACAGTGGCGCTCATTCGATGAAAAATATCCCCAAGGATTCGAACAACCTTTCTCGTTATCAATTTTTTTAACCCCAAAACTAAAATATACCGCCTTTGTTTTACACAAAATAAGAAAAGTTGGAGGATTTTTTATAAAGAAATGGATCTATTTTAATCCCTACCTTACTCATAGGATATCCACAAGATGTGTTGTTTTCGTTGTAGATTACACCCGAAATAATGAACCATATAAACTACTTCGTCAAGGAAAATGGACAAAGTACTAAATGGCCAAACTAAGAATGCTTTCTTACTGATATGAATTATCTAATTGATTTATCACTAGTTGGCTTCCTCTTATACACGTGTAACCCCTTAGTTACATAATAATGACTTATTAATAATGTTGTCACCTTAGGATCACTTTGCACATTACACGTTCAAGAAATAAACAATTGTGCTCCTTTGCAAATGTTAGGCCTTTATCTCTTAGCCACGTGTGAAAAAATATGATGCCTTTCATTAAGTCTAATCACTTAGCCATTTAGAGAATGGCCTCTTAAGGCCACACGTAAAAATTGAAATTGCCTCTTATCTACTTGCCCCACAACTATCTTGCAAGACTTTGACCACTTGCCTTGTCGGCCTTCTAGAAACGTCCACTTGTCGCTTCTGGGTGACACCTGTCGCCCTCCTATTGGTCCAAAGGATTTCATCCTTAACCTAATTAGGGCTTATACATTTATACGTACGTCCTCACATACATATTCTGAAATTACGGGGTATAACAAAAGCGACACATATACTTGCGTACACTTAAAGCGACACGTACACTTGCGTTGATCACGTGGAAATCGCCTAACAAGTTTTTGGCGTCGTAGTCGGGGACTAACGTACTTTCAATATCGGATTATCTAATCTTATTTCTAATTTGGTTTGTATATATTTGATTATGTTATTTTATTTCTAATTTGGTTGCTCCAGGATCAAGTTTCTAACTTGTTCTGCGAGCATCTTTTTATCACTTTTTTTTTGTTTTTCTTATTTTGTAGGTAAAGTTAAAAAAAAAAGAAAAAGGAGACACATGGACTATTACTACAATTAGGGGCAGTGGAATCATCAACAATAGCCTAACCCCCAGATTCCACAGGGAGATGAAAATGAGTTGCAGGCAGCCATACTCACGCTCACCAAGTGCCAGAATCAGTTTATGGTTGAGACAATAGTGTCCATCAAAAATTTGGTGACACAAATAGGGTAGCTAATGGATATGATGAGCAATGTACCGCAAGAAAATTTGCCTAGCGACTAATTGTGAGGAGTGATAAGCAGAGTGAAGAACCTGAACCACGACAAGCAGTTGAGAATGATAATGAATTGAGAGAGATAGTTGGTGTAGAGAAAGAAGAGGTCATTGAGGACCACCCTATTGTAGAAAAGACAACACTAATTATCATTGCTGACCCTCAAAAAGAAAGTCCATACTCTGAAGGGCACCCCCAAAAGTTGAGAGATGTAGGGAGTTTCACTGATCCCTACATTATAGAGAGCCTAGAAGACAAGTCTGTCTTGTGTAATTGGGGGATAATCTTAGATCTGAGGTCCTTGTTTGGAGCAATTGTTGTAGTTGAAGTGAGACCTGCAACAATAACTATGTGGATTGCAAGCAGCTCGCAGAAAGATCCAATGGGCACTAGTAAAGGTTAATTGCGTCCGGCTAAAAGACGTTAAATACATCGCTTGTTGGAGGCAACCCAGTGTTTTGAATTATGTTAATTTGATTTTCTATTTTAGTTTGTTTTATTTTATTTGGAACAGTCTCACGGTCTTGTGTTTTGTCTTATGTTTTGATGTCAGGTGGAAAAGTGTCAAGATGCTGAAATTCTGAACTTCAGGGAGGCCAGAAGCTTGTGCAAACTCAAGAATCTCATACCAAGACCTCTTTTATGACCGCTGTGTTGTGTCAGTAAGTTGTTCCTACTTTTAGTCTTCACACATTGGGGACGATGTGTAGATTAAGTTTGGGTGGGGTGTCTTATTTTATTTTATTGTTTTGTGTTTGAGTCTTTTGATTTGTCTTTGTATGTTTTTGAGTCATTATTTTTTTTTATGGATCATGTATGTCGTAGTTGCTAAAGATATTGAGTGGATAAAGTGAGATATTGTAATGGAATTGAAAGCAAAAATATGTGTGCTTAAGTTAGTTATGCCAAAAATTCATGACATTTAGTTATTTGGAATATTTGTGCTTAGCCTATGTGTGTCAGTTATGAAAGAATGGTTGAAAATGTCTAGAAAATCTGTTTGCTTATTATTTGAGGCTAAATAGTTAAGATGTACATCTTTAGGGAGATGATTCAGGCATTTCTTTGATAGCTCTTCTGACCATTCATTACCTACCCTGACATAAATTGTATCCTTAGTCAGCCCCGTTGAGCCTAAAATAAGACCTTTGTTTGACACCTTATGATTCTCTGTTTGTGCCATAAGTGATAATTGAAAGTTAGTGGGATGAAAAGTGTTGAAAAAGAAACAAAAAGAGAATTGAAAAATTTGAGGCACCCCAATGAAGAATATGCAAAAGCCTAAGTTTGGGGGTGCCTGTCATTTATAATGTATCTCATTCTCTCAAAATAAAAGAGGGGAAAAATAGGTATGAGATTAAAAAGAAAATCAAAAAGAAGGAAAAAGAGTTGAATAAAAAAAAACTTATGGTACGTAATTGAGCCTAAATGTCTATTTTTTTACCTACTTCTGCCTAAGCCTACATTACAATGCTTGAAAGTCCTGATGATCTTTAAATGTGTATGTCTATGACTAGTGGAGAATATCAAGTAAACAGATCTATAGCATTTTGGGAAATATGGAATGAAATTGACATGCATAGGTTAGGTGTTTATGTTTCCATTAATTATGATCTAAGTGAATCTGTGAAATATCTAACTTGAAATTTTAGATTGCTATATATTCATGCTATATGTTCTAACATAGTATCTCATCTTTCATCCATGATGTTGAAGAAGCATTGCTACAACAACTTAATCCAGTTCATAGAGTCATTATTTTTGTTTTGTGTTTTGTTTGTCCAGTGCTTTACTCGAGGGCGATTAAAGTGTAAGTTTGAGGGTGTTTGTTGAGTGTATTTTAGTACACTCTTTTGAGTCATTTTTAGTTAGTATTTTACTCTTTTCGTTTGTGTTTAGTATAATATTAGTGTTGTTTTTCTTTCTTTTGAGTCACAGCGGTTCCAAAGGAGGAAATACATAATTTAGGATGAAATGAGCTCAATGAGAGGAAATTTGCACAAGCACAACCCAAGGAATGAAGCCTAAAATGTCCCAAGAAGAATAGAAGAAATCAGGTGAAATCCGGACCAAAAAAGGTCAATGGCTGCGGCGCAAGGAAAAGAAGGGCCGCGGCGCTGATGACACGCGGCTGAAGGAATTAGGGCCGCGGCGTGAAAATTCCAGAGAGCAAGAAAAATATTCACCGTGCCAAGGGCCGCGGCTCCTGGACGAAGGGCCGTGGCGCCGCAGAAGCAGAATGCTCCAGTGATTTTTGCCGATTAAGGGTCGCGACGCCTGGACAAAGGGTCGTGGCGCCGCAGAAGCAGAATTCTCCGGTGATTTTTGCCGATTAAGGGTCACAACACCTGGACGAAGGGCTGTGGCTCTAACACACATAATTTCCAGATTTGAGTCGAAATTGGCCAAGGGGCGAAAGGGTCTTTTCAACTTTACTAGGGTTTGCTATAAAAGAATAGGGAGGCTGACCTAAAGAAGGGGGGATCCTTGTACATATTCCATCACACACATTACAAGACAACTCTTGGAGGCAAGAAGATTTGAGACCTAGTTCAAGTATTTTCTTTTTCTTTTCTTTATTTCAATTTAGTTCATGTTGGATTATGTATTAGTTCTTAGCGTGACTATGGCTAGGAGCTAAACACTATATTAGGGCTTTTCTTTTGAATCAATTGAAACTCTATTTCATGAATTAATGCATTAGTTTGATTTCTTCTTCACTTGATTAAGATTTATTCAATAATTGGTATGAATCAAGAATCGAGATGAGAGATTTGGATATGTTGTAATTGAATAGACATAGGTTAAAATTGCTGACGAAAGAACCCCGATACTTGTGTAGCATTATAGGTTACTGTTCTTAATCCTTCTATGTGGTAAATCCTATCATAGAAGTATAAAAGGGTTCTGCACTGGGGTTGAGTGATTATATATCCTAACCGGAATATAAGATAGTCTAGTTAACCGTTATCTTAACGTAGAAGAAGAAGTCATTCTAGTTGCATTAAGGATTGAAAAGAGTGGATAGTTGAGAATATTGGAAGCCCTATCTCCATCATAACTGATTAAACCTAAGTAATTTAGTTTAATTTCTGCACTTAGTCTTAGTTATTAGATAAAAACCCAAACAAATTAATGTTCACCAAATAGAAACCATAGCTTAGATAATCGGTACTTGATAACCAGTCTCTGAGGACGATAACTCGGTCTTCCTGATTGTATTACTTGAAGCGACACGTACACTTGCGTTGAGCACGTGGAAATCTCCTAACAACAATCTGTATTAGGACAAATGTACTTTATACACATTCATATTTATATTAATGGAGATTAGTACTATGGCATTTGCAGTTATTGAATTATTAGTTGATTATTTATAATATTTTATAAATGCATCCCTAGAGGTTACATGGTTATTAATAACGTGAGAGATTAATATTATAACGTAATTCTTAAATTACCTCGAGTAATGATCATCGAGAATGGGATATCGATGATATGTGATATGTCGACATGTGGTCTAATCATATCCTTAGGGATGTAGTATGTCTCACCTGCTACGAGTTATGACAACTCGTGATGGACACATGGATACTTGTAGAAGTATTGGCATACCCTGCTGATATACTATTTGTTATATATGTCTAAAGTGTCATCAGTGTGTGAAGATAGAAGTCCTTGGACTTGAGGTCGATAAGCGCCTTGTTTACAAAGTAATATACTTTTATCATGTCCTAAGCTCAAATGACTTATAGGTTGAGACGCGGCTTGTATTGGGTATATTGCGATGTAGATTAAAAGTGGTAGTTGAGCCAAGATTAGGATTCATTCCTCGAATGTATCTTCGAGAGAACACTCAGATTCTCATATGGTATTAGGCTGACTAAGTCGTTGTAACGCGATGAACATATCTATGATATGGTCTTGTTGTCAGCTAATATAGATGAGATATAATGATCAAGTCATTTGGATAGACACTTGGCAGATCCTAAGCTTGATCGAGTGTGTCGTGAATGAAAGGATTTTATCTACCCACATAGAGGTTCAGTTCATAGGTTTCGTGTAACTATACTTCACATATTGAGTTCGTCTTCCGACGCCGTCTATGTTACACCCCATAATACCAGAGCTACTAATTGAGAACGTGATTAAGGATTTAAGATTTGAATTTTGGGAAGGAAAGAATTATTACATTTTCTTAAGGAAAGTTTCGGAAAAATATGAAGACGACAATTTGTTAACTTGGAGTTCAATTCTCCTAATTGGAGGTACGGAATTAGTTTTGGATTTTGAAGTCTTGGATTTGGTCATGTGGGGCCCACCGGAAATTTTACAATTTTGTGGGGCCCATGAGATTTTTAGATATTTTGGTCAAGTATAGAAATTATTTTGGTGAAGAATTACTTTGGACCAAGTGGAGGGGTGACACGTGTCACCCCTCCACTTGTCTTGCTAAGATAACAACATGTTAGAAATTTTGAGGACAAGTGGCATGTGGGTCCCACTTCACTTGGCTATACATATCCAAGTCTTGCAAGACTTGGATCTCACTTACACTTAGCCATATATCTCACCATCTTCTCTCCCTTTGAGATCTAAATCTCGAGCACCTTTAGACCAAGAACAATCATTGTTGATCAATTTATTTCTCCAAGATTAAGCCCCTAAACCAAGTGTTGAACCAAGATTAACATCTCAACCTTTGGAGACTTGTTTGGGCCGAGAAAGGGTGCAAGAAAACCCTAAGTTATATCAACTTTTTGGAAGTGAAATACAAGGGAAGTTGGATATAAGCTTGTAGTAGATACATATATATGATTGGAACTTGAAGAAGTGGAGCAAAATGAAAATTGTGGACCAATATAGTAGGGGTTATTTTGGACGATTTTGGGCACAAAAATGAGGTAATAGTTCTTTTTAAATTAAAGTAATTGGATATTAACTATTGTTATGTTTAAGGGATGAATTTATGTTAAGGAATAAATAGAAAATAAGATGTGTATGTGATAGATGTGTTGTTGGCCGATTGGAGACATTTTTGTGCCATTGGTTTCGTTGGCTATATTGTTGTTGTTATCCACACTTGTCGCATGTTAAAATGAGGTAATATGGTTGTTGATAAGTTGGTATGTCATATATGGAAGTGTTGAAACTTGAATTGGAATAAAATGAATTAAGGAAAGAGTTATCGGATTGTAGTTATTGGCCGTGGAATCTATAAAACTGTTGGACGTTATTATACAGTTTTTAGGGACTGTTTTAGGGCGTTGGAATTCTGGAAATTCAGCCCTCATTTTGCATGTTTAATGTGGGAAAATGACTAATGAAAGTCCTAAGGAATAAGGGTGAAAAAGGCTTCACATTGTACCCTTAATGTTGGTTATTTATGGACTATTTTATAGACTGCTTTTATATCGTTGTGGGGAAGAATTTTACACGTCAAGTTGGCGTGTAATCCCCTTTGGTTGTTGCTTTGGATGTGAACTGTTTTTTAAGTTAAGGGGCTGAACTTTGCACGTAAGGTATGCGTGTGATCCCCTTTGGTTAACTGCTGGTTGTGCCCTTAATTGGGGCTTGGTTGTTGTTGATTTTTGGCCTTGGAAAAGGTGGAAAAGTACGTAGAAACAAAGGAAGTTCTGCCCAAATTCCCGTAGAATAAGAGGGTCATTATTTGGTATAAGTCTTACACTTAGAAATTTGAAGTTGATAGAAGTGCTATTGTCATTTTAGGTTGAAGTACTACGTGTGGCATATTCTACTTGGCATGTGGAATATCCGACAAGGTTGAAGTACATTGGGGCGTATTCTACTTGTCGTGTTGGTTGGTCGTCAATGAGGTATGTGAACTTCTTCCTTCTATCGGCATGATTGATTATTGGAGTATAGATGACTTGTTTCTTGAAGTATACTTGCCTCGTTATTAGAGTATTCATGTTATTGATTCTATGCTAAAGACATGTCTAAATTATTCCTAAGTCCTTACCAAGTCTTATGGGAGATGTTGGTAAGAGTGTTTAGTAAGCATTGGAGTCGTGTTGATCTTGCTAAGTTACAACACTAATGAGACTTGATTTATTTGAAAGTCATGAGACTAGATTTATTTGAAAGTTATGAGACTTGATTTATTTGAAAGTCATGCGATTAGATTTATTTGAAAGTTATGAGACTTAGTTAAAAGTATATGAGACTTTACTTGAAGGTATATGAGACCTTACTTGAAAGTATATGAGATTTGTTTAGATGAAGTATAAGAGATTTGATTAATATGAAGTATAAATGACTTGATTTTGGGAAAGAAGAAGTAACTTGATTTAAAGGTATATGTTACTTGATTTGAAAAGAATAAGTTACTTGAGTTTAAAAGTGTAAGTAACTTGTTTTTAATAGTAAAAGTGTCTTGATGCTACAAGTGTTAGTATCTTGGGGATTTATAAAGGAAAGAATAGATCTACATAGTACTTTTGGGTTCAACTCCCTTATATGACATGATATAATTCTTTTTATAAGATTAGATGTACATAGTACTTTGAGTTCATTTCCCTAATGTTACATCACATGATAATGCATTGGTTTTATTAAAAGGAATGTGATAGTGCCTTGATTTGTTTTAAAAAGAAAGATGTGGTAGTGCTTTAGTTCCTAAAATGAAAGTTTGTTATAATGGTTTTATGGGAAGTTTGTTATAACGGTTTTATGGAAAGTCAAGAGATGGTTTAAAATGTCATATAGTTGCGTTGATAAACTGAGTCCCATGGTGGGCCGGGACACGTTGCATGTACACACATGAGGATTATATGGATAGTCATGATTACACCGAGTCCCCTAATGGGCCGGGACACGTTATAGATGCATATGTGAGGAGGATGACCACACCGAGTCCCATAATGGGTTGGGACATGTTATACCTTATATGACTTTACACCGAGACCCAAAAAGGGCCGGAACATGTTATACCTTATATGACTTTACACCGAGACCCAGAAAGGGTCGGGACATGTTATACCTTATATGACTTCACATCGAGTCCCATAATAGGCCGGGACATGTTATACCTTATACGACCCTACACCGAGTCCCAATATGGGCCGGGACATGTTAGATACAGAGTATGAGGATCGAGTCCCAATATGGGTCGGGACAGTTATAGTGCGGGTATGATCGTTATCTATACGTGTATGAACATGATGATTCTATGAGTAGACATCCATGGCGTCTGATGTACAATGATGCGATTAGTGCGAGTGCAGTGCAGATGATACAAGGTACATTTGACTCTTATTTTATATGACACGGTTGAATCTGGTATTTGATTATTTTACTTCTCCCTGTCATTTCTTAGCCAGCCATGATTTTAATACTGTACTTTATTTTTCGTTCCATACTTAGTACTTGTTGTACTGATGTCACGACCCGAACCCGGGCCCGTGACTGGTGCCTTACCCCGGGCACCCTAGTGATACAACATCAGAGAAAAACCAGCGGAAATAAAAACTTAAACATACAAATAGATATGGATCAAGATAAAAGAAAATAGGCCAACCAAAACGGTTGCCTTTCATATATATATAAATCGACCCTTGAGCGATTACAATCCTTACAACCACGCCTGTGATTACTGCACCTCTAAGATTTTTACAACAACTATGGCGGACGGGGCCGCCATACCACTGAATGTACAAGAACCTACTGCACTGGGTAACATGCAAAAGATAAGCCTCGAAGGAACGGAGCTTCCCAATACGCTGAAATGTGATCCTATAAGCGGGGATCGGCAGCCGATGTACCTCTACCTGCGGCATGAACGCAGCCCCGAAGGAGGTCGATCTGAACAGTACCAAGTATGTGGCGAAAATCGTAAATGAAATCATAATAGTCTATATAAAGCGGGAGACATGTATGATAACCAAACTACGATACACATATAATGATTATATCAAGTCGAGACTCACGCCTCCAAGTCATTACTCAAATATAATTATGGGTCTCACGCCCTGACATGAATCATGCGTGGAATACCTTCGCCGCTGCCGATCTATGATATGATAACCCCGAAAGTACACACGAACACCAAGTCCTACGATGCCAAAGCCGTACTAACAATACTATACAACCAAACCATGAAGGCGACACGGCAAGTACGGCCGACTACGGATACGGCCGGTCACGTAGCTGGCAAGCAATCGAGGGCTAACTACAGTACCAGGCGTATCACGAGACTTCGTCACTACACCGAACGGGCAAGTCGAGGGCTAACTACCAGTACGAGGCCGAATCAGCCACGAGGCGGGCAAGTCTGGCCGACCACCGGATACCAAGGCGAGCGGTAAAACCTCATGGAGAGCTAGTCCATGGAATAACACTATCAACAGGAGCGTACCCGTGGAATTCTCCGTCACTGCCGGCACGTCCAAGTAAGTTCTCAACAAGTCAACCGGCCCTCCATCGAGAGACGCGGTAGTATAGAAACACAATTCTTGCACAACAAAGGCTATCACAATAAGCATAGGCAAGTTTCACAACAACAAGCATAGGCAAGTTATACACAACTCAAGGTACTTTCATTTTATGTCAAAGTCCGGGTTTTAACCCTAAAGTACTACGTACGTTAAATTCCTTTTAGAGATCCATTTCTTTTATAAAGGTCACCCGATACCCGTAGTATAAAAATAGAGTGACTAACATTGTTAAGTAAACCAAAACACTTCCCTTTGTAAAATCAAGTAACAACATTATTGTCAAGCGTTAAGTTTGCCTAATTTCAAATGCTCAAGTTTCTCATTTTCGAAAAGGTTTCGTAGTTCATAGTTTTAATCCTTTAAGAATATAATTCTCTTTTAAACAATTTGAGAAACATATGCCTTATATGTGAGTAGGTTATTCTTGTTCAAAATCAATCTTATTAAAGCAGCCATGATCTAGGAAATGTAATATCATTTTGTCTCATCTTAGCTTCTATGCAGATGGAGGTTTCTACTGGTTTTAATAATACTTAATTATTCAATACATTTCCCTTTATTAGCGCTGCAGTGGTTTGTTCGATACTTATTCTGATTTCCGAAATCAGTAAAACATTATTCCTTTTAAAAACCAAGTACTCATTACTCAAGAATGAAGTTTCACACTTTTTAACAAAATTCATATTAATTCAATTAAGTCAAGTCTCTTATCTTTTAAGATCAAGTCTCTTAACCTTTTAAAATCAATAAACCATTCTTTTTATCTCTCTTAAGTCGTTATACCTAACTTCCCATAAAGCTAGTATAACTCTTAAGCTTTCAAACCAAGTATTATTCTTCTTTCAAAAAGGATTCTTAATTCTTTTGAAATACTTCAAGATTCTTATTATTCAGGCTTAAGTCAA
The DNA here is from genome assembly GCA_029844215.1 of Przewalskia tangutica. Taxonomy (NCBI): domain Eukaryota; kingdom Viridiplantae; phylum Streptophyta; class Magnoliopsida; order Solanales; family Solanaceae; genus Przewalskia; species Przewalskia tangutica. The sequence continues at coordinate 81,373,093 of CM056723.1, read as the reverse complement.
AAGACATTGCCGTAAAACTACATTCAGTTAACACACGTACGTCTACCGTACTATATATATATTCTTTTAAAATATTTCCAGATTCTTATTATTCGGGCTTAAGTCAAAAGACATTGCCGTAAAACTACATTCCGTTAACACACGTATGTCTACCGTACTTTATATATATTCTTTTAAAATACTTCCAGATTCTTATTATTCGGGCTTAAGTCAAAAGACATTGACGTAAAACTACATTCAGTTAACACACGTACGTCTACCGTACTATATATATATTCTTTTAAAATATCATGCTCAAGAGGATAGGAAGAATCACATACCTCGCGACGATTATCGACTATTAGCAAAACGCTCCACGGCTATAACCCGGCTAGCCTTGTCCACCTTCCAAGTAGCACATGCTACTCGCAGAACATTCAACCTATAAAGGTTATACCAGTCTATCAAAGTCTAGACTACTCTGTAGAGTAATTCTACGGAAAATTGGGCAGCACTTCCCTACCCGCCAAACTACACAAGTCAACTGTAAATACAGTCCTATGTAAGTACAGTTCAATCTTCTTCTGTAATACCCTTCTATTACAGTTCAATTCTCTTCTATGTATCTTATATACATTTCTATACTACTACAGTATGTAATTTCCAATTTCAATAGAAGGTCAAGAGTATTTACCTCGATAAGCCCAAAATTATCCAAGTTTAAAGTCGATCCTGAGCAAGGTTTAGCTCCTACTCCGTGCGCTCCAATTCGCTCCAAGAAACCCTCAGAAGTTCTACACACTTCTACTAAGTACTCCAACCAATTATGGAGACTTTTCCATAGGGTTTCGTTTAGTGGCTAAAGGAAAGTATAGTAGTATTTTCCGGGCTTTTCGTATAGAGGGTACTTGGAAATACTACAAAGGTTTTGGGCTAGAGTATTTTGGCATTATAACAATACTTGGAGAGTATTTCTACCAAGAGGGGGGGTGTATGTTATACCCCGTATTTCCAGAGTATGTACGTATGGACGTACGTACGAAATTTGAGCCTTAAGTTAGGCATTGGATTCGAAATTTGGGCACAAGTGCCGATTAGAGTCGTTTTCTGACGAAACGTTTCCACAGCTTACGTTGGGAAAATTCCGGCTATGTCATTTAGTATTTTTGCGGATTTTTCCGAGCGACGGAACATTTTTGGACCAACGGGAGGGTGACACTTGTCACCCTCATTGGACGGCAAAGTGAAGGCTTGGCCTTGGACGATTGGCTCCCTCTTTTGTGCCTAGTTTTGTGGCTTGTTTTGTGGAGTGTTTTGTGGAGTGTTTTGTGGGTGCACTTGGCTTGATCTTGGCCTTACACTTGCCTTGCACTTGGCTAAATCTTGGCCATTGGTTGGCCTTTGGGTTTGCTATAAATACCCCCTTAGTTGATGAACTTTCTTCATCCAAAAATCATTTCAAGTCTTGAAATCTCTCCTTTGTGTGTTGAAATTCGTCCAAGCCCTCCCCCTTTGTGGAGCTTGGCGAGAGGTCTCCTCCCCACTTGTGAGGTCTAGCCAGTAGGGTACCCCACAGCCTAGTTGTTTCGTATTATACATCCCCTTTGTGGTATTGAAATACTCCTCCAGTATTGTTATAATGCCCAAAATACCTTAGCCTTTTACCTTGTAGTATTCCAAAGTTACCTCTATCGTAGAGTCAGGAAATACTACCTTTTGTCCACTAGTCTCAACCAAAACCCTAAGAAAATCTTCATTGATTGGTTGAAGTATTTAAGTAGAAGTTGGTTAGAACTTCTAAGGGTTGTTTGGAGCGGATTGGAGCACTCGGAGTAGGAGCTAAGCGTTGCTCGGGAGCGACATTATACTTGGATAATTTTGGGCTTATCGAGGTAAACACTCACATCCTTCTATTGTAATTGGAAATTACATGTTGTTAGAGTATATAGTTGAAGTATACTATATATAGAACTATACTTAATCTTGTGGCAATGTCTTTTGACTTAAGCACGAAGATTTAAGCGAATGAATGTAATTACATAGGGTGTATTCTGATGGACTTGTGTAGTATTCTTGTGTAGTAGAATTGTACACGTCAGGTTAGGCGTGTAAAACCCCACTGGTTGGCTTGGTAGCCGGCCTCGATAGAGAAGGAGATTTCTGTTGTGGCGGGAGATCTTTGAATTTTACGTAGAATATTCTACGTTGTGGTCTAGATGATAATAGGCGCCTTGTGGCCTTATAGGTTGAAGTACTACGTGTGGCGCGATTTACTTGGCTTGAGGAGTAGCCATTGTTTGGAGCGTTTTGCTATTAGTCGATACTCGTCGCGAGTATGTGAACCTCTTCCTATCTCTTCTAGCATGATATGTGTGAACTATGTAGTACGGTGAGCGTCGTGTGTGAATTGTATTTGATTGTTGTAAAACATAAAGTGTTATAACGGCTTTATGGGAAGTTGGTTATAACGACTTTATGTAGGTAAGAAAATACTTTGTGGTTTTAAAAGGTAATCGATGTGAATTATAAGCGGCTTGTTATAATAAAGAACTTGATGTATTTCAAAAGATTTATAAATCGTTTTGAAGGAAAGTAACACTTGGTTTTAAAGGTTAAAAAGAGTTATACTAGCTTTATGGGAGTTAGGTATAATGTCTTAAGAGAGGTAAAGAAAATGGTTTCTTGATGTTAGAAGTTAAGAGACTTGATCTTATGAGATAAGAGACTTAACTTATTTGTTTTAATGTGGATGTTTGTGTGAAACCTCATTCGTGAGTAATGAGTACTTGGTTTTATGTTTCTTGATTTGAATCAGAATGTGTATCGACAGCACCGCTGCGGCGTTAATAAAGGAAAATGTATTGAATAATTATATATCGTATTAAAACCGGTAGAAACCTCCATCTGTAGAAACTAAGATGAGACAAAATGATATTACATTTTCTAGATCATGGTCTTTGTAATAAGAATGTTGTAAACAAGAATAACCTACTCTCACGTAAGACATATATTACTCAAATGGTCTAAAGGGAATCAGTGATTAAGTTTATGAACTATGAAACCATTTGAAAATGAGAAGCTTGAGTAATTGAAACTAGGCAAACTGGAACTTAGGAAAAGAATGTTGGTACTTGATTTTGAAAAGGAATGTGGGTTGGTCATTCTAATACTACGGGTATCGGGTGACTTTTATAAAAGTAATGGATCGCTTTTAAAAGAACTTAACGTATGTAGTACCTTGGGGTTAAAAACCCGGACTTTGGCATAAAATGAAAGTACTTGTGTTGTTGTGAAACTTGCCTATGCTTGTTGTTGTGAAACTTGCCTATGCTTGTTGTTGTGAAACTTGCCTATGCTTGTTGTTGTGAAACTTGCCTATGCTTGTGATGATAGCCTTTGTTGTGCAAGTGTGGTATTTACGTATTCTGGCGTCTCTCGGTAGAGGGCCGGTTGACTTGTTGAGAACTTACTTGGACGTGCTGGCAGTGATGGAGAATTCCACGGGTATGTTTCCATTTTGATTACTGTCTTGTTGTTGATGCAACATGGACGTATCTACCGTCTGATGTTAGGGGCATGCGGCCGTGCGGCGGGTTGATTACCGATATATGGTTATTGCGCAACATGGGCGTGTCTGCCGTCACGATGTCCGGGGCATGTGGCCGTGCGGCGGGGTTGACCACGATATATGGTTATTGAGGTACATGGGCGTATCTGCCGTCTGATTCCGGGGCATGTGGCCGTGCGGCCTTATTATGTGTTGCATCATGGACATGTCTACCGTCACGATGTCCGGGGCATGTGGCCATGATGCGAACATGATGGATGTGGTGGGCGTGAGACCCATAGTTATATTTGAGTGGTGACTTTGAGGCGTGAGTCCACGACTTATTCTTTGTTATGTTGTGAGCGTAGTTTGGTTATCATACATGTCTCTGCTTTATATAGACTAGTATGATTTCATTTACTGATATTTCTGATTTCACATACTTGGTACTGTTATCTTGACCTCGCCCGAAGTGCGTTCATCTGCGCAGTGAAGTACATTAATTTGTCGATCCGCTTGTAGGATCACGTTTGGCGTTTTGGAAGCTCCGTTTCGTCGGAGGCTTATCTTTGGTATGTGTTCCACTGAGTTGTAGGTTCTTGTACATTCGGGGTATGGCGGGAGCCTGTCCCGTCATAGTTGTTGTATAAATCTTAGAGGTCTGTAGCACTGTTGTGGGCAGGGTTTGTAAAAAGGATAACTGTTCGGGTTTATGTATATACACTGAAGGCAACTGTTTGGTTGGCCTGTTTAGTTATGATATCTCTTGTTTCATGATTCATGTTTTATATTCCGCTGATTTTCTCTGATGTTGTATCACTAGGGTGCCCGGGGTAAGGCACGATGACGGGCGAGTTTGGGCGTTACAAAAGTGGTATCGAGGCGATTAATCCTCGGAAAGTGTCTACAGGCGTGTCTAGAGTCTTGATTATCGGTGTGTTGTGCACCACATCTATAATCGAGGCTATAGGACATTTAGGATTGGTTTCCATTCTTCTCATTACGAGATCGTGCCTTAGAAGGCATGTTGTAAGTTGGACCCCTCGGCGTGTTTCGTTTTTACGATTATGCCTGCGAAGGCAACCGGGGCCCGAGAAGGGCAAAGCGGCGGAGGCTGCTGGTAAGTCGAGAGTGCGAGGCGCGAGCCGGTCGAGACTGAGTAGTGCTTGACAGCCCGAGTTTTGCGGCGCCGCCCGGCACCAGCGAGTTTAGAGCGCGGCGATGGCTGCTGAGACTCTGATACTGAGCCTCGGTCCCGATGCGGAAGCGGGAGATGGGTCGCGAGAGATGGCGATTATTGGCGAGTTGTGGCGAATATGAGATAAGTGGGCCGGCCGATTCGATTCCGGCGGCACTAGTGCGCCGAAGGCGACAGTTTGAGGCTGCGGGATTTCCTTAGTTGTAGCCCGCTTTGAGTTTCTGGTCGAGGCGGAGGATGATCGCGAGAGTTCATCCGTCGATTCTGAAGAGATCGTCACGGGTGATCAAGGCTTGAGATCGAGTGCGTGACATTTGGTTCGCGTCGGTGCGTGACACCGCGATCGATTGGTTTGACTTCGTGGGAGCTTTCGGGAGAGCATGCACTTCCGGCCGTTTGGGGCGAGTTTTGGGGCCTTCGCACATTTCTTGCCTCGCGGATGAGAGGGCTCGGTAAACAGATTTTTGATGTTGAGGCGAGCGAGCGTCTGATTCGGGAGTACAATGTGAGTTCGACTCATTGGCGGTATGTTCCGCATTAGTAGCTAGTATGGAGGATCGAGTGCACCGATATGTTACGAGGGCTCGATGATTACCTAGCGAGAGTTGTTCGGTGTTTCCGCCGGTAGGGCATGGACATTGCCGCATCTGAGCTCGTGCACTTGGGTGCGAGGCGCGAAGATCGACAGGTGGACGGCTTTGCGAGAAGAAGGCGAAGACGGCGGATATTTTGGCGACTTTCGGCGCGCGCCTCAGCAGCCGACTAGTAATGTACCTCCACCGTCTTGAGGCGGTCGTGGCTCGAGGTTGAATGTTCGAGGAGTAGGGTGTTGGCGGATCGATCACCCCTACCTCGGTGTGGTCGATGTGGTAGACGCATTCGGGAAGTGTCGTAGTACGAGGAGCTTGTTATTCTTGCGGCCAGCGGGGCCATATGACGAAGGCTGTCAGGCGAGGTAGCGGTAGGATAGCCTGACTACTAGAGCGATTGCGGGCCCACGGTAAGTCGCGGTGGAAGTTCGATTTTAGCGGTCCTTGAACCGCCTAGTTTGGTATATCCTTAACCACAGTAGATACTTGTATGTATTGATGTTAATGATGTGTTAAGTGTTATGTTCGGATAGCTTTGTGCTATAATGTGATTTAGGAACACAGTTGGTGAGAAAGGGTAAGCACAGGGGCATGGAAAGTATGAACCTTAGGACATTTCATGTTGAGACCTTAGATATAAGGCCGTCTTGAGTACAAGATTTTTTTGCAGTGATTCTTGTCGAGTGCATTTTATGCCTAGAAAGTATTGTGTGATAAGTCACAGGTTGGGTAAATGAAAGTGGTATCTTTCATGATGTGATTTAGCAAGATTTTTCCGTGTCGAGGAAGCGAGTTGGCGCGACGATGGGTGGGTTGGGGGCCATGTTGCGGGCCAACCCGCGGCCGGATTGAGGTGGGTCGGTTCTGGTGGTCGCCGGTGGTAGGGTCACGAGGTGCTAGGCCCAGTTTAGTTGACCATCGTATGAGTTCGTGGGTGTGTTCGATCGAGAATCGATTCGTGAAGGCGGGAATGGCCTTAGGGAAATCAAGGTTAGTGAGATGACCAAGTTTGGAGGTAGTGACTCGAGGGTTGGAAAGCGAGCGTTGACAGAAGTGTGGTCCGGATACTAGAACGAGTTCAGTGTTCGTGGCGAGTACTACGAGTAAGGGGATAAGTGAGCGTGTGTTTTGTGGCGGTGTGGCATGATTGTTTTTAAATGCGTATAGCGGTGAAGACTATCTTGGCGCTGTTTGTTTGAGACCTTGAAGGAACATTCGGGACGAATGTTTCTAAGGAAGAATGTTATACCCGTATTTCAGTATATGCGTATGGGCGTGCGTCTGAAATTTGAGCCTTAAGTTAGGCATTGGATTGAAATTTGGGCACAAGTGCCGATTAAGTCGTTTTACGGCGAAGCGTTTCCCACGACTTACGTTGGGAAAATTCGGCTATGTCATTTAGTATTTTTGCGGATTTTTAGGCGGAACATTTTTGGACCAGCGGGAGGGTGACACTTGTCACCTCGTTGGGCAACAAAGTGAAGGCTTGGCCTTGGACGATTGGCTCCCTCTTTTGTGCCTAGTTTTGTGGCTTGTTTTGTGGAGTGTTTTGTGGAGTGTTTTGTGGGTGCACTTGGCTTGATCTTGGCCTTACACTTGCCTTGCACTTGGCTAAATCTTGGCCATTGGTTGGCCTTTGGGTTTGCTATAAATACCCCCTTAGTTGATGAACTTTCTTCATCCAAAATCATTTCAAGTCTTGAAATCTCTCCCCTTTGTGTGTTGAAATTCGTCAAGCCCTCCCCTTTGTGGAGCTTGGCGAGAGGTCTCCTCCCCTTGTGAGGTCTGGCAGTAGGGTACCCCACTAGCCTAGTTGTTTCGTATTATACATCCCCCTTTGTGGTATTGAAATACTCCTCCAAGTATTGTTATAATGCCCAAAATACCTTAGCCTTTTACCTTGTAGTATTCCAAAGTTACCTCTATACGTAGAGTCCGGAAATACTACCTTTTGTCCCTTTAGTCTCAAACCAAACCCTAAGAAAATCTTCATTGATTGGTTGAAGTATTTAAGTAGAAGTTGGTTAGAACTTCTAAGGGTTGTTTGGAGCGGATTGGAGCACTCGGAGTAGGAGCTAAACGTTGCTCAGGAGCGACATTATACTTGGATAATTTTGTGATTATCAAGGTAAACACTCATCCTTCTATTGTAATTGGAAATTACATGTTGTTAGAGTATATAGTTGAAGTATACTATATATAGAACTATACTTAGTAATCTTGTGGCAATGTCTTTTGACTTAAGCTGAAGATTTAAAGCCCAGGCTGACTGTAATTACATGGGGCGTATTCTGATGAACTTGTGTAGTATTCTTGTGTAGTAGAATTGTACACGTCCAGGTTAGGCGTGTAAAACCCCACTGGTTGGCTTGGTAGCGGCCTCGATAGAGAAGGAGATTCTGTTGTGGCGGGAGATCTTTGCCAATTTTACGTAGAATATTCTACGTTGTGGTCTAGATGATAATAGGCGCCTTGTGGCCTTATAGGTTGAAGTACCTACGTGTGGCGCGATTTACTTGGCGAGGTGGCCATTTGTTTGGGCGTTTTGCTATTAGTCGATACTGCGTCGCGAGGTATGTGAACCTCTTCCTATCTCTTCTAGCATGATATGTGTGAACTATGTAGTACGGTGAGCGTCGTGTGTGAATTGTATTTGATTGTTGTAAAACATAAAGTGTTATAACGGCTTTATGGGAAGTTGGTTATAACGACTTTATGTAGGTAAGAAAATACTTTGTGGTTTTAAAAGGTAAGCGATGTGAATTATAAGCGGCTTGTTATAATAAAGAACTTGATGTATTTCAAAGATTTATAAATCGTTTTGAAGGAAAGTAACACTTGGTTTTAAAGGTTAAAAAGAGTTATACTAGCTTTATGGGAGTTAGGTATAATGTCTTAAGAGAGTAAAGAAAATGGTTTCTTGATGTTAGAAGTTAAGAGACTTGATCTTATGAGATAAGAGACTTAACTTATTTGTTTTAATGTGGATGTTTGTGTGAAACCTCATTCGTGAGTAATGAGTACTTGGTTTTATGTTTTACTGATTTCGGAAATCAGAATGTGTATCGACAGACCACTGCAGCGTTAATAAAGGAAAATGTATTGAATAATTATATATCGTATTAAAACCAGTAGAAACCTCCATCTGCATAGAAACTAAGATGAGACAAAATGATATTACATTTTCTAGATCATGGCTGCTGTAATAAGAATGTTGTAAACAAGAATAACCTACTCTCACGTAAGACATATATTACTCAAATGGTCTAAAAAGGGAATCAAGTGATTAAGTTTATGAACTATGAAACCATTTGAAAATGAGAAGCTTGAGTAATTGAAACTAGGCAAACTGGAACTTAGGAAAAGAATGTTGGTACTTGATTTTGAAAAGGAATGTGGGTTGGTCATTCTAATACTACGGGTATCGGGTGACTTTTATAAAAGTAATGGATCGCTTTTAAAAGAACTTAACGTATGTAGTACCTTGGGGTTAAAAACCCGGACTTTGGCATAAAATGAAAGTACTTGTGTTGTTGTGAAACTTGCCTATGCTTGTTGTTGTGAAACTTGCCTATGCTTGTTGTTGTGAAACTTGCCTATGCTTGTTGTTGTGAAACTTGCCTATGCTTGTGATGATAGCCTTTGTTGTGCAAGTGTGGTATTTACGTATTCTGGCGTCTCGGTAGAGGCGGTTGACTTGTTGAGAACTTACTTGGGCGTCTTTGGCGGTGATGGAGAATTCCACGGGTATGTTTCCATTTTGATTCTTGTCTTGTTGTTGATGCAACATGGGCGTATCTGCCGTCTGATGTTAGGGGCATGCGGCCGTGCGGCGGGTTGATTACCGATATATGGTTATTGCTGCGCAACATGGGCGTGTCTACACCGTCTGATTCCGGGGCATGTGGCCATGCGGCGGGTTGACCACCGGTATATGGTTATTGAGGTACATGGCGTATCTCTGATGTCACGATTCGGGGCATGTGGCGTGCGGCCTTGTTATTGTTGCATCATGGACATGTCTACACCGTCACGATTCGGGGCATGTGGCCATGATGCGAACATGATGGATGTGGTGGGCGTGAGACCCATAGTTATATTTGAGTGGTGACTTTGAGGCGTGAGTCACGACTTGGCTCTTTGTTATGTTGTGAGCGTAGTTTGGTTATCATACATGTCTCTGCTTTATATAGACTAGTATGATTTCATTCTGATATTTCTGATTTCACATACTTAGTACTGTTATCGACCTCTCCGAAGCTGCGTTCATCTGCAGTAGAAATCGTTGGTGTCGATCCCGCTTGTAGGATCACGTTTGACGTTTTTGGAAGCTCCGTTCGTGGAGGCTTATCTTTAGTATGTGTTCCACTGAGTTGTAGGTTCTTGTACATTCGGGGTATGGCGAGGCCTGTCCGTCATAGTTGTTGTATAAATCTTAAGTGCATGCTTTGTTGTGGGCAGGGTTTGTAAAAAGGATAACTGTTCGGGGTTTATGTATATACACTGAAGGGCAACTGTTTGGTTGGCCTGTTTAGTTATGATATCTCTTGTTTCATGATTCATGTTTTATATTCCGCTGATTTTCTCTGATGTTGTATCACTAGGGTGCCCGGGGTAAGGCACGGTGGCGGGCCGAGTTTCGGGCGTTCTGATGTGTTATCTGAAAACAACTAGGCAAGGGGTACTTTCGGCCACACCACTAGGGGTACCTCTCGGCGAGGCTTCTCGAGGGGAGGAAGGCTCTTGGGCGAGAACCACGAAGGGAATTTCAAGACTTGGAAATTGCTCAAGTGTGGATGAAATAAGTCTTGACTAAGGGGTATTTATAGGACTTTCATGGCGAGATCAAGCCAAGTGGTAGGCAAGTGTAGGGTGGGGATTTGGACATGTGTTTGTGGGTCCCACTTGCTCATCAACTACACAAAAATATCCTACCAACTACTTGACAAAATAGCCAAGGCAAAAATGCCCAAATCGTCCCAACTTTCTGCGTCGGCGGTGACACTTGTCACCTCTCGTTAATCCAAAATGTTTCATCTCTCGGAAAAATCCATAAAAATAATAAATGACATAGCCGTATTTTTCCCTTCGCAAAGTCCGGAAAAGCGTTTAGTCGAAAGCGACTCTTTCGCTAGTTGTGCACAAATTTCGCCACTTTGCCTACTTAAGGCTTAAACTTTTGTCGTCGCCCTCACGTACATACTCTGGAAATCTGAGGTATAACATTCTCCTCGCCGAAACATTCGTCCGAATGTTCCTTCTCAGACAGATAATGATCAAGTCCTCATAGCTTAACGGTTTGCAATTGCGCACATGATCACGGAATACCGCGCGCAAATACTTAAATCAAGCCAACGAGGAATCACCTCGACTATGCAAAAGCAGTACCAACTCTCGCCACGGTCCAAAAGATACTCCGCACACTCATTTCACAAAAATGATTACTTCCATCTTTCAAAGACAAGTTCACCTCTTTCCTTTCGTTGTAGCCTTCTCGAACACTCGAACTCTTCCTAGTACACGTACCACACGATCAATGTACATTGCCAAAACTTTGGAGTCACTACCTCGAACTTGGTCATCTTACTAGCTTCACTTTCCTCTAAGGCCATTCCGGCCTTCACGAACCGATTCTGGTCGAACGCGTCCACGAATTCATACGATGGTTACCTAAACTTGGGCCTAGCACCTCGTGATCCTACCACTGGCGGGACCACCTCGAACCGACCCAACCCCGAAGACTCTGGGTTGACGCAACATGGCTGACCGACCCACTTAACGCGTCAAGCTCTTGTTTCCCGATCGAACAATCTTACCTATCTGGTCATAAGCTACCACTTCCATTTTACACAACTCACGGAATTATCCCATACATTTATCGCAAACCAAGTATTTCGACAAAGACTAACGTAAAATCTTTTATTCAAGCGGCCTTATATCTAAGGTCTCAACGTGTAATATTCTAAGGTTCATACCTTCCCTCACTTTGCTTATTTTTTCAACTATCCATGTCTCTAAACCACAATACACACAAAGCTATCATACATAGCACTCAACATACAATCATTGTATCACGCATGCAAAACTACAGAGGTTAAGGATATACGAAAAGATAGGCGGTTCAAAGGGCTAAAGCGGGAACTTCCACCGCGACCTCTGTGTGGCACTGCGTGTATGAACATCCTTGCTAGCTATGAAAGGTGAAGAACATGGCCCGATCTCGTAATCTGTGCTATCCTACCGTGCTACCACAGTGGACAGTCTCTCGCCGAGATAGCCTGTTAGTCGCAGAATAACAATCCCCCAAGTTAGTCGACACTCTCCCTTATGAAGTTTTCCACAGCCTTTGTGAGACAAAGGCGACCTCATCCGGCGAGCCTCTCTCGCGAAAATCGAAACACAGGAGCCACGACTGCTCACGAATATCCGAAGGTCGAGAAGGCGTGGAGGACCACTGCATCTTGGCGGAGTACATAACTAGTCTGCTGAGGCGGTCCGCCTCAAAAAGTTATCAAAGGACCTGTTGTTCGGCCCTCTTCTGCGATCTTGGTCATTCCGTCGACCTCTCCGCCTCACATCGAGTGCATAAGCTGCGTGCGGGCAATGTCCATGCGGTGAAGAGCTACACCGAACAAGCCTCGCCAAGTAGTCGCCGAGCGGTGGCGTGGCGGTGCACTCTGTCCTCCATATGCGGCTACTAACGGGGACATACCGGGCGATGAGTCGAACTCCACATTGTACTCCCGAATCGTCGCGCTCTGCCTCGACACCAAAAATCTGTCGGCCCGAGCCCTCGCCGCTGTGGAGGCAAGAAATGTGCAAGAAATGCCTCGAGAACTTCGTTCCATACGGTGGAAGTGCATGCTCTCCGGGACAGCTCGCGAATCAAACCGATCATTGCGGTATCACGCGGCCGATGCGAACCTAGGACTCGGCTCGGTCTCCGATGCCTTGATCACTCTCATGATCCATTGCTCGCTTCGGATGAACTCCTGCGGATCATCCTCGGGCCTCGACCCATAAAACTCTGGCGGGCTCTGACTCGGAAAATCCGGTAGCCTCAAACTATCGATCTAGGGTGAACGGCTGGTGCTCTGGGCTGCTGCGTCGGCCTAACCTCAGTCGCAGCCTGACCACGGCGATAATCGGGCCAACTCGCGTAACCCATCTCCTCTGCTCCGGTGTGGGGTGGAGGCTCGGTGTGTGGTCTCTGTAGAGGCTGCCATTGCTCTCTTCGCTCGCTCTTCCTTGCCGCCACGGGCGGGTTGCCTTACGCGGGCATAGCGGTAAAGGAAAGGAATACGTCGAGGGTCCAACTTATCTGTCCACGGCAGGCCACGGGCGCGGCAGTGCCCTACACAGGCACCTGTTGAGTATACATCGAGAGAATAGCGGCGGAACATACACAACTTAAACATATGTGTAAACAAAGACAACACAAAGCCGCCGATAAGGCCGCTTTCCATACTATAAACATAATCAAAGTACCATCTGACAACTCGGTTCTTACAGCAACCACGTATGTGATTACGGACCTAGGAATAACAAGCGGGACAGTGGCCCCGCCATACCACGAATATACATGAATCTACTACCTCGGAAACTGCACCAAGAGATAAGCCTCGGAGCAAATGGAGCTTTCTCAAACATCAACCGAGATCCTACGAACAAGGATCACGGCAACCAGGTACCTAAACTGCGGGCATGAACGCGGCCGAAGAAGTCGATTACAAAAATTTAATATGGAGCGAAATAACGTCTGATGAAAGATCATAAGCGACAAAAGACTGACAAGGACAAGTATAAAAAACAAACATAAAATAACCTGCCATGTAATTACCACATAAGAACTTAATCGCACCTTATTATCTTTTCCCATTTTCAATAAAAGTTATAGCCACATTCTTACACACATGATTAGGAAAATCATTAAGTTCATTACTATATAACTTAACTTATCTTTCATAAGTATAATTCGCCCTTTTAAGGAGGCGCGTATACTACCCGACCAACTGGGACGCGATCAAATCACACAAATATCAAAGCGTGTCCGTGGAATCCCCATCACCGTCGACTATAAGTGTAAAATATAACCATGTGACGCGCGTGGCATCCCACCTCACCGTCGGCGACACATACACAACACGTATATATCTCCGCGTGGAATCACATCACTAAAACATGACCATGGGTAACACAACCAAATCGGGGACATATATGATAATCAAATTACAACACATTGTGCCTTACTAACAATGAGAGTAAATATGAGTGTCTTTACAATATAAAATAGGAAGCTCGTGATCAAAACAGACCATCCACCCGCGGTATCATTTAACCATCCTATTCACAGGACTATTTCACCCGCATAGGCCGCGTGGACCCGCGTGAGGTATTCCTCGCATGGGACTATTTCACCCGCATAAGCCCTTACGGACTCGCATGAGGTATTTCTCGTATGGGACTATTTCACCCGCATAAGCCCTTACGGACTCGCATGAGGTATTCCTCGCATAGGCTGGACCCGCCCGCATGGGACTATTTCACCCGCATAAGTCCTTACGGACCCGCATGAGGTATTCCTCGCATCGTGGGTAGCAATTCCACGAATCGCAAATGCCACAAACCCGGAATGACCGAACGACTGATATACCAATAGCACACAACCGGCTATTTCCAGCACACATAGGCAGTTCTCAACTAAACAAGTCAAAGTACTAATCAAGGCATCACATAGAATAATTCTCATTTAACAAGCCAAAGTACTTATCAAGGCACACTTAGACAAATTCTCAATTTATCGAGCCAAAGTACTAATCAAGGCACAAATAGAATAATTCTCATTTAACAAGCCAAAGTACTTATCAAGGCACACTTAGAATAATTCTCAATTAATCAAGCCAAAGTACTAATCAAGGCATCACATAGAATTATTCTCAATTAAACAGGCCAAAGTACTACGTACGCACATTCTTTTCAAAAGACTCCTTTCCAAATAAAACTTCCCCGATACTAACAACCGTAGTATCAAGTCCTATCCACCTTTCAAGACAAGTCACAATACCTTTTTAGAAATACAATTACCGCTACTAAATCAAGTGACTTCTTTATTAAAAACCTTAAGCAATTGGTACCTTTAAAACAATTTGCCCTTCCTTAACACAAGTTATTTCTTTGATTACTTTATTAGGGAAACCATTCTCTTAACCTTCCATAAAGCCGTTATAACCAACTTCCCATAAAGCCGTTATAACCTTATATGGTTTAGACCAACACGTTCCTTTTATAACCAAGAGACTTCTACTTTTTGAAACCAAGTATTAAATACTTTCAAATCAATTCTCATAACTTTCAAAAATACAATTAGTCTCTTAACCTTTAGAAAACAAGTGACTCTTTTTTATTATAAAACCTTAGGCAATTAATGCCTTAAAAACAAGTGGCCTTTTCACTAAAATCAAATCACTTATCTTTCCATAAAGCAAATATAACTAACTTCCCATAAAGCCGTTATATTCCCTTTATACCTTAGCCAAAAACAATTTCCTATCCAAGGGACTTATACGTTTAAAACGGAACAAGTATCACATACTTTAAAACTCTTCAAGTCCCTTAACTTTAATAAAACTTAAGACATCCTTTATGCTTTCCAAGAAGCGAGTTAATCTCCTAACTCACCCGACTTGGCTACTCACAAAACAAGTAAAAGGATATCAAGGTGTTGTACGTCTACCGTACTACATACGTGCAGCTAGTCATGCTCAAAGATAGGAAAAGTTCTACATAGAGTAGATCACACAACTACCTCTTAACTTCTAAGAGTAACAGGAAACATGAAATGATACCACAGGTATATTCCATACATAGAATCATGCCAAAGGAAGGAAGAGGTTCACATACCTCGCGACGATTGTCGACAAGTAGCAAAATGCTCCAAAGTACTTCAACCTTGAGCTATTCCATTCTTCAAGTAGGATACACTATACTTAGTACTTCAACCTATAATGGTCACAATATGTCCATTAACCTCTTATTTCAAACGTAGAATATTCTAGGTGCTAAGTCGCTAAATTCTACGGAAAATCGGACAACACCTCCTTTGTTTTTACTTACTTTGCCACCTTTTTCAAGGCCGAATACAATAACCAAACAACCCCAATTGGCTCACCACAATCTATAAGGTAGTCGATTACAAATATTTAACTATACAAATTTCAATTGGCTCACCACAATATAAAAGGTAGTCTAGTTCAAATGAATAACAAACTATTACAAACTACAAGTACAAGTTCGGCCACCTTGAGTTCAACAATACCAATTCTTATCCAATTTCCATTTCAATCCAAATTGGTAGCATAACATGATATCAAGTCGCCTTTGATTATAACAACCATAATCTTTAAGTAAGTAACATGCGACGATTTCTAATAAACGACCAATTTGTAATCCAATTTCAAGTGGCTTGCATACATTTCAGACTTAGCTACAAGCAATCCATAATACTTATAACTTCAACCTATTAATCTTCATGCTAGCAACAAGTAAAGCTAACAACAACAATAAGAATATGTAATCTTGTAACACTTTTAAAAGACAAGATTATACCTTAACGATTCTTAATCCAACTCCAATCCGAAGTCGCTCCTTAGTAGTTTAGAGTCTCTCCAAGACACTTCAATCCACTTGTTGAGACCCTTAGGACAACACCAACAATTATTCTTCAAATCTCCAAACCAAACCTAGAAAGACCCTTAGGTTTTCGTTTTGCGACTAACCCGTAAACTACCTTTTTCCAAGA
This sequence comes from Przewalskia tangutica, assembly GCA_029844215.1. Lineage (NCBI taxonomy): Eukaryota > Viridiplantae > Streptophyta > Magnoliopsida > Solanales > Solanaceae > Przewalskia > Przewalskia tangutica. Next base: position 81,356,981 of record CM056723.1, on the reverse strand, counting down.
TTTTTCTATTGAGATGTGTTTACAATACCCTTAGGTACCTTGGTTTAAAGTGGGGGAATTATTGGACAACATTTGAAAATTTTCCCCTTGGAAAAACCCAATTGCCGTTAGCCCTATTGTGAGCAAGAACAAATTTCCAAAATATTCTAAGTGTGGAGAATGGCAAGGTCTTGCACTACTTGTAAGCTTATATTACATAAGGAAGGGTTAAGATTTAGACACTTTTGTGGATTGGATGAGATTCACTAAATATCAAGCTTATGTGGGGTCATTGACTTGGTCAAAGTTGTCAAGCTCTAAGCCTTGCAAGACTTACTCACAAATTATGGTCAAGTGACCATTCCACCCTTGCACATTTCATCCAAGTCCATAAGGGGGGGGGTGACACGTGTCGCCCTCCCGTTCGTCGCACTATTTCGTTTTCCGACAAATTCCAAAATTCCGATAAATTTTTACTCGTCTCAAACCTTAACCTTTGAGTTCTTACGTACGTTCTTAAAACATGTCTTGTAAATACGGGGTGTAACATTCTTCCCCCCTTAGAAACATTCGTCCTCGAATGTTCTTTCGGAGTACAATCTGATTAACGCGCGACATAGTCTCCTTATACTACACCCTTTTTACAACATATGCCACCCATGGCCACATAACAATATTTATTCTAAGCTGTCTACCTTGGCACTCACGAAGCCAACTAGCCCATACTTATATTGACCTCAAAGTCCGTCATAATCCTCTCTACTAGGTCTACTAGGGTCTGACAACTGTATCATCACCGGGAAAACCTCATATTTCCGCTCGGCTACCACCCCACACACTTACGGGTGTAGTTACCTCGAAAGGTTCTTATGGATTCAGGCTCTATTCCTTTACACTTGGTTGTTATCTTTCTTACTGGCCATTACTCTTTTCGTATTTCCAACTCACACTAGTATACATAACTTCCATACCGATGCTGGCCTCCAATCTTTGGAGTCACTCTATAAGACAATATACGACCATTTCCGGCTTTCACGACCTGGTTCCGGTGGAACGTGTCCACGAACCCGTAAAACAATTAACTAGTCTTGGGCCTTGCGCCCTCGTGGCCCCGTCACGTAGCGGAACTACTACCAACTGATCCCACTCCATTCCAGGCCATGGGGAGACCCGTAACAGGTCCCCACCCCGACCCGCCGTCGCACTTAACTCTTATTCTTGGTCTATAATAAATCTTATGGCCCGAGAGAGCCTTATATATCTAAGGTCTCGGCAGTTATCAATATTCTTAGGCTCGCAATTTTCATGCTCCAAGCCTACCTTACCAGTCCCCCCGTGAACGGGTACAAAAACTTCTCATAAAACCAAAACCATGTTGTCTCGATCACAACAACCATTACTTACTCTATACGGACCTCATCCGTACAATTCCCTTAAGCCTACTACGCAGCTTAATCTATTAACATGACATTCCGTTAGGTTCCTTAACATGGCTTCTTAAGGGTTCACTACCCTATCAGACAGCTCATCTTTTCCCAATTATCTCGAAATAAAACACAAAACCTTGGCGAAAATCCTTTAACTACTCCATACCTTCCCGGTATCTAGTTAGTCTTTACCAATTCCTGGTACTCTAAAATCATTCTAGGCAACACGCGTCTGACCCTCCTACATAACTCCGTATAGATGTATGTCACAATACCAACTATACTATAATCATTACCAACCTGGATACGCAATCCACATAGTCATTCCTGGGTCACTGATGTCTTTCTCGTAGCTGCAATCAACATAACTCGTTAGGGAGGGACGACCCTAACAATACAGCTCTATCGCACGATCTCAGAGTGAGAAGAATGGAAACCAATCCTAAATGTCCTGCAGCCTCCTGATTATAGATGTGGTGCACAACACACCGATAATCAAGACTCTACTAGACACGGTCTGTAGACACCTTCCGAGGACCAACTGCTCTGATACCACTTTTGTCACGACCCGACCGGGCGCGATCGGTGCCCTACCCGCACCTGTTCGTATACATCGAGAGAATAGCGTGGAACATACACAACTTAAACATATGTGTAAACAAAAGACAACACAGCCGCCGATAAGGCCGCTTCCATACTATAAACATAATCAAAGTACCACTGTATAACTCGATTCTTACAGTGACCACATATGTGAATACTGCACTCTAGAATAACAATCGTGGCGGACAGGCCCCGCCATACCTCGAATATACATGAATCTACTACCTCGGAAACCGCACAAGAGATAAGCCTCCGAGCAAATGGAGCTTTCTCAAACATCAACCGAGATCCTACGAACAAGGATCACCAACCTGGTACCTAAAACTCGCGGCATTTAACGCACTCCGGCGGGGTCGATAACAGTACCGAATATGGAATGTAAATAACGTCATGAAATGATCATAATCGTAAAAGAATGACAAGGACAAGTATAAAAACATACTGCATCCTCGCCGTGTCATTACCACTTATGAATTTAATCGCACCTTATTATCTTTTCCCATTTTCAATAAAAGTTATAGCCACATTCTTACACACATGATTAGGAAAAATCATTAAGTTCATTACTATATAACTTAACTTATCTTTCATAAGTATAATTCGGCCCTTTTAAGGAGGGCATATACTACCCTACCAACTGGGACGCGATCAAGTCACACAAATATCAAAGCGTGTCCGTGGAATCCACCATCACTGCCGACTATAAGTGTAAAATATAACCATGTGACGCGCCCGTGGCGTCCCACCTCACTGTCGGCGTACATACACAACACATATATATCTCCCGCCCGTGGAATCCCACATCACTAAAACATGACCATGGGTAACACAACCAACCGGGACATATATGATAATCAAATTACAACACATTGTGCCTTACTAACAATGAGAGTAAACAGTAGTGTCTTTACAATATAAAATAGGAAGCTCATGATCAAAACAGGACCATCCACCCGCAGTATCATTTAACCATCCTATTCCGGGGACTATTTCACCCGCATAGGCCGCGTGGACCCGCGTGAGGTATTTCTCGCATGGGACTATTTCACCCGCATAAGCCCTTACGGACTCGCATGAGGTATTCCTCGCATGTGACTATTTCACCCGCATAAGCCCTTACAGACTCGCATGAGGTATTCCTCGCATAGGCTGGACCCGCCCGCATGGGACTATTTCACCCGCATAAGTCCTTACGGACCCGCATGAGGTATTTCTCGCATCGTGGGTAGCAATTCCACGGAATCTGCAAATGCCACAAACCCGGGGAATAACCCCGAAACGACTGATATACCAATAACACACAAACGGCTATTTCCAGCACACATAGGCAGTTCTCAACTAAACAAGCCAAAGTACTAATCAAGGCATCACATAGAATAATTCTCATTTAACAAGCCAAAGTACTTATCAAGGCACACTTAGACAAATTCTCAATTTATCGAGCCAAAGTACTAATCAAGGCACAAATAGAATAATTCTCATTTAACAAGCCAAAGTACTTATCAAGGCACACTTAGACTAATTCTCAATTAATCAAGCCAAAGTACTAATCAAGGCATCACATAGAATTATTCTCAATTAAGCGGCAAAGTACTACGTGCGTGCATTCTTTTCAAAGACTCTTTCCAAATAAAACTTCCCCGATACTAACAACCGTAGTATCAAGTCCTATCCACCTTTCAAGACAAGTCACAATACCTTTTTAGAAATACAATTACCGGCTTCTAAATCAAGTGACTTCTTTATTAAAAACCTTAAGCAATTGGTACCTTTAAAACAATTTGCCCTTCCTTAACACAAGTTATTTCTTTGATTACTTTATTAGGGAAACCATTCTTTTAACCTTCCATAAAGTCGTTATAACCAACTTCCCATTAAGCCGTTATAACCCTTTATGGTTTAGACCAACACGTTCCTTTTATAACTAAGAGACTTCTACTTTTTGAAACCAAGTATTAAATACTTTCAAATCAATTCTCATAACTTTCAAAAATACAATTAGTCTCTTAACCTTTAGAAAACAAGTGACTCCTTTTTATTATAAAACCTTAGGCAATTAATGCCTTAAAAACAAGTGGCCTTTTCACTAAAATCAAATAACTTATCTTTCCATAAAGCAAATATAACTAACTTCCCATAAAGCCGGTATATTCCCTTTATACCTTAGCCAAAAACAATTTCCTATCCAAGGGACTTATACGTTTAAAACGGAACAAGTATCACATACTTTAAAACTCTTCAAGTCCCTTAACTTTAATAAAACTTAAGACATCTTTTATGCTTTCCAAGAAGCGAGTTAATCTCCTAACTCACCCGACTTGGCTACTCACAAAACAACTAAAAGGATATCAAGGTGTTGTACGTCTACCGTACTACATACGTGCAGCTAGTCATGCTCAAAGATAGGAAAAGTTCTACATAGAGTAGATCACACAACTACCTCTTAACTTCTAAGAGTAACAGGAAACATGAAATGATACCACAGGTATATTCCATACATAGAATCATGCCAAAGGAAGGAAGAGGTTCACATACCTCGCGACGATTGTCGACAAGTAGCAAAATGCTCCAAAGTACTTCAACCTTGAGCTATTCCATTCTTCAAGTAGGATACACTATACTTAGTACTTCAACCTATAATGGTCACAATATGTCCATTAACCTCTTATTTCAAACGTAGAATATTCTAGGTGCTAAGTCGCTAAATTCTACGGAAAATCGACAAAGACCTCCTTTGTTTTTACTTACTTTGCCACCTTTTCAAGGCCGAATACAATAACCAAACAGCCCCAATTGGCTCACCACAATCTATAAGGTAGTCAATACAAATAATTAACTATACAGCCCCAATTGGCTCACCACAATATGAAGGTAGTCTAGTTCAAATGAATAACAAACTATTACAAACTACAAGTACAAGTTCGCCACCTTGAGTTCAACAATACCAATTCTTATCAATTTCCATTTCAATCCAAATTGGTAGCATAACATGATATCAAGTCGCTTTGATTATAACAACCATAATCTTTAAGTAAGTAACATGCGACGATTTCTAATAAGCGACCAATTTGTAATCGATTTCAAGTGGCTTGCATACATTTCGGACTTAGCTACAAGCAATCCATAATACTTATAACTTCAACCTATTAATCTTCATGCTAGCAACAAGTAAAGCTAACAACAACAATAAGAATATGTAATCTTGTAACACCTTTAAAAGACAAGATTATACCTTAACGATTCTTAATCCAACTCCAATACGAAGTCGCTCCTTAGTAGTTTAGAGTCTCTCCAAGACACTTCAATCCGCTTGTTGAGACCCTTAGGACAACACCAACAATTATTCTTCAAATCTCCAAACCAAACCTAGAAAGACCCTTAGGTTTTCGTTTTCCGACTAACCAGTAAACTACCTTTTCCAAGATTTTTCTATCGAGATGTGTTTACAATACCCTTAGGTACCTTGGTTTAAAGTGGGGGAATTATTGGACAACATTTGAAAATTTTCCCCTTGGAAAAACCCAATTGTCGTGAGCCCTATTGTGAGCAAGAACAAATTTCCAAAATATTCTAAGTGTGGAGAATGGCAAGGTCTTGCACTACTTGTAAGATTATATTACACAAGGAAGGGTTAAGATTTAGACAACATGTGGATTGGATGAGATTCACTAAATATCAAGCTTATGTGGGGTCATTGACTTGGTCAAAGTTGTCAAGCTCTAAGCCTTGCAAGACTTACTCACAAATTATGGTCAAGTGACCATTCCACCCTTGCACATTTCATCCAAGTCCATAAGGGGGGGGGGGGGTGACACGTGTCACCCTCCCGTTCATCGCACTATTTCATTTTCTGACAAATTCCAAAATTTCGATAAATGTTTACTCGTCTCAAACCTTAACCTTTGAGTTCTTACGTACGTTCTTAAAACATGTCTTGTAAATACGGGGTGTAACATTATCACACAGCTCTAAGGCACGATCTCAGAATGAGAAGAATGGAAACCAATCCTAAATGTCCTATAGCCTCCTGATTATAGATGTGGTGCACAAAACACCGATAATAAAGACTCTACTAGACACGGTGCAGACACTTTCAGAGGACTAAGCGCTCGATACCACTTTTGTCACGACCAACCCGGGCGTGATCGTGCCTACCAGGCACCCTAGTGATACAACATCAGAGAAAAACCAGCGGAAATAAAAACTTAAACATACAAATAGATATGGATCAAGATAAAGAAAATAGGCCAACCAAAGCGGTTGCCTTTCGATATATATATAAATCGACTCTTGAATAGCGATAATCCTTACAACCCTGCCCACAACAGTGCTACAGACCTCTAAGATTTTTACGACAACTATGGCGGGACAGGGCCCCGCCATACCATTGAATGTACAAGAACCTACAGACTCAGGGTAACATACCAAAAGATAAGCCTCCGAAGGAACGGAGCTTCCCAATACGCTGAAATGTGATCCTAAAAGCGGGGATCGACAGCCGATGTACCTCTACCGCGGATTGAACGCACTTCAAGGAGGTCGATAACAAAGTACCAAGTATGTGAATCAAAATATCAGAATGAAATCATAATAGTCTATATAAAGCAGGAGACATGTATGATAACCAAACTACAGTGCACACATATAACAGTTATATCAAGTCAGGGACTCACGCCCTCCAAGTCATTACTCAAATATAATTATGGGTCTCACGCCCACAACATCAATCATGCCCGTGGAATACCTTCCTCACTGCCGGCAGTCTATGATATGATAACCCCGAAGTACACCAACACCAAGTCCTACCGATGCCAAAGCCGCACTAACAATACTATACAACCAAACCACGAAGGCGACACGGGCAAGTACGAAAGCTACGATCACCAGATAGGCCGGGTCACGTGGCGACCGGCAAGTCACGAGGGCTAACTACTGTGTACCGCGTCAGATCACGAGACCGTCACTCTGAGCAGGGCAAGTGTGAGGGCTAACTACTGTACCAAGGCGAATCAGCCACGAGGCGGCAAGTACGGCCGACCACGGATACCAAGGCCGAGCAAGAAACCTCGCGGAGAGCTAGTCCATGGAATAACACTATCAGCGCGAGCGTGCGGAATTCTCCACATCGCGACGCCCAAGTAAGTTCTCAACAAGTCAACCGCCTCCATCGAGAGACGGTAGTATAGAAACACAATTCTTGCACAACAAAGGCTATCACAATAAGCATAGGCAAGTTTCACAACAACAAGCATAGGCAAGTTATACACAACTCAAGGTACTTTCATTTTATGTCAAAGTCCGGGTTTTAACCCTAAAGTACTACGTACGTTAAATTCCTTTTAGAGATCCATTTCTTTTATAAAGGTCACCCGATACCCGTAGTATAAAAATAGAGTGACTAACATTGTTAAGTAAACCAAAACACTTCCCTTTGTAAAATCAAGTAACAACATTATTGTCCAAACGTTCAAGTTTGCCTAATTTCAAATGCTCAAGTTTCTCATTTTCGAAAAGGTTTCGTAGTTCATAGTTTTAATCCTTTAAGAATATAATTCTCTTTTAAACAATTTGAGAAATATATGCCTTATATGTGAGTAGGTTATTCTTGTTCAAAATCAATCTTATTAAAGCAGCCATGATCTAGGAAATGTAATATCATTTTGTCTCATCTTAGCTTCATGCGGATGGAGGTTTCTCTGGTTTTAATAATACTTAATTATTCAATACATTTCCCTTTATTAGCGCCGCAGTTGGTTTGTTCGATACTTATTCGATTTCCAAATCAAGAAACATTATTCCTTTTAAAACCAAGTACTCATTACTCACGAATGAAGTTTCACACTTTTTAACAAAATTCATATTAATTCAATTAAGTCAAGTCTCTTATCTTTAAGATCAAGTCTCTTAACCTCTTAAAATCAATAAACCATTCTTTTTTTCTCTCTTAAGTCGTTATACCTAACTTCCCATAAAGCTAGTATAACTCTTAAGATTTCAAACCAAGTATTATTCTTCTTTCAAAAAGGATTCTTAATTCTTTTGAAATACTTCAAGATTCTTATTATTCAGGCTTAAGTCAAAAGACATTGCCGTAAAACTACATTCAGTTAACACACGACGTCACCGTACTATATATATATTCTTTTAAAATACTTCCAGATTCTTATTATTCGCTTAAGTCAAAAGACATTGCCGTAAAACTACATTCGATTAACACACGACGCTCACCGTACTATATATATATTCTTTTAAAATACTTCCAGATTCTTATTATTCGGGCTTAAGTCAAAAGACATTGCCGTAAAACTACATTCAGTTAACACACGTACGTCTACCGTACTATATATATATTCTTTTAAAATATCATGCTCAAGAGGATAGGAAGAATCACATACCTCACGACGATTATCGACTATTAGCAAAACGCTCCACGGCTATAACCCGGCTAGCCTTGTCCACCTTCCAAGTAGCACATGCTACTCGCAGAACATTCAACCTATAAAGGTTATACCAGTCTATCAAAGTCTAGACTACTCTGTAGAGTAATTCTACGGAAAATCAAAGACTTCCTACCCGCCAAACTACACAAGTCAACTGTAAATACAGTCCTATGTAAGTACAGTTCAATCTTCTTCTGTAATACCCTTCTATTACAGTTCAATTCTCTTATATGTATCTTATATACATTTCTATACTACTACAGTATGTAATTTCCAATTTCAATAGAAGGTCAAGAGTATTTACCTCGATAAGCCCAAAATTATCCAAGTTTAAAGTCGATCCTGAGCAAGGTTTAGCTCCTACTCCGTGCGCTCCAATTTGCTCCAAGAAACCCTCATAAGTTCTACACACTTCTACTAAGTACTCCAACCAATTATGGAGACTTTTCCATAGGGTTTCGTTTAGTGGCTAAAGGAAAGTATAGTAGTATTTTCCGGGTTTTTCGTATAGAGGGTACTTGGAAATACTACAAAGGTTTTGGGCTAGAGTATTTTGGCATTATAACAATACTTGGAGAGTATTTCTACCAAGAGGGGGGGGTGTATTTATACGAAAACAACTAGGCATGGGTACTTTCGCCACACCACTGAGAGTGGTACCTCTCGCCAAGGCTTCTCAAGGGGGGGAGGGGGAAGGCTCTTGGACGAGAATCACAAGAAGGGGGGGAATTTCAAGACTTGGAAATTGCTCAAGTGTGGATGAAATAAGTCTTCAACTAAGGGGGTATTTATAGGACTTTCAATGGCCAAGATCAAGCCAAGTGGTAGGCAAGTGTAGGGTGGGGATTTGGACATGTGTTTGTGGGTCCCACTTGCTCATCAACTACACAAAAATATCCTACCAACTACTTGACAAAATAGCCAAGGCAAAAACGCCCAAATCGTCCCAACTTTCTCGTCCACTTGAGGGTGACACTTGTCACCCTCTCGTTGGTCCAAAATGTTTCATCTCTCGGAAAAATCCGCAAAAATAATAAATGACATAGCCGTATTTTTCCCTTCGCAAAGTCCGGAAAACGTTTCGTCGGAAAACGACTCTTTTCGCTAGTTGTGCACAAATTTCGCCACTTTGCCTACTTAAGGCTTAAACTTTTGTACGTACGCCCTCACGTACATACTCTGGAAATACGGGGTATAACATTCTCCCCTCCTTAGAAACATTCGTCCCGAATGTTCCTTCTCAAGACAGATAATGATCAAGTCCCTCATAGCTTAACCAGTTTGCAATTGCCGCACATGATCACAGAATACACGCGCGCAAATACTTAAATCCAAGCCAACGAGGAATCACCTCGACGATGCAAAACAGTACCAACTCTCGCTTCTGGTCCAAAAGATACTCCCTTCGCACACTCATTTCACAAAAATGATTACTTCCATCTTTCAGCACAAGTTCACCTCTTTCCTTTCTCGTTGTAGCCTTCTTGAACACTCGAACTCTTCCTAGTACACGTACCACACTTCAGTCAATGCTTCTGTTGCCAAAAATTTGGAGTCACTACCTCCAAACTTGGTCATCTTACTAGCTTCACTTTCCTCTAAGGCCATTCCCGGCCTTCACGAACCGATTCTGGTCGAACGCATCCACGAATTCATACGATGGTTACCTAAACTTGGGCCTAGCACCCTCGTGATCCTACCACCTGGCGGGACCACCTCGAACTGACCCAACCCCAAACCGCTACGGTTGACCCGCAACACGGCCCCAACCCACCCACTTAACGCGTCAAGCTCTTGTTTCCGATCCGAACAATCTTACCTATACTGGTCATGAAAGCTACCACTTCCATTTTACACAACTCACGGAATTATCCCACCATACATTTATACGCAAACCAAGTATTTCGACAAAGACTAACCAGAAATCTTTTATTCAAGCCGCCTTATATCTAAGGTCTCAACGTGTAATATTCTACGGTTCATACCTTCCCTCACCACACACTTATTTTTTCAACTATCCATGTATCTAAACCACAATACACACCAAGCTATCTGTACATAGCACTCAACATACAATCATTGTATTACGCATGCAAAACTCTAGAGGTTAAGGATATACTCAAAAGATAGGCGGTTCAAAGGACCGCTAAAATCGGGAACTTCCACCGCGACTGGCCGTGGCTGCACGGTATGAACATCCCGCCTAGCTATGAAAGGTGAAGAACCCGCAATCGATCTCGTAGTCTGGCTATCCTACCAAGCATACTGGTCGGACAGCCGCCAGATGGCCTCGTTGGCGCAAGAATAACAATCCCCAAGTTAGTACGACACTCTCCTTATGAAGTTTTCCACAACGCCACACCGAGACAAAGGCGACCTCATCCGCGAGCACTTACTCCTCAAAATCTGAAACCCGAGCCCCGACCGCTCCCGAATATCCCGGGCGTCCCGGCGTCGTGGAGGACCACTGCATCAAGCGGAGGTACATAACTGTTCACCGAGGCGGTCCGCCTCAAAAGTTATCAAAGGACCATTGCTTCCGCCTCTTCGCTGATTGGTCATTCCGTGACCTCTCCGCCTCACATCCAAGTGCATAAGCTGCATGCGGCAATGTCCATGCCCACAAGAGCTACACCGAACAAGCTCGCCAAGTAGTCATCGAGCCCGGTGACGTGGCGTGCACTCGCCCTCCATATCGCTACTAACGCGGACATACCGAGCCAATGAGTCGAACTCCCATTGTACTCCCGACCGTACGCCCGCTCTGCCTCAACACCAAAAATCTGCCCGAGCCTCTCGCCGCGAGGCAAGAAATGTGCAAGAAATGCCTCACGAGAACTCGTTCCATACGGTGGAAGTGCATGCTCTCCCGACAGCTCACGAATCAAACCATCATCGCGGTATCACGCACCGATGCGAACCTAGGACTACCGACTCGGTCTCCGATGCCTTGATCACTCCTACGATCCGTCAGAATCGCTTGATGAACTCCTCGGATCATCCTCGTGCCTCGACCCATAAAACTCGCGGCTACAACTCGTAAAATCCGGAGCCTCAAACTATCTCGATCTAGGTGAACCATCGTGCATCGAACTGCCTCGGCCCTAACCTCAAGTTCCGCCACAACTCGCCAATAATCGCCAACTCCTTGTAACCCATCTCCTCGCTCCGCATCGCGGACTGGAGGCTCGTGTATTGTGGTCTCAGAGACCGCCGCCGCTTACTCGCACTCACTCGCTCTCTTGCCCTTCTTCGGGCCCGGTTGCCTTACGCGGAGGCATAATCGTAAAGGAAAGGAATACATCGGAGGGTTCAACTTATTCACGACGACCGACTCGCCGCGATCGTGCCACTACCCAGGCACCTGCTCGTATACATCGAGAATAGCAATGAACATACACAACTTAAACATATGTGTAAACAAAAGACAACACAGATGGCCGATAAGGCCGCTTCCATACTATAAACATAATCAAAGTACCAGCATAACTCGGTTCTTACACCAACCACATATGTGATTACGCACTTAGGAATAACAATCGTATGGACAGGCCCCGCCATACCCCGAATATACATGAATCTACTACCTCGAGGAAACTGTACAAGAGATAAGCCTACGAGCAAATGGAGCTTTCTCAAACATCAACCGAGATCCTACGAACAAGGATCACCAACCTGGTACTTAAACTCGCGGCATTAACGCACTTCCGGGCGGGGTCGATAACAACAGTGCAATATGGAACAGAAATAACGTCAAGAAATGATCATAATCAGACAAAAGAATGACAAGGACAAGTATAAAAAAAACATACCAGATCCTGCCGTGTCATTACCACTTATGAACTTAATCGCACCTTATTATCTTTTCCCATTTTCAATAAAAGTTATAGCCACATTCTTACACACATGATTAGGAAAAATCATTAAGTTCATTACTATATAACTTAACTTATCTTTCATAAGTATAATTCGGCCCTTTTAAGGAGGGCGCATATACTACCCGGCCCAATCTGGGACGCGATCAAGTCACACAAATATCAAAGCGTGTCCGTGGAATCCCCCATCACTGTCGACAGCTATAAGTGTAAAATATAACCATGTGACGCGCCCGTGGCATCCCACCTCACTGTCGGCGTACACATACACAACACATATATATCTCCTGCCCGTGGAATCCCACATCACTAAAACATGACCATAGGGTAACACAACCAAATCCGGGGACATATATGATAATCAAATTACAACACATTGTGCCTTACTAACAATGAGTAAACAGAGTGTCTTTACAATATAAAATAGAAGCTCATGATCAAAACAAGACCATCCACCCGCAGTATCATTTAACCATCCTATTCCTGGGACTATTTCACCCGCATAGGCCGCGTGGACCCGCGTGAGGTATTCCTCGCATGGGACTATTTCACCCGCATAAGCCCTTACGGACTCGCATGAGGTATTTCTCGCATGGGACTATTTCACCTGCATAAGCCCTTACGGACTCGCATGAGGTATTCCTCGCATAGGCTGGACCCGCCCGCATGGGACTATTTCACCCGCATAAGTCCTTACGGACCCGCATGAGGTATTCCTCGCATCGTGGGTAGCAATTCCACGGAATCTGCAAATGCCACAAACCCGGGGAATGACCCCGAAACGACTGATATACCAATAGCACACAACCGGCTATTTCCAGCACACATAGGCAGTTCTCAACTAAACAAGTCAAAGTACTAATCAAGGCATCACATAGAATAATTCTCATTTAACAAGCCAAAGTACTTATCAAGGCACACTTAGACAAATTCTCAATTTATCGAGCCAAAGTACTAATCAAGGCACAAATAGAATAATTCTCATTTAACAAGCCAAAGTACTTATCAAGGCACACTTAGAATAATTCTCAATTAATCAAGCCAAAGTACTAATCAAGGCATCACATAGAATTATTCTCAATTAAATAAAGCAAAGTACTACGTCGTGCATTCTTTTCAAAAGACTCCTTTCCAAATAAAACTTCCCCGATACTAACAACCGTAGTATCAAGTCCTATCCACCTTTCAAGACAAGTCACAATACCTTTTTAGAAATACAATTACCGGCTTCTAAATCAAGTGACTTCTTTATTAAAAACCTTAAGCAATTGGTACCTTTAAAACAATTTGCCCTTCCTTAACACAAGTTATTTCTTTGATTACTTTATTAGGGAAACCATTCTCTTAACCTTCCATAAAGCCGTTATAACCAACTTCCCATAAAGCCGTTATAACCCTTTATGGTTTAGACCAACACGTTCCTTTTATAACCAAGAGACTTCTACTTTTTGAAACCAAGTATTAAATACTTTCAAATCAATTCTCATAACTTTCAAAAATACAATTAGTCTCTTAACCTTTAGAAAACAAGTGACTCTTTTTTATTATAAAACCTTAGGCAATTAATGCCTTAAAAACAAGTGGCCTTTTCACTAAAATCAAATCACTTATCTTTCCATAAAGCAAATATAACTAACTTCCCATAAAGCCGTTATATTCCCTTTATACCTTAGCCAAAAACAATTTCCTATCCAAGGGACTTATACGTTTAAAACGAACAAGTATCACATACTTTAAAACTCTTCAAGTCCCTTAACTTTAATAAAACTTAAGACATCCTTTATGCTTTCCAAGCAGCGAGTTAATCTCCTAACTCACCCGACTTGGCTACTCACAAAACAAGTAAAAGGATATCAAGGTGTCAGACGCTCACCGTACTACATACGTGCAGCTTAGTCATGCTCAAAGATAGGAAAAGTTCTACATAGAGTAGATCACACAACTACCTCTTAACTTCTAAGAGTAACAGGAAACATGAAATGATACCACAGGTATATTCCATACATAGAATCATGCCAAAGGAAGGAAGAGGTTCACATACCTCGCGACGATTGTCGACAAGTAGCAAAATGCTCCAAAGTACTTCAACCTTGAGCTATTCCATTCTTCAAGTAGGATACACTATACTTAGTACTTCAACCTATAATGGTCACAATATGTCCATTAACCTCTTATTTCAAACGTAGAATATTCTAGGTGCTAAGTCGCTAAATTCTACGGAAAATCGGACAGCACCTCCTTTGTTTTTACTTACTTTGCCACCTTTTCAAGGCCGAATACAATAACCAAACAGCCCCAATTGGCTCACCACAATCTATAAGGTAGTCCAATACAAATAATTAACTATACAGCCCCAATTGGCTCACCACAATATGTAGGTAGTCTAGTTCAAATGAATAACAAACTATTACAAACTACAAGTACAAGTTCGCCACCTGAGTTCAACAATACCAATTCTTATCCAATTTCCATTTCAATCCAAATTGGTAGCATAACATGATATCAAGTCGCCTTTGATTATAACAACCATAATCTTTAAGTAAGTAACATGCGACGATTTCTAATAAACGACCAATTTGTAATCCAATTTCAAGTGGCTTGCATACATTTCGGACTTAGCTACAAGCAATCCATAATACTTATAACTTCAACCTATTAATCTTCATGCTAGCAACAAGTAAAGCTAACAACAATAAGAATATGTAATCTTGTAACACTTTTAAAAGACAAGATTATACCTTAACGATTCTTAATCCAACTCCAATCCGAAGTCGCTCCTTAGTAGTTTAGAGTCTCTCCAAGACACTTCAATCCACTTGTTGAGACCCTTAGGACAACACCAACAATTATTCTTCAAATCTCCAAACCAAACCTAGAAAGACCCTTAGGTTTTCGTTTTGCGACTAACCCGTAAACTACCTTTTTCCAAGATTTTTCTAGTGAGATGTGTTTACAATACCCTTTAGGTACCTTGGTTTAAAGTGGGAATTATTGACAACATTTGAAAATTTTCCCTTGAAAACCCAATTGCCGTGAGCCCTATTGTGAGCAAGAACAAATTTCCAAAATATTCTAAGTGTGGAGAATGGCAAGGTCTTGCACTACTTGTAAGCTTATATTACATAAGGAAGGGTTAAGATTTAGACACTTGTGTGGATTGGATGAGATTCACTAAATATCAAGCTTATGTGGGGTCATTGACTTGGTCAAAGTTGTCAAGCTCTAAGCCTTGCAAGACTTACTCACAAATTATGGTCAAGTGACCATTCCACCCTTGCACATTTCATCCAAGTCCATAAGGGGGGGGGTGACACGTGTCGCCCTCCCGCTCGTCAGACTATTTCGCTTTCCGACAAATTCCAAAATTCGATAAATTTTTACTCGCCTCAAACCTTAACCTTTGAGTTCTTACGACGTTCTTAAAACATGTCTTGTAAATACTGGTGTAACATTCTTCCCTTAGAAACATTCGCCCTCGAATGTTCTTTCTGAGTACACTGATTAACGCGACATAGTCTCCTTATACTACACCCTTTACAACATATGCCACCCATGGCCACATAACAATATTTATTCTAAGTCGCCTACCTGGCACTCACGGCCAACTAGCCCATACTTATATTGACCTCAAAGTCCGTCATAATCCTCTCTACTAGGTCTACTAAGGTCTGACAACTGTATCATCACCGGGAAAACCTCATATTTCCGCTCGGCTACCACCCCACACACTTACGGGTGTAGTTACCTCGAAAGGTTCTTATGGATTCGTGCTCTATTCCTTTACACTTGGTTGTTATCTTTCTTACCTGGCCAGATTTCTTTTCAGATTTCCAACTCACACTAGTATACATAACTTCCATACCGATGTTGGCCTCCAATCTGAGTCACTCTATAAGACAATATACGACCATTTAAACCGCCACGACTGGTTCCTGGAACGTGTCCACGAACCCAGAAACAATTAACTAGTCTTGGGCCTTGCGCTCGTGGCCCCGCCACGAGCGTAACTACTACCAACTGATCCCACTCCATTCCGTGCCATGGGAGACCCGTAACAGTCCCCACCCCACCCGCCGCACTTAACTCTTATTCTTGGTCTATAATAAATCTTATGGCCCGAGAGAGCCTTATATATCTAAGGTCTCGGCAGTTATCAATATTCTTAGGCTCGCAATTTTCATGCTCCAAGCCAACCTTACCAGTCCCCCCATGAACGGGTACAAAAACTTCTCATAAAACCAAAACCATGTTGTCTCGATCACAACAACCATTACTTACTCTATACGGACCTCATCCGTACAATTCTCTTAAGCCTACTACGCAGCTTAATCTATTAACATGACATTCCGTTAGGTTCCTTAACATGGCTTCTTAAGGGTTCACTACCCTATCAGACAGCTCATCTTTTCCCAATTATCTCGAAATAAAACACAAAACCTTGGCGAAAATCCTTTAACTACTCCATACCTTCCCGGTATCTAGTTAGTCTTTACCAATTCCTGGTACTCTAAAATCATTCTAGGCAACACGCGTCTGACCCTCCTACATAACTCCGTATAGATGTATGTCACAATACCAACTATACTATAATCATTACCAACCTGGATACGCAATCCACATAGTCATTCCTGGGTCACTGCTGTCTTTCTCGTAGCTGCAATCAACATAACTCGTTAGGGAGGGACGACCCTAACAATACAGCTCTATCGCACGATCTCAGAGTGAGAAGAATGGAAACCAATCCTAAATGTCTTGCAGCCTCCTGATTATAGATGTGGTGCACAACACACCGATAATCAAGACTCTACTAGACACGGTCTGTAAACACCTTCCGAGGACCAACTGCTCTGATACCACTTTTGTCACGACCCGACCCGGCCGCGATCGTGCCCTACCCAGGCACCTGTTGTATACATCGAGAATAGCAATGAACATACACAACTTAAACATATGTGTAAACAAAGACAACACAGTGGCCGATAAGGCCGCTTCCATACTATAAACATAATCAAAAGTACCACTGCATAACTCGGTTCTTACAACAACCACATACGTGAATACAGCACTTAGAATAACAATCGTGGCGGACAGGCCCCGCCATACCCTCAATATACATGAATCTACTACCTCGGAAACTGCACTAAGAGATAAGCCTCCGAGCAAATGGAGCTTTCAAACATCAACCGAGATCCTACGAACAAGGATCACCAACCTGGTACCTAAACTCGCGGCATTTAACGCAGCCCGGCGGGTCATAACAAAAATTTAATATGGAATGTAAATAACGTCAAGAAATGTGATCATAAGCGTACAAAAGAATGACAAGGACAAGTATAAAAACATACTGCATCCTGCCGTGTCATTACCACTTATGAATTTAATCGCACCTTATTATCTTTTCCCATTTTCAATAAAAGTTATAGCCACATTCTTACACACATGATTAGGAAAAATCATTAAGTTCATTACTATATAACTTAACTTATCTTTCATAAGTATAATTCGGCCCTTTTAAGGAGGGCGCATATACTACCCGGCCCACTCTGGGACGCGATCAAGTCACACAAATATCAAAGCGTGTCCGTGGAATCCCCATCACCGCCGATGACTATAAGTGTAAAATATAACCATGTGACGCGCCCGTGGCATCCCACCTCACTGTCGGCGTACACATACACAACACATATATATCTCCTGCCCGTGGAATCCCACATCACTAAAACATGACCATAGGGTAACACAACCAAATCCGGGGACATATATGATAATCAAATTACAACACATTGTGCCTTACTAACAATGAGTAAACAGAGTGTCTTTACAATATAAAATAGAAGCTCATGATCAAAACAGGACCATCCACCCGCAGTATCATTTAACCATCCTATTCCTGGGACTATTTCACCCGCATAGGCCGCGTGGACCCGCGTGAGGTATTTCTCGCATGGGACTATTTCACCCGCATAAGCCCTTACGGACTCGCATGAGGTATTCCTCGCATGTGACTATTTCACCCGCATAAGCCCTTACAGACTCGCATGAGGTATTCCTCGCATAGGCTGGACCCGCCCGCATGGGACTATTTCACCCGCATAAGTCCATACGGACCGCACGAGGTATTCCTCGCATCGTGGGTAGCAATTCCACTAATCGCAAATGCCACAAACCCGGGGAATGACCCCGAAACGACTGATATACCAATAGCACACAACCGGCTATTTCCAGCACACATAGGCAGTTCTCAACTAAACAAGCCAAAGTACTAATCAAGGCATCACATAGAATAATTCTCATTTAACAAGCCAAAGTACTTATCAAGGCACACTTAGACAAATTCTCAATTTATCGAGCCAAAGTACTAATCAAGGCACAAATAGAATAATTCTCATTTAACAAGCCAAAGTACTTATCAAGGCACACTTAGACTAATTCTCAATTAATCAAGCCAAAGTACTAATCAAGGCATCACATAGAATTATTCTCAATTAAGCAGCAAAGTACTACGACGTGCATTCTTTTCAAAAGACTCCTTTCCAAATAAAACTTCCCGATACTAACAACCGTAGTATCAAGTCCTATCCACCTTTCAAGACAAGTCACAATACCTTTTAGAAATACAATTACACCACGCTTCTAAATCAAGTGACTTCTTTATTAAAAACCTTAAGCAATTGGTACCTTTAAAACAATTTGCCCTTCCTTAACACAAGTTATTTCTTTGATTACTTTATTAGGGAAACCATTCTTTTAACCTTCCATAAAGCCGTTATAACCAACTTCCCATAAAGCCGTTATAACCCTTTATGGTTTAGACCAACACGTTCCTTTTATAACCAAGAGACTTCTACTTTTTGAAACCAAGTATTAAATACTTTCAAATCAATTCTCATAACTTTCAAAAATACAATTAGTCTCTTAACCTTTAGAAAACAAGTGACTCCTTTTTATTATAAAACCTTAGGCAATTAATGCCTTAAAAACAAGTGGCCTTTTCACTAAAATCAAATCACTTATCTTTCCATAAAGCAAATATAACTAACTTCCCATAAAGCCGGTATATTCCCTTTATACCTTAGCCAAAAACAATTTCCTATCCAAGGGACTTATACGTTTAAAACGGAACAAGTATCACATACTTTAAAACTCTTCAAGTCCCTTAACTTTAATAAAATTTAAGACATCTTTTATGCTTTCCAAGAAGCGAGTTAATCTCCTAACTCACCCTACTTGGCTACTCACAAAACAACTAAAAGGATATCAAGGTGTTGACGCTCACTGCACTACATACGTGCAGCTAGTCATGCTCAAAGATAGGAAAAGTTCTACATAGAGTAGATCACACAACTACCTCTTAACTTCTAAGAGTAACAGGAAACATGAAATGATACCACAGGTATATTCCATACATAGAATCATGCCAAAGGAAGGAAGAGGTTCACATACCTCGCGACGATTGTCGACAAGTAGCAAAATGCTCCAAAGTACTTCAACCTTGAGCTATTCCATTCTTCAAGTAGGATACAATATACTTAGTACTTCAACCTATAATGGTCACAATATGTCCATTAACCTCTTATTTCAAACGTAGAATATTCTAGGTGCTAAGTCGCTAAATTCTACGGAAAATCTGACAAAGACCTCCTTTGTTTTTACTTACTTTGCCACCTTTTCAAGGCCGAATACAATAACCAAACAGCCCCAATTGGCTCACCACAATCTATAAGGTAGTCCAATACAAATAATTAACTATACAAACCAATTGGCTCACCACAATATGAAGGTAGTCTAGTTCAAATGAATAACAAACTATTACAAACTACAAGTACAAGTTCGCCACCTTGAGTTCAACAATACCAATTCTTATCCAATTTCCATTTCAATCCAAATTGGTAGCATAACATGATATCAAGTCGCTTTGATTATAACAACCATAATCTTTAAGTAAGTAACATGCACGATTTCTAATAAACGACCAATTTGTAATCCAATTCAAGTGGCTTGCATACATTTCAGACTTAGCTACAAGCAATCCATAATACTTATAACTTCAACCTATTAATCTTCATGCTAGCAACAAGTAAAGCTAACAACAACAATAAGAATATGTAATCTTGTAACACCTTTAAAAGACAAGATTATACCTTAACGATTCTTAATCCAACTCCAATACGAAGTCGCTCCTTAGTAGTTTAGAGTCTCTCCAAGACACTTCAATCCGCTTGTTGAGACCCTTAGGACAACACCAACAATTATTCTTCAAATCTCCAAACCAAACCTAGAAAGACCCTTAGGTTTTCGTTTTGCGACTAACCCGTAAACTACCTTTTTCCAAGATTTTTCTATCGAGATGTGTTTACAATACCCTTAGGTACCTTGGTTTAAAGTGGGGGAATTATTGGACAACATTTGAAAATTTTCCCCTTGGAAAAACCCAATTGTCGTGAGCCCTATTGTGAGCAAGAACAAATTTCCAAAATATTCTAAGTGTGGAGAATGGCAAGGTCTTGCACTACTTGTAAGATTATATTACACAAGGAAGGGTTAAGATTTAGACACTTGTGTGGATTGGATGAGATTCACTAAATATCAAGCTTATGTGGGGTCATTGACTTGGTCAAAGTTGTCAAGCTCTAAGCCTTGCAAGACTTACTCACAAATTATGGTCAAGTGACCATTCCACCCTTGCACATTTCATCCAAGTCCATAAGGGGGGTGACACGTGTCGCCCTCCCGTTCATCGCACTATTTCGTTTTCTGACAAATTCCAAAATTTCGATAAATTTTTACTCGTCTCAAACCTTAACCTTTGAGTTCTTACGTACGTTCTTAAAACATGTCTTGTAAATATGGGGTGTAACATTATCACACAGCTCTAAGGCACGATCTCAGAATGAGAAGAATGGAAACCAATCCTAAATGTCCTATAGCCTCCTGATTATAGATGTGGTGCACAAAACACCGATAATAAAGACTCTACTAGACACGGTCTGTAGACACTTTCCGAGGACTAACTGCTCTGATACCACTTTTGTCACGACCAACCGGCCCGTGATCGTGCCTTACCTCGCACCCTAGTGATACAACATCAGAGAAAAACCAGCGGAAATAAAAACTTAAACATACAAATAGATATGGATCAAGATAAAAGAAAATAGGCCAACCAAAACGGTTGTCTTTCAGCATATATATATAAATCGACCTTGAATAAAGCATAATCCTTACAACCCCGCCACAACAAAGTCATGCACTTCTAAGATTTTTACAACAACTATGACGGGACAGGCCCGCCATACCCCGAATGTACAAGAACCTCTGCACTGTGGTAACATACCAAAAGATAAGCCTCCGAAGGAACAGAGCTTCCCAATACGCTAAAATGTGATCCTATAAGCGGGGATCGACACCGACCTCTACCGCGGATGAACGCAGCCCAAGGAGGTCGATAACAGATACCAAGTATGTGAATCAAAATATCAGAAATGAAATCATAATAGTCTATATAAAGCAGGAGACATGTATGATAATCAAACTACAGTAAAACATATAACAGCTATATCAAGTCAGGGACTCACGCCCTCCAAGTCATTACTCAAATATAATTATGGGTCTCACCCCTACAACATCAATCATGCCCGTGGGATACCTTCCTCACCGCTTAGCCTATGATATGATAACCCCAAGAAGTACACCGAACACCAAGTCCTACCGATGCCAAAGCCGTACTAACAATACTATACAACCAAACCACGGCCGACACGGGCAAGTACGAAGCCGACTACCGATACCAAGGCCGGCCACGTGCTGACCGGCAAGTACGAGGGCTAACTACCAGTACCAGGTCAGATCACGAGACTTCGCCACTACATCGAACGGCAAGTGCGAGGGCTAACTACTGTGTACCAAGGCCGAATCACCACGAGACGGCAAGTACGAAGCCGACCACCGATACCAAGGCGAACAAGAAACCTCATGGAGAGCTAGTCCATGGAATAACACTATCAACGTGAGCGCATCTGCGGAATTCTCCGCCACCGCACGCCCAAGTAAGTTCTCAACAAGTCAACCGGCCCTCCATCGAGAGACGCGGTAGTATAGAAACACAATTCTTGCACAACAAAGGCTATCACAATAAGCATAGGCAAGTTTCACAACAACAAGCATAGGCAAGTTATACACAACTCAAGGTACTTTCATTTTATGTCAAAGTCCGGGTTTTAACCCTAAAGTACTACGTACGTTAAATTCCTTTTAGAGATCCATTTCTTTTATAAAGGTCACCCGATACCCGTAGTATAAAAATAGAGTGACTAACATTGTTAAGTAAACCAAAACACTTCCCTTTGTAAAATCAAGTAACAACATTATTGTCCAAACGTTCAAGTTTGCCTAATTTCAAATGCTCAAGTTTCTCATTTTCGAAAAGGTTTCGTAGTTCATAGTTTTAATCCTTTAAGAATATAATTCTCTTTTAAACAATTTGAGAAACATATGCCTTATATGTGAGTAGGTTATTCTTGTTCAAAATCAATCTTATTAAAGCAGTCATGATCTAGGAAATGTAATATCATTTTGTCTCATCTTAGCTTCTATGCAGATGGAGGTTTCTACTGGTTTTAATAATATAATTATTCAATACATTTCCCTTTATTAGCGCTGCAGTGGTTTGTTCGATACTTATTCTGATTTCCGAAATCAGTAAAACATTATTCCTTTTAAAAACCAAGTACTCATTACTCACGAATGAAGTTTCACACTTTTTAACAAAATTCATATTAATTCAATTAAGTCAAGTCTCTTATCTTTTAAGATCAAGTCTCTTAACCTCTTAAAATCAATAAACCATTCTTTTTTTCTCTCTTAAGTCGTTATACCTAACTTCCCATAAAGCTAGTATAACTCTTAAGCTTTCAAACCAAGTATTATTCTTCTTTCAAAAAGGATTCTTAATTCTTTTGAAATACTTCAAGATTCTTATTATTCAGGCTTAAGTCAAAAGACATTGCCGTAAAACTACATTCAGTTAACACACGTACGTCTACCGTACTATATATATATATTCTTTTAAAATACTTCCAGATTCTTATTATTCGCTTAAGTCAAAAGACATTGCAGAAACTACATTCGCTAACACACGACGTCTACCGCATATATATATATTCTTTTAAAATACTTCCAGATTCTTATTATTCGGGCTTAAGTCAAAAGACATTGCCGTAAAACTACATTCAGTTAACACACGTACGTCTACCGTACTATATATATATTCTTTTAAAATATCATGCTCAAGAGGATAGGAAGAATCACATACCTCACGACGATTATCGACTATTAGCAAAACGCTCCACGGCTATAACCCGGCTAGCCTTGTCCACCTTCCAAGTAGCACATGCTACTCGCAGAACATTCAACCTATAAAGGTTATACCAGTCTATCAAAGTCTAGACTACTCTGTAGAGTAATTCTACGGAAAATTAAAGACTTCCCTACCCGCCAAACTACACAAGTCAATCAGAATACAAATCCTATGTAAGATTCAATCTTCTTCTCAGAATACCCTTCTATTACAGTTCAATTCTCTTCTATGTATCTTATATTCATTTCTATACTACTACAGTATGTAATTTCCAATTTCAATAGAAGGTCAAGAGTATTTACCTCGATAAGCCCAAAATTATCCAAGTTTAAAGTCGATCCTGAGCAAGGTTTAGCTCCTACTCCGTGCGCTCCAATTTGCTCCAAGAAACCCTCATAAGTTCTACACACTTCTACTAAGTACTCCAACCAATTATGGAGACTTTTCCATAGGGTTTCGTTTAGTGGCTAAAGGAAAGTATAGTAGTATTTTCCGGGTTTTTCGTATAGAGGGTACTTGGAAATACTACAAAGGTTTTGGGCTAGAGTATTTTGGCATTATAACAATACTTGGAGAGTATTTCTACCAAGAGGGGGGGGTGTATTTATACGAAAACAACTAGGCAAGGGGGGGTACTTTCGGCCACACCACTAGAGGGGGTACCTCTCGCCAAGGCTTCTCTGGGAGGAAGGCTCTTGGACGAGAATCACAAGAAGGGGGGGAATTTCAAGACTTGGAAATTGCTCAAGTGTGGATGAAATAAGTCTTCAACTAAGGGGGTATTTATAGGACTTTCAATGGCCAAGATCAAGCCAAGTGGTAGGCAAGTGTAGGGTGGGGATTTGGACATGTGTTTGTGGGTCCCACTTGCTCATCAACTACACAAAAATATCCTACCAACTACTTGACAAAATAGCCAAGGCAAAAACGCCCAAATCGTCCCAACTTTCTCGTCCACTTGAGGGTGACACTTGTCACCCTCTCGTTGGTCCAAAATGTTTCATCTCTCGGAAAAATCCGCAAAAATAATAAATGACATAGCCGTATTTTTCCCTTCGCAAAGTCCGGAAAACGTTTCGTCGGAAAACGACTCTTTTCGCTAGTTGTGCACAAATTTCGCCACTTTGCCTACTTAAGGCTTAAACTTTTGTACGTACGCCCTCACGTACATACTCTGGAAATACGGGGTATAACAACTGACCCCCTTCGGGGGGATGCGTTCATACCCGCATATATTAGGTACTCAGTTGGGTGATCCGCGAGCTTAAGATCTCCAGTCAGCTTCTATTGAGACAACTCCACTATGCCAGAGTCTTGTCATGTTGGTAGGAAGTTTGTATTAGAGTCTTGTACATTTATGGGTACAGCGGGGTCTTGTCCCGTCATAGTATTTGTCCAAACTCTTAGAGGTCTGTATTCATATGTGGGCTAGACTTGCGTGAGTTGTATTTATATTGTTGTACAGTTGTAGTCCCATTCGGGTATTATATATTATGGCAGCCTTGTCGGCTTGGCCTTTGTTTGAAAAAAAAGTGTTATTTAGCTTCCGCATGTTACTTGTGTTGTATGGGTAGAAGGGTGCCCATGTAGGGCACCAGTCGCGGGCCCGGGGTTTGGGTCGTGACAGAGTGGTATCAGAGCAGTTAGTCCTCGGAATGTCTACAGACTGTGTATAGTAGAGTCTTGTTTATCGGTGTGTTGTGCACCACATCTATAAACAGGAGGCTACAGTACATTTAGGATTGGTTTCTATTCTTCTTACTCCAAGATCGTGCGATAGAGCTGTGTGGTTAGGATAGTCCCTCCCTAACGTATTATTGTGATTGCAGCTATGAGAAAGCGACAACGGCCCCGAAGGGGAATATATGGACTTAGTATCCAGGTTGGTAAAATTGTTGTAGAGTTGATATGATGATGTACATCTATGCGGACATATTTATTTAGGGCCATGTGTGTGTTGTTTGAAACAATTGTGGGTTATCATGTGATGGTTAAGCTTTATAAATTGCTTGGAAGGTGTGAAACAGTTTAATGAATCCACATCAAGGTTATATATGTGCTAATTTGGAATAATTGAGAATCTTAGAGTATTGGATAATCGTTGAGACCTTAGATAGACAAGGCCTTCAAGAGAAAAGTATTTCATGTGTGATTGTAGTTAAAATACATAGTATATGTGAAGTATATTAGAGGTGATGATTCATTGGGTTGAGTATAAACCACCTGGGATCGATGTTGATGATTGTTGAGCCGATTGAGAATTTGTATAGCTTGAGACCTTAGATGAACATTCGAGGACGAATGTTTCTAAGGGGGAAAGGATGTTACACCCCGTAATACCAGGGATACTAATTGAGAACGTGATTAAAGATTTAAGATTTGAATTTTGGGAAGGAAAGAATTATTACATTTTCTTAAGGAAAGTTTAGGAAAAATGTGAAGACGATAATTTGTTAACTTGGAGTTCAATTCTCCTAATTGGATGTACGGAATTAGTTTTGGATTTTGAAGTCTCAGATTTGGTCATGTGGGGCCCACCGAAAATTTTACAATTTTGTGGGGCCCACGAGATTTTTAGATATTTTGGTCAAGTATAGAAATTATTTTGGTGAAGAATTATTTTGGATCAATAGGAGGGTGACACGTGTAACGCCCCGAACCCGGCCCACATCGTGCCTTACCCCTGCAATTCTAGCGATACAACATCGGAGAAAACCAATGAAATAAAAACTTTAAACATGAAATGAGAGACATGATAAATAAACAAAGCAACCAAAACAGCTTGCCTTCATCATATATACATAAATACCCGACAGCTTATCCTTTTACAAACCCCGCCACAACAGCTTCTCTGCACTCTAAGATTTACAACAACTATGACGGACAGGGCCCGCCATACCCTCGAATGTACAAGAACCTACAACTCGTGGAACACATACAATAAGATAAGCCTCCGAGAAACGGAGCTTCCAACACGCCGAATGTGATCCTATAAGCGGGGATCGAGGCCGATGTACCTTTACTGCGGCATGAACGCACTTCAAGGAGGTCGATACAGTACCAAGTATGTGAAATCAGAAATATCAGAAATGAAATCATACTAGTCTATATAAAGCAGGAGACACGTATGATAACCAAACTACAGTTCACAACATAGAAGCAGTCAAGTCAGGGACTCACGCCCTCAAAGTCACCACTCAAATATAACTATGGGTCTCACGCCCACAACATCCATCATGTTCGCATCATGGCCGCATGCCCTGAATCGTGACGGTGGAGACATGTCCATGATGCAACAATAATAAACAAGATAACAATCCAAATGGACGCATACTCGTGCGCTACGCATCGGGTCAGTATGTCCAAAGGGAAACAATAAGGCAACATTCCAAATGGACGCATACTCGTGCGCTACGCATCGGGTCAGTATGTCCAAAGGGAAACAATAAGGCAACATTCCAAATGGACGCATACTCGTGCGCTACGACGGGTCGAGATGTCCAAAAGGGAAATAATAGACAGATTCCAAATGGACGATACTGCGGCGCTTACGACGGGTCAAGATGTCCAAAAGGAAATCACAAGACGATAATCAAATGGAAACATACCCGTGCGCTACGCATCGTGTCAGTATGTCCAAAGCGATTAACAACAATAATATTATCAACAGGAACGTACCCGTGGAATTTCTCCGTCAATGCCGACACGTCCAAGTAAGTTCTCAACCAGTCAACCGACCCTCCATCGAGAGACGCGATAACACAGAAATACAACGTTTTGCACAACAAGGCTATCACAACAAGCATAGGCACGTTTCACAATAACAAGCATAGGCAAGTTTCACAACAACAAGCATAGGCAAGTATCACACAACTCAAGGTACTTTCATTTTATGCCAAAGTCCGGGTTTTTAACCCCAAAGTACTACATACGTTAAGTTCTTTTAAAAGAGATCCATCACTTTTATAAAAGTCACCCGATACCGTAGTATTAGAATGACCAACCCACATTCCTTTTCAAAATCAAGTAACAATATTCTTTCCTAAGTTCCAGTTTGCCTAGTTTCAATTACTCAAGCTTCTCATTTTCAAATGGTTTCATAGTTCATAAACTTAATCACTTGATTCCTTTTAGAACAATTGAGTAATATATGTCTTACGTGAGAGTAGGTTATTCTTGTTTACAACATTCTTTTACAAAGACCATGATCTAGAAAATGTAATATCATTTTGTCTCATCTTAGTTTCTATGCAGATGGAGGTTTCTACCGGTTTTAATACAATTCATCATTATTTAATACATTTTCCTTTATTAACGCCGCAGTTGGTGCTGTCGATACACATTCGATTTCAAATCAAGAAACATTATCCCATTAAATAAAACCAAGTACTCATTACTCACGAATGAGGTTTCACACAAACATTCACATTTACAACAAATAAGTTAAGTCTCTTATCTTATAAGATCAAGTCTCTTAACTTCTAACATCAAGAAACCATTTACTTTACCTCTCTTAAGACATTATACCTAACTCCCATAAAGCTAGTATAACTCTTTTTAAAACCTTTTAAAACCAAGTGTTACTCTTTCTTTCAAAACGATTTATAAATCTTTTGAAATACATCAAGTTCTTTATTATAACAAGCCAGTTATAATTCACATCAGTTACCTTTTTAAAACCACAAAGTATTTTCTTACCTACATAAAGCTGTTATAACCAACTTCCCATAAAGCCGTTATAACCCTTTATGTTTCAAACCAATCAAATACATTAAACACACGTATGCGTCACCGCACTACATAGTTACACACATATCATGCCGAAGAGATAGAAGAGGTTCACATACCTCGCGACGAGTATCGACTAATAGCAAAACGCTCCAAACAGTCGGCTACTCCTTAAGCCAAGTAAATCGCGCCACACGTAGTACTTCAACCTATAAGGCCACAAGGCGCCTATTATCATCTAGACCACAACGTAGAATATTCTACAGAAAATTCGGCAGCACCTCCCCCCCCCGCAACAGCGTTAATCTCCTCCTCTACCGAGGCCGGCTATCAAGCCAACCAGGGGGGGGGTTATACATCTAACCCTAACGGGTACAATTCTACTCCACTGCATTACTACACAAGTCTCTGTAATACGCCCCATGTAATTACAGATTCAGCTTCTTAATTCTTCAGCTTAAGTCAAAAGACATTGCCACGATTAAGTTCAGTTCTATATATAGTATACAACAACTATATATTCAACACTTATGTAATTTCCAATTACAATAGGGACAAGATATTTACCTCGATAAGCCCAAAATTATCCGAGTTTAATGTCGCTCCCGAGCAAGGTTTAGCTCCTACTCGAGTGCTCCAATCCGCCTCCAAACAACCCTTAGAAGTGTCTACACAACTTCTACTTAATACTTCAACTACGGGTGAAGATTTACTTAGGTTTCGTTTAGTGACTAAGGAAAGTATAACGGTATTTTCCGGCTAGTATAAGTGTAACTTGGGAATACTACAAGGTATTTGGGCCAAGGTATTTGGACATAACAACAATACTTTGAGAGTATTTCTATACCACAAAGGGGTATTTATACGAGACAACTAGGCTAGGGGTACCCACGGCAAAACACCACCAAGGGGAGGTGGCTCTCGCCAAGGGGAAAGGAGGGCTAGGACGAGAATTCTCAAGAGGAGGAGAGGGGTTTTCAAGACTTAGGCAATTTGTGGATGAAAGAACTCATCAACTAATGGGTATTTATAGGTCAAGTGAAGGCCAACCAATGGCCAAGATGAAGACAAGTGCATAGCAAGTGTAAGGCCAAGATTTAGCCATGTGCTGCCTTATCCATCTACCACACAACTTGCACAAAATATCCTACCAACTAAAGTGGACCAAAATCGTCCAACACATGCCATGGTTGCCGCCCAAGCTTCCAATGTGAGGTGACACATGTCACCCTCCGTTGGTCCAAAATGTTTCGCCTCTCGGAAAAATCCGCAAAAATTAGAAATGACATAGCCGAAATTCCCTACGAAAGTCAGAAACCGTTGCGAAAACGACCTAATCGGGTGTTGTGAGCAAAATAAATTCGCCAAGCCACTTTGTAGTTCGAAAATTTCTACGTCGTCCCACGCATATACTCGAAATACGGGTATAACATTCTTCCTTAGAAACATTCGTCGAATGTTCCTTCAAGGTCTCAAAACAAAACGGCGTCCGATAGTCTTCACCGCTATCGTAAAACAATCATGCCACACCTGGCCACAAAAAC
The DNA here is from genome assembly GCA_029844215.1 of Przewalskia tangutica. Lineage (NCBI taxonomy): Eukaryota > Viridiplantae > Streptophyta > Magnoliopsida > Solanales > Solanaceae > Przewalskia > Przewalskia tangutica. The sequence goes on along the minus strand of CM056723.1, from coordinate 81,327,032 downwards.
ACACGTTCACCTCTCCCCTTTCTCGTAGTACTCGTCACGAACACTCGAACTCGTTCTAGTATCCGTACCACACTTCTGTCAATGCTTCTGTTTCCAACCCTTGGAGTCACTACCTCCAAACTTGGTCATCTGACTAACTTCGATCTTCTCTAAGGCCGTTCCCGGCCTCCACGATCCACTTCTGGTCGAACATATCCACCAACTCATACGATGGTCATACAAACTTGGGCCTAGCATCCTCGTGACCCTACCACCTGGCGGGACCACCCAGAGCTGACCCCACCTCAATCCGGGCTACGGGTTGACCCGCAAATGGTCCTCAACCCGACCCCCAACCGCGCCAAACTCTTGTTCCCCGATCCGGAACAATCTTACCAATTCCCATCATGAAAGCTACCACTTCCATCTCACACTACCCACGGACTTATCACACAAATAAATCCCACGTATACTACTACTCTGATAAGGGTCAAACATAAAATAAATCTTTAACTCAAGACGACCTTACCCCTAAGGTCTCAGTCGTGACATAGTTTAAGGTTCACACTTACCATGTATTCTAACTCATAATATCACAACGCTATCCGTACATAGCACACAATAATGAGATCATTAAAACAAGCATACCAAAACTCTAGAGGGTTAAGGATATACAGAATCAACCGCTCACTCTAATCATAGGCACACTGCAGGCGCATAATCGTAGAAGGCGATGAACCAGCCATCGATCCAGTGGGTGAAGTCAGAACATCCGTACCCTTGGTCGGACAGCCTCGCAAAATGGCCCGCTGGCCGCATGCAAAACAAACTCCCAATCTAGCACGGCACTTCCAAAATGGAGTCTACCACAATGGTCACAACGAGGTAGGGTGGCTTCACCGTTAACACCCCGCTCTCCGAAAATCTGAACCTCGAGCCACGACCGCCTCAAGGCGGTGGAGGTACATAACTAGTTCGCCACGAGGCGATCCGCCGAAGTCGCCAAAATATCCGCTCGCCTTCTTCTCGAAAGCGGTCCACCTGTCGATCTGCGCGCTCGCACTCCAAGTGCATGAGCCGAATGCGGCAATGTCCATGCACCGGGCGGAAACACCAACAACTCTCTCGCTAGGTAATCATCGAGCCTCAGAACATATCGGTGCACTCGATCCTCCATACTAGCTACTAATGCGAAACATACCGCCGATGAGTCGAACTCACATTGTACTCCCGAATCAGACGCCGGCTCGCCTCAACATCAAAAATCGCCCGAGCCCTCCTCATTTGTGGAGGCAAGAAATGCCGGAAGCCCCGAAAACTCGTCCCAAACGGCGGAAGTGCATGCTCTCCCGAAAGCTCACGAGTCAAACCAATCGATCGCGGTGTCACGCGACCGACGCGAACCAAATGTCACGCACTCGTCTCAAGCCTTGATCACCCGTGATGATCCTTCTGCATCGACGGATGAACTCCTGCGGATCATCCTCCGCCTCGACGTAAAACTCAAAGTGACTACAACTAAGGAAATCCGTAGCCTCAAATGCGCTCGCCGTGCACTACAGGCCGCTGAATCGAATCGCGGCCCACTTATCGCCATATCTGCCACAACCTCGCCAATAATCGCCATCTCTGTGACCCATCTCCCGCCTGCATCGTGGACCGAGGCTCGTGTCTTGTAGTCTCATCGCCATCGCTGCGCGCTCTAAACTCTTAGCCGGGCGGCGTCACAAAACTCGCCGTCGGAAGCACTACTCGTGCATCGACCGCTCGCGCCGTACTCTCTGAATCCCACTAGCGCCTCCTCGCCGCCTTGCCCTTCTGGGCCCCGGTTGCCTTCGCAGGCATAAGCGTAAAACGAAACACGCCGAGGGTCCAACTTACAACACGCCTCTAAGGCACGATCTCGGAATGAGAAGAATGAAACCAATCCTAAATGTCCTATAGCCTCCTCGATTATAGATGTGGTGCACAACACACCGATAATCAAGACTCTACTAGACACGGTTCAGACACTTTCCGAGGATTAAGCGCTCGATACCACTTTTGTAACGCCCGAACTCCGGCCCACATCGTGCCTTACCCGGCACTAGCGATACAACATCGAGAAAACCAGGAAATAAAAACTTTAAACATGAAATGAGACATGATAAATAAACAAAGCAACCAAAACAAATTTGCCTTCATCATATATACATAAATACCCGACGGTTATCCTTTTACAAACCACGCCACAACAGTTCTCTGCACCTCTAAGATTTACAACAACTATGACGGACGGGGCCCCGCCATACCCCGAATGTACAAGAACCTACAACTCGAGAACACATACGATAAGATAAGCCTCGAGAAACGGAGCTTCCCAACACGCCGAATGTGATCCTATAAGCGGGGATCGGCGAAATGTACCTTTACTGCGGCATGAACGCACCCCAAGGAGGTCGCAACAGTACCAAGTATGTGAAAGCGTAAATATCAGAATGAAATCATACTAATCTATATAAAGCAGAGACACGTATGATAACCAAACTACGATTCACAACATGGTTAGCCAAGTCGTGACTCACGCCTCAAAGTCACCACTAAATATAACTATGGGTCTCACGCCCACAACATCCATCATGTTCGCATCATGGCCACATGCCCCGAATCTCGTGACGGTAGACATGTCCATGATGCAACAATAATAAACAAGATAACAATCCAAATGGACGATACTCGCGCTACGACGGTCGGTATGTCCAGGGAAACAATAAGGCAACATTCCAAATGGACGATACTGCGCGCTACGACGTGGTCGATGTCCAAAGGAAACAATAAGGCAACATTCCAAATGGACGATACTGCGCGCTACGACGGGTCGATATGTCCAAAAGGGAAATAATAGACAGCATTCCAAATGGACGCATACTGCGTGCGCTACGACGGTCGATATGTCCAAAAGGAAATCACAAGACGATAATCAAATGGAAACATACCCGCGCGCTCACGATCGTGTCGATATGTCCAAAGCGATTAACAACAATAATATTATCACCGTGAACGCATCTGCGGAATTTCTCCGCCAATGCCGACACGCCCAAGTAAGTTCTCAACGGTCAACCGACTCCATCGAGAGACGCGATAACACGTAAATACAACGTTTTGCACAACAAGGCTATCACAACAAGCATAGGCACGTTTCACAATAACAAGCGTAGGCAAGTTTCACAACAACAAGCATAGGCAAGTATCACACAACTCAAGGTACTTTCATTTTATGCCAAAGTCCGGTTTTTAACCCCAAAGTACTACATACGTTAAGTTCTTTTAAAAGAGATCCATCACTTTTATAAAAGTCACCCGATACGTAGTATTAGAATGACCAACCCACATTCCTTTTCAAAATCAAGTAACAATATTCTTTCCTAAGTTCCAGTTTGCCTAGTTTGATTACTCAAGCTTCTCATTTTCAAATGGTTTCATAGTTCATAAACTTAATCACTTGATTCCTTTTAGAACAATTGAGTAATATATGTCTTACGTGAGAGTAGGTTATTCTTGTTTACAACATTCTTTTACAAAGACCATGATCTAGAAAATGTAATATCATTTTGTCTCATCTTAGTTTCTATGCAGATGGAGGTTTCTACTGGTTTTAATACAATTCATCATTATTTAATACATTTTCCTTTATTAACGCTGCAGTGGTCTGTCGATACACATTCTGATTTCCGAAATCAGTAAAACATTATCCCATTAAATAAAACCAAGTACTCATTACTCACGAATGAGGTTTCACACAAACATTCACATTTACAACAAATAAGTTAAGTCTCTTATCTTATAAGATCAAGTCTCTTAACTTCTAACATCAGTAAACCATTTACTTTACCTCTCTTAAGACATTATACCTAACTCCCCATAAAGCTAGTATAACTCTTTTTTAAAACCTTTTAAAACCAAGTGTTACTCTTTCTTTCAAAACGATTTATAAATCTTTTGAAATACATCAAGTTCTTTATTATAACAAGTCGGTTATAATTCACATCAATTACCTTTTAAAACCACAAAGTATTTTCTTACCTACATAAAGCTGTTATAACCAACTTCCCATAAAGCCGTTATAACCCTTTATGTTTCAAACCAATCAAATACATTAAACACATGTACGTCTACCGTACTACATAGTTACACACATATCATGCTGGAAGAGATAGGAAGAGGTTCACATACCTCGCGACGAGTATCGACTAATAGCAAAACGCTCCAAACAGTCGGCTACTCCTTAAGCCAAGTAAATCGCGCCACACGTAGTACTTCAACCTATAAGGCCACAAGGCGCCTATTATCATCTAGACCACAACGTAGAATATTCTACAGAAAATTCGGCAGCACCTCCCCCCCCCCGCAACAGCGTTAATCTCCTCCTCTATCGAGGCCGGCTATCAAGCCAACCAGGGGGGGGGTTATACATCTAACCCTAACGGGTACAATTCTACTCCACGGTACTACTACACAAGTCTACTGTAATACAGTCCTATGTAATTACTGATTGATTCGATTCTTAATACTTCAGGCTTAAGTCAAAAGACATTGCCACAGTACTAAGTTCAGTTCTATATATTGTATACATCAACTATATTTTCTACACTTATGTAATTTCCAATTACAATAGGGTGACAAGATATTTACCTCGATAAGCCCAAATATTATCCTACTTTAATGTCGCCTCCCGAGCAAGGTTTAGCTCCTACTCCGAGTGCTCGATCCGCTCCAAACAACCCTTAGAAGTGTCTACACAACTTCTACTTAATACTTCAACTACGGGTGAAGATTTACTTAGGTTTCATAGTGACTAAGGGAAAGTATAACGGTATTTTCTGGCTAGTATAAGTGTAACCTTGGGAATACTACAAGGTATTTGGGGCCAAGGTATTTGGACATAACAACAATACTTTGAGAGTATTTCTATACCACAAAGGGGTATTTATACGAGACAACTAGGCAGTGGGGTACACGGCAAAACACCACCAAGAGGAGGGGTGGCTCGCCAGGGGAAAGGGAGGGCTAGGGCGAGAATTCTCAAGAGGAGGGAGAGGGGTTTTCAAGACTTAGGCAATTTGTGGATGAAAGAACTCATCAACTAATGGGGTATTTATAGGTCAAGTGAAGGCCAACCAATGGCCAAGATGAAGACAAGTGCATAGCAAGTGTAAGGCCAAGATTTAGCCATGTGCTACCTTATCCATCTACCACACAACTTGCACAAAATATCCTACCAACTAAAGTGGACCAAAATCGTCCAACACATGCCATGGTTGCCGTCCGCCTTCGATGTGAGGTGACACATGTCACCCTCCCGTTGGTCCAAAATGTTTCGTCTCTCGGAAAAATCCGCAAAAATTAGAAATGACATAGCGGAAATTCCCTACGAAAGTGTGGAAACCGCTTTCGAAAACGACCCTAATCGGGTGTTGTGAGCAAAATAAATTCGGCCAAGCCACTTTGTAGTTCGAAAATTTCTACGTACGTCCCCACGTACATACTCTGGAAATACGGGGTATAACAACACGTGTCACCCCTCCACTTGTCTTGCTAAGATGACAACATGTTAGATATTTTGAGGACAAGTGAACATGTGGGTCCCACTCCACTTGGCTATACATATCCAAGTCTTGCAAAACTTGGATCTCACTTACACTTAGCCATATATCTCACCATCTTCTCTCCTTTTGAGTTCTAAATCTCGAGCACCTTTAGACCAAGAACAACCATTGTTGATCAATTTATTTTTCCAAGATTTAGCCCCTAAACCAAGTGTTGAACCAAGATTAACATCTCAACATTTGGAGACTTGTTTGGGCCGAGAAATGGTGCAAGAAAACCCTAAATTCTATCAACTTTTTGGAAGTGAAATACAAAGGGAAGTTGGATATAATCTTGTAGTAGATACATATATGTGATTGAAACTTGAAGAAGTCGAGCAAAACGAAAACTGCGGACCAATATAGTACGGGCTGTTTTGGACGATTTTGGGCACAAAATAAGGTAATAGTTCTTCTTAAATTAAAGTAATTGGATATTACTTATTGTTATGTTTAAGGGATGAATTTATGTTAAGGAAGAAATGGAAAATAAGATGTGTATGTGATAGATGTGTTGTTGGCCGATTGGAGATAGTTTTGTGTCATTGGTTTCGTTGGTTATATTGTTGTTGTTATCCACATTTGTCGCATGTTAAAATGAGGTAATATGGTTGTTGATAAGTTGGTATGTCATATATGGAAGTGTTGGAACTTAAATTGGAATAAAATGAATTGAGGAAAGAGTTATCGGATTGTAGTTATTGGCCGTGGAATCTATAAAACTGTTGGACATTATTATACAGTTTTTAGGGACTGTTTTAGGGTATTGAAATTCTGGAAATTCAGCCCTCATTTTGCATGTTTAATGTGGGAAAATGACTAATGAAAGTCCTAAGGAATAAGGGTGAAAAATGCTTCACATTGTACCCTTAGCGTTGGTTATTTATGGACTGTTTTATGATCGCTTATATCTGTCACGACCGACTGCCGCGATCAGTGCCCTACCAGGCACCCTCTCAGGTATACATCAGAGAATAGCAGGGGAACATGCACAACATCTAAACATGTTTAGACAATAAACATCACAGGCTAGCCGATAAGGCCGCCTTCCATAAAATATACATAACCAAAAGTAAAGCGATGACTTTGTTCTTACGGTCAAACCACAAATGTGACTACTGCACTTAGGAATAACAACAGTGGCGGGACAGGGCCCCGCCATACCCCTGAATGTACACAATATCTACAACATCAGGGAAAACCGTACCAAAAAGACAAGCCTCCGGAGAAATGGAGCTTCTGACACCTGATCAGTGATCTTAAGAATGAGGATCCACCACCTGCTTACCCCTACCTGCGGCATAAACGCTGCCCCCGGGGAAAGGGGGTCAGTACAACGGATGTACCAAGTATGTAAAACTGGAAAAATACTATAATTATATCATAAGTCTAAGTAAAGCTGGAGACATGGACGATAATCAAATTACAGTACACTGTGTCTTACTAATAATGAGAGTAACAAGTATAAACTTTACTGCATAAAAATAGGAGGCTCACGATCAAAGTAGGGCCACCCGCCCGTAGTATCATTAAGCAACCCTACTCCTGGGACTATTTCACCCGCATAAGCCCTTACGGACCCGCATGAGGTATTCCTCGCATAGACTATATCCGCCCGCATAGGTCACGTAGACTCGCATGAGGTATTCCTCGCATAGGACTGGTCCGCCCAGCATGGGACTATTTCACCCGCATAAGCCCTTACGGACTCGCATGAGGTATTCCTCGCATCATGGGTAGCAAATCCACGGAATATGCAAATGCCGCAAAACCCGGGGAATGACCCCGTAATGAATAATATACCACTAGTACAATCCGGCTATCATACATAACATAAGCACTACCGGCTTATCATACAATACATAAGCAAGTTAAGAAATCGCCTAACTTCTTATTAGTCTTGTTCATATACACTCTCATTTTAGTTTACTTAAGGCACTAACATGTTTTAATAAAAAGAATCCGGGAATTTAACCCAAAGTACTACATACTTCTACTCTTTTAAAAATGACTCATTTTCATATAAAACTTCTAAGATACTAGTAACCATAGCATCAAGTCACAACTAATTTTCAAGACAAGTCACAATACCTTTTAGAAATATAATTTGGCTTCTAAATCAAGTGACTCATTTTCTTTTAAAACTTTAGGCAATTGATGCCTTAAAATCAATTTGCCTTTCTTAAATCAAGTCATTTGTACTTACTTATCTTACTTAGAGTAAATCTTTCCTTTTAACTTTCCATAAAGCTAATATAACCAACTTCCCATAAAGTCGTTATATTAACCTTATACCTTAGTCAATTACATTTTCCTATATCCAAGAGACTTATACTTTTAAAACGAAACAAGTATCATATACCTAAAACACTTCAAGTCTCTTAACTTTGAAAACTTAAGACACCCTTAATACCTTTAAAGAAGTGGGTTAATCCCCTAACTCGCCCAACTTGGCCATTCTTAAACAAGTAAAGGATATCAAAGTATTGTACGTCTACCGTACTATATAAGTACAACTATTCATGCTCAAGAGATAGGAAAGTTCACATACCTCTTCGGGTCAATCCACTCGCAAGTCCAATATACCGCACGTAGTATTTCAACCTATAATGACCATAATACGTCCATTAGCTTCTAGCTTCAACGTAGAGCATTCTAATTGAAGAGTCCCTTATTCTACGGAAAATTGGACAGCACTTCCTTTGTTTCTACATACTTTTCCACCTTTTCAAGGTCCGATATCAACTACTAACCGCCTCATTCAAGGCCCAACAATTCAGCAATATAAGGGGATTACACGCCTAACTTGGACGTGTAAAAATTCTGCCCCACAATACAAATTAAATAATCCAATAAGTTTAAGGTAGTCTCTTGGCTATAACATGCTCACATATCATCTTTATCCAATCCTTTCAAATCCAAATCGTTATTCCTACATGCAATATATCTAAAAGCAATATTGACAACTACAAGTCTTTTCTTCCACACATGCAACACAATGTTTACTTAAAAAAAAGGTGAATGGATTGTTACCTTAGAGTTTATCCAAATTAGTCCAACAAATTTCACTTGCCTTCTTTCCACAATAACCTCCACAAACCTCCTACAAGCTTGTCAACATGTTTCCTTCTTGCCACCTTTCCGAAATTTCTCTAGGCCTTGGTTTCTCCTTGAATTTTTAGAGAGAAGGGAGAGGAATTTTTAGAGAGAAAGAAGAGGAAATTTTTAGAGAGATTGGGTTTTTTGAAGAATGACCAAGTCTTCAAGACTTGGTCAATAACTAGGACTTCCCCACTAACAGATGGGAGGGACACTTGTCACCCTCCCATGGCCTTTTTTAAAAAATATCTTCTGATTTATCCCCCAGATTTCGCAGAAACCCGCTTTGCGCCATGCAGCGGCGCGCCAGCGCTGAAACCTCCGAGAACTTCAAGATTTCCGCACCGCGCCCTCAGATTCCGGCGCCGCGTGCTGCAACTTCGAGAATTTTCGATATCCGCGCCATGCTCAGATTCGCCGCGGCCAGGGCCCCCGACCAAAATACTTTTCTCGCCGATCGCAATCGAACTTGTAACTTCCATAACTTTCTACTCCGATGTCCTAACGACGAACAGTTTGTTGCGTTGGGAACTAGACTCAACGAACTACGCACTAGGCCTTTGACACCTAGGAACTCCTAATGGAACTGGACATAAACCGTCTCAAAGTTGACTAAAACCCGTCCGAAACATTCTGTCAACCTATCTTTCTAAAATTTAAATCTTAACTCCTTTCGTACGTTCTCATAAGCATGACCTGAATTACGGGGTGTAACATTCTCCCCCCCTTAGAAACATTCGTCCCGAATGTTCCTTCTATGCTTACTCAAATCACAATATCGACATAGACCCTCTTAACTATTCTTCTTGCAAAAAGAAAGCTCTATACGGCCACAACAATACTTAAGCATAATTGCCAAATTAAAAACTAACAAGCAGGAAAGTGGGTTACCTTGAGGTGTAGGGAACAAGTGAGGATACTTCTTCATCATATCCTCTTCTGCTTCTCATGTCATTTCCTCTCTGTTCTCATTCCACCATAAGACCTTGACGGAAGACACATCCTTTATCCGCAGTCGCCTAACCTGGCGATCGAGTATCGCTATGGGACTCTCCTCATATGATAAACCCTCTGTCACCTCGACATCACAAATCGGGTGCACTCTAGATGGATCTCCGATACACTTTCGCAACATAGACACATGAAAAACTGGATGTACTGCCTCCAGATCGGACGGTAGATCCAACTCATAGGCAACATTTCCTACCCTACGGACAATCTGGTAAGGCCCAATGTACCTTGGGCTAAGTTTCCCCTTCTTCCCAAATCTCATCACGCCCTTCATGGGTGATACCTTCAGGAAGACCCAATCATCCACCTCAAACTCCAAGTGTCGACGCCGATGATCTGCATACGACTTCTGTCGACTCTGAGCTGACAATAACCGCTCCTGGATAAGCTTCACCTTATCCACCGCCTGCTGAATCAAGTCCGGCCCGACTAACTGAACTTCTCCCACATCAAACCAGCCTATCGGTGACCTGCACTTCCTCCCGTATAAGGCCTCATAAGGCGCCATCTTGATACTAGAATGATAGTTGTTGTTATATGCAAACTCCACAAGAGGTAAATGATCCTCCCAACTACCCCTGAAATCAATAACACAGGCCCGCAACATATCCTCAAGTGTCTGGATAGTACGCTCGGCCTGTCCGCTTGGCCTCGAGGATGAAACGCGATCGAGACTCACCTGTGTCCCTAACCCCTTCTAGAAAGACCTCCAGAAGTTAGCCGAGAACTGGGCTCCCCTTTCTGAAATGATCGATATAGGCACTCCGTGTAGTCTCACAATCTCTCTGATATACAATCTAGCATAATCCTCGGCCGAAAAAGTCGTCCTGACTGGCAGAAAGTGGGCTGATTTTGTCAGCCTGTCGACAATAACCCAGATGGAATCATGCTTCCTCTGAGTGTGAGGTAACCTTGTAATAAAATCCATATTTATCACCTCCCACTTCCAAGTCGGAATATCAATAGCCTGCAATAGCCCACCGGGCTTATGGTGCTCAACTTTGACCTGCTGACAATTCGGGCACTACGCCACAAACTTCGCAACGTCCCTCTTCAGGCCATCCCACCAATAGATACACCTGAGGTCATGGTACATCTTAGTCGACCCCGGGTGAATAGAATAACGAGCATTGTGTGCCTCCCCTAGAATCTACTGACGAAGTCCTGTCACATCGGGAACACTCAACTGGCCCTCAAATCTTAGCACCCCATCAGACGCTACCTCAAATAGACTCTTCTCTTTCGGAAGAGCGGCATCTCGATACCGTACCATAATCGGATCCTCATACTGTCGCCTCTTCACCTCCTCGACGATGGAAGACTCGGCAACCTCTCGAACCCGAACTCTATCACCATCAGAACCAATCAAACGAACCCCAAGGCTCGCTAGCTGATGTAACTCTTGGACCATGCCCTTCTTATCTGGCTGCACACCTGACAGACTACCCATAGATCTGCGACTAAGGGCATCTGCAACTACATTGGCCTTCCCTGGGTGGTATAGAATATCGACATCATAATCCTTAAGTAGCTCCAACCACCGTCTCTGCCGTAAGTTCACTCCTCCGTGAAGATATCTTTGGAGGCTCTTGTGGTCTGTGTAAATATCCACATGAACTCCATACAAATAATGTCTCCAGACCTTCAAGGCATGAATCACTGCTGCCAACTCTAAGTCATGTGTGGGAAAGTTCTTCTCATGCTTCCTGAGCTGTCGAGATGCGTAAGCTATAACTTTGTCGTGCTACATCAGAACGCACTCAAGCCCGACACCCGACGCATCACAATAAACCACATATCCGTCTAAACCCTCTGGAAGAGTAAGGATCAAGGCCGTCAATTTCTCCTTCATGAATCGAAACTCCTCTCACAAGCATCCGCCCACCGAACATAGCTACTTTCAGGTCACCTAGTCAAAGGTCTTTGAAATGGAAGCAAACTTCTCCACAAATCTCCGATAATAACCCGCAGGCCCAAAAGGTCGCGCCTCGTCGGTGTAGTGGGTCTAGGCCAAGTCTTGACTGCCTCAATCTTTGCTGTATCAACCCGAATACCATCGACCCCGATAACATGCCCTAAGAAATCCACTAAAGCCAACCAAAACTCGCATTTCGAGAACTTGGCATACAACTGCCGGTCCCGGAGGACTCCTAGTACCGTCCTCAAATGATCTGCATGGTCCTGCTCTGTGCGCGAATAAACCAGGATATCATCAATGAATACTATAACGAACATATCCAAGAATGGCTTGAACAACCGGTTCATCAAATCCATGAATACTGCTGGGGCGTTGGTCAACCCGAAAGACATCACTCTGAACTCATAGTGCCCATATCAGGTCCTGAATGCAGTTTTTGGGATATCTGTCTCTCTAGCTCGCACCTGATGATAACCAGACCGCATGTCTATCTTAGAGAAACACCTCGCACCCTGCAACTGGTCAAACAAATCATCAATCCTGGGGAGGGGGTATCTGTTCTTGATAGTTACCTTATTCAGCTGCCTGTAATCAACACACATACGCAGCGTCCCATCCTTCTTCTTTACAAATAAAACCGGCGCTCCCCAGGAAGAAATACTAGGCGTGATAAAGCCTTTTTCCAGCAAATCCTTCAGCTGGTCTTTCAACTCCCTCAACTCAGCAGGTGCCATCCTATATGGTGGAATAGATATAGGTCGAGTGTCTGGCGACATATCAATGCAAAACTCAATCTCCCTCTCAAGAGGGATACCCGGGAGATCTTCTGGGAATACGGCTGGAAACTCTCAAACAACCTGAACTGACTGAAGGTCTGGTATCTTGGCCTCAGTATCGAATACCCGAACCATATGGTAGATATACCCCTTCCGTACCATCTTCCTAGCCTTGAGGTAAGAAATAAACCTACCCCTCGGCGACGCAGTATTCCCCTTCCACTCGATAATCGGCTCCCCAGGAAACTGGAACCGTACCAATCTCTCTCTACAGTCCACATTGGCATAGCAAGACGCTAGTCAATCCATACCCATAATCACATCAAAGTTCGTCATATCCAACTCTATCAAGTCGGCTAGGGTCTGACGACTGTATATAGTAACTGGGCAAGCCTTATATACCCGCTCAAGTACCAACCGAATCACCTACTGGCGTAGCCACCTCAAATGTTTTTATGGACTCAGGCTCTATCCCTATTCTACCAGCAATATGAAGAGATATATAGGACAAGGTAGAACCTGGATCTATCAAAGCGTAAACATCACAACATGAAACCAATAATGTACCTGTGACATCTGGTGACGCCTCCTGGTCCTGACGGCTGGACATAGCATAAATGCGGTTTTGAGGACCGCTGGAACTGGGACCCCCACCACGACCCCTGCCGCGGCCTGCTGGTCCGTGAACACCCTGCCCTCCGGGGCGCATAACTACCGAAGACGAAGATCCAAAGAATCGACCGCTTCCTGAACCATAATACTCCCGCCGCCTCTGGTCGGACAATCTCTCTTAAAATGGCCCTGCTGGCCACAAGAATAACAAGCTCCCGAAGCCATACGACACTCGCCCGGGTGAGACCTACCGCATCGAACACACCGAGATGCGGGTGGTCTCGATCGATGATGGTCTCTGCCTCCCTGAAGCCCCGGCCTCGACCTTCCTCAATGCCTGGTGATCACCCTCCCGCGAAAATCGGAAGGGGCACTTTGTGCCGGCTGAAATGTGGATCTAGTCTGCTGCTGAGGTTGTCCGCCTCGAAAACTACCCTGAGACCCTGCTGTCCTGGCCCTCTTGGACTGGCCTGAGTCAAGTTGATCCTCTCTCTCTCTATCCTCTATCCCCTGCGCATACGCGTGCATCCTGGCAATATCCATACCTGGCTGAAGGGCCACCCCCAAGCATGCAGTAATCATATGACGGTCAGCCCCATCACATAGCGATGAACTCTGTCTGCCATGTCAGCTACAATGGTGTGCGCATACCTGACCAATGAGTCAAACTCCAGGTTGTACTCTCTGATAGTCCTCCTATTCTGCTTCAAGGTCAAGAATCTATCCACGCGGGCTCTCCTCATCTCAGGAGGCAAAAAGTGATCCAGGAAGGCCTCTGTGAACTCCTCCCAAATAGCTGGAAGAGCACCCTCACGTCTAGACAGCTCCCATGACTCAAACCAGTTCAACGTAATATCGCGTAACCGGTAAGAGACTAGCATGACTGACTCTGCCTCCGAGGCCCTAAACACCTGCATAGTCCGCTGTAACTGCCGAATAAACTCCTGAGGATCCTCCTCGAATCTCAAACCATAGAACTCGGGTGGATGACAACCCAGAAAATCCCGAATCCGTAAACTGTCGGCTCTAGGGTTGGCTACCTGCTCCTGCCGTGCCGCTCGCTACTATCTGGTCAATAATCGATCTGCCTCGTAATGTCTATACTCACCGCCGTGGAACCGAGGCTCGTGTACCGCGTCTCGATGGCTGCTGCTGCTCCGAACTCTGCTGGGGCTGGCGACGTCGTGGAACTCGCCGTCTGAAGCATCACCTCAGGTAAAGACTGGGCATGTGCCCTCGTAACCCTCTGCGTCCTACTTGCAGCTCCCTCAGCTGCCTTGCCCTTCTGGGCCGCGGTTGCCTTGCGTGGAGGCATAACTGATACATAAAAATATGTCAGAGGGAGTTCAACCTATAACACAGCTCTATTGCACGATCTTAGAGTGAAAGAATGGAAACCAATCCTAAATATCATGTAGCCTCCTGATTATAGATGTGGTGCACAACACACCGATAATCAAGACTCTACTAGACACGGTCTGTAGACACTTTCCGAGGACTAACTGCTCTGATACCACTTTTGTCACGACCCGACCCCGGGCCGCGACTGGTGCCCTACCTGGGCACCCCTCTCAGGTATACATCAGAGAATAGCACCGGAACATGCACAACACCTAAACGTGTTTAGACAATAAACATCACAGGCTAGCCGATAAGGCCGCCTTCCATAAAATATACATAACCAAAAGTAAAATAGTACAACTTTGTTCTTACAGCCCAAACCACAAATGTGACTACAGACCTCTAGGAATAACAACAGTGGCGGGACAGGGCCCCGCCATACCCCTGAATGTACACAATATCTACAACATCAGGGAAAACCGTACCAAAAAGACAAGCCTCCGGAGAAATGGAGCTTCTGACACTTGATCAGTGATCCTAAGAATGAGGATCCACCACCTGCTTACCCCTACCTGCGGCATGAACGCAGCCCCCGGAGAAAGGGGGTCAGTACAACAGATGTACCAAGTATGTAAAACTGGAAAAATACTGTAATTATATCATAAGTCTAAGTAAAGCTGAAGACATGGACGATAATCAAATTACAGTACATTGTGCCTTACTAATAATGAGAGTAACAAGTATAAACTTTACTGCATAAAAATAGGAGGCTCACGATCAAAGTAGGGCCATCCGCCCGTAGTATCATTAAGCAATCCTACTCCTGGGACTATTTCACCCGCATAAGCCCTTACGGACCCGCATGAGGTATTCCTCGCATAGACTGTATCCGCCCGCATAGGTCGCGTAGACCCGCATGAGGTATTCCTCGCATAGGACTGGTCCGCCCTGCATGGGACTATTTCACCCGCATAAGCCCTTACGAACTCGCATGAGGTATTCCTCGCATCATGGGTAGCAAATCCACGGAATATGCAAATGCCACAAAACCCGGGGAATGACCCCGTAATGAATAATATACCACTAGTACAAACCGGCTATCATACATAACATAAGCACTACCAGCAGATCATACAATACATAAGCAAGTTAAGAAATCCCCTAACTTCTTATTAGTCTTGTTCATATACACTCTCATTTTAGTTTACTTAAGGCACTAACATGTCTTAATAAAAAGAATCCGGGAATTTAATCCAAAGTACTACATACTTCTACTCTTTTAAAAATGACTCCTTTTCATATAAAACTTCTAAGATACTAGTAACCATAGCATGAAGTCACAACTAATTTTCAAGACAAGTCACAATACCTTTTAAAAATATAATTTGGCTTCTAAATCAAGTGACTCCTTTTCTTTTAAAACTTTAGGCAATTGATGCCTTAAAATCAATTTGTCTTTCTTAAATCAAGTCATTTGTCCTTACTTATCTTACTTAGAGTAAATCTCTCCTTTTAACTTTCCATAAAACTAATATAACCAACTTCCCATAAAGTCGTTATATTAACCTTATACCTTAGTCAATTACATTTTCCTATATCCAAGGGACTTATACTTTTAAAACGAAACAAGTATCATATACCTAAAACACTTCAAGTACCTTAACTTTAAAAACTTAAGACACCCTTAATACCTTTAAAGAAGTGGGTTAATCCCCTAACTCGCCCAACTTGTCCATTCTTAAACAAGTAAAGGATATCAAAGTATTGTACGTCTACCGTACTATATAAGTACAACTATTCATGCTCAAGAGATAGGAAAGTTCCACATACCTCTTCGGGTCAATCCACTCGCAAGTCCAATATACCGCACGTAGTATGTCAACCTATAATGACCATAATACGTCCATTAGCTTCTAGCTTCAACGTAGAGTATTCTAATTGAAGAGTCCCTTATTCTACGGAAAATTGGACAGCACTTCCTTTGTTTCTACATACTTTTCCACCTTTTCAAGGTCCGATATCAACTACTAACCGCCTCATTCAAGGCCCAACAATTCAGCAATACAAGGGGATTACACGCCTAACTTGTGTTATACCCCGTAGTTCCAGGGTATATAGGTGAGGATATACGTGCGAGATTACGACAGAAATTTTGGAAAGAAAGAAAGATGTGATTTTTCGACGGAAAAGTTTCCGGTTTTTGTAAAGAAAAAGGTTCGTTAATGGGAATTGGATTCCCAGATTTGGTATTCGGACTTCTTAGAATATTTGAGAATTATGGAATTTTATTTCCGGAAATGGTCACGTGGGGCCCACGGGTGAAATTTACGGTTTTGTGGGGCCCGCTTTGTTTTTGAGATTTTGGCCATTATGGATATTTTCGGAAGATGAAATATTTTGAGTAGGAGGCGACACGTGTCACCCCCAGGTGGCTCTTGGCCAAATCCTTGACAAGTGGCGACAAGTGGCCTTGTCTTGCAAGATATTTTTAGCTTGGACAAGTGGCTTGTGGGGCCCACACACACTTGTCCCCAATCTCAACCACACACTTGCCTTCATCCTAACCCTTGGTGGTCTTATATATACACCCTTAGTTGATGAAAACTCCCACACTTAACCATTTCAAGACTTGACAAAATACTCTCTCCTCGAACATCGCTTCCGGCCAAGACCTTGTTCTTGAGCAAAGATTTGTCCAACAATTCTTAAAACTCTTAAGTGTTCTTCCCAAAGTGTTAGGAAGATTGTGTACCAAGTGTTGGAGAAGATTTCACACCCCTAACCTATTCTGATGCCTTGGCCGAAAGTTCCAAGTTTGGAACCCTAAGTGTTCTTCACTTTTTGGAGTTGAATCTTGAAGAGGAGTTGGTTAGGAGCTTCTATGGGTTGCTTGTAGCGGATTGGAACGTAAAGATTTGGAGCTAAGACTTGCTTGGAGCGATATTAAGTTCTTGGATAGATTTTGGGCTATTTGAGGTAGTAAATCTTAACCTCTTTGTGATTTGGTAATTTTTACATATATTATAAGTATATATGGATTATATAATATATGGAGTAAGTTTGGAAGAGTTGGATCTTGTTAACTTGTTAAAAGAAAGGATTGGTCGTTTGCCATTAAAATGGTAAAAACGTATCTTACTTGCTAAGAAGCTAATAACAAAGTAACTATAACTTATATTAAGAATGGAAATATAAGTTGGATGACTAATGAGTAAATTGGACAAAGTTGGCCAGGACCCCAACTTAAGGATTGTATTTACATTTCTAAGGAAGATTTTTCAATCGCGTTAGTTTGGCGTGTGATCCCTTTTTAATTATTGTATTGTTATGAAGGCGTGATAGTAAACCGCGCACGGCCGGCGCGTAATCCCCTTCTTTTACTTATTGTTGTTATGGGCGTGATAGTAAACCAGCGTACCGTTTGGGCGTGTAATACCCTTGTTTATGTTGTTTAATTATTACGCCTTATATATATATATGGTATATATATTACGGTTATTCGTGCCTTGGTAAAACATGGAAAAGTGAGTATAAACGGGGGAAGTGCTGCCGAAATTTCCGTAGATTTTGAGGGCTTTTTATTGGTATAAGTCTTCAATGATAAGAAAGGTTTGATAGGAGTACTATGACCATTTTAGGAGTGAGTACTACGTGTGGCGTGATCTACTTGGCTTCAGGAGTAGCAGACGGGTTGAAGTACTTGCCGCGTTTTGCTTATTGTCGATTAATCGTAGCGAGGTTTGTGCACCTCTTCGTATCTTTTCTAGCTTGATTGTTGTGAACTATGTAGTGCGGTAGACGCGTACGTGCTAAGTGATTTGGTTGGTTTAAAACATAGGGTGTTATGATAGCTTTATGGGAAGTTAGTTATAACGACCTTATGTAGTGAAAATGGTTTACTGATGTTAGAAGTTAAGAGACTTGATCTTATAAGATAAGAGACTTAACTTATTTGTTTTAATGTGGATGTTGTGTGAAACCTCATTCGTGAGTAATGAGTACTTGGTTTATTTTAAAGGGATAATGTTTTACTGATTTCGGAAATCAGAATGTGCATCGGCAGACCACTGCAGCGTTAATAAAAGAAAATGTATTGAATAATGATGTGTTGTATTAAAACCAAGAGAAACCTCCATCCGCATGAAGCTAAGATGAGACAAAATGCTATTACATTTTCTAGGTCATGGCTGCTGTAATAAGAATGTTGTAAACAAGAATAACCTACTCTCACGTAAGACATATATTACTCAATTGTTCTAAAAAGGAATTGAGTGATTAAGTTTATGAACTATGAAACCATTTGAAAATGAAGCTTGAGTAATGAAACTAGGCAACCGAATTTAGGAAAAGAATGTCATACTGATTTTGAAAAGGAATGTGGGTTGGTCATTCTAATACTACGGTATCGGGTGACTTTTATAAAAGTAATGGATCTCTTTTAAAAGAATTTAACGTCGTAGTACTTTAGGTTAAACCCGGATTTTGTCATAAAATGAAAGTACTTTGAGTTGTGTATAACTTGCCTATGCTTGTTGTTGTGAAACTTGCCTATGCTTGTTGTTGTGAAACTTGCCTATGCTTGTTGTGATAGCCTTTGTTGTGAAAAGCGTTGTATTTCTGTGTTACCGCGTCTCTCGATGGAGGGTCGGTTGACTGGTTGAGAACTTACTTGGACGTGCCGGCAGTGACGGAGAAATTTCACGGGTACGTTCCTGTTGATAGTATTATTGTGGTTAATCGCTTTGGATATACTGACACGATGCGTAGCGCACGGGTATGTTTCCATTTTGATTATCGCCTGGTGATTTCCTTTTGGACATACTGACACGATGCGTAGCGCACGGGTATGCGTCCATTTGGAATGCTGTCCTATTGTTTCCTTGGACATACCGACACGATGCGTAGCGCGGGTATCGTCCATTTGGAATGCTGTCCTATTGTTTCCTTGGACATACCGACACGATGCGTAGCGCACGTATCGTCCATTTGGAATGTTGTCTTATTGTTTCCTTTGGACATACCGACACGATCGTAGCGCACGTATGCTTCCATTTGGATTCTTTGTCTTGTTGTTATCATATCATAGATCGCCAGCCGGCGGAAGGTATTCCACGCATGATTGATGTGGGCGTGAGACCTGACTTGATATAATCATATATGTTGTATCGTAGTTTGGCTATCATACATGTCTCCCGCTTTGTATGATCGTTATGATTTCATTTACTGATTGCAGCTTCACATACTTGGTACTTGCATCGACCTCCTTCGGGGCCGCGTTCATGCCGCAGTAGGTACACGGCCGTGGATCCTCGCTCTTAGGACCACAGTCAACAGATTGGGAAGCTCCGTTTCTCCGAGACTTATCTTTTGGTATGTGTTTCCCCGAGTTGTAGGTTCTTGTACATTCGTGGTATGGCGGCCCCATCCGTCATAGTCGTAATAAATCTTAAGTGCAGGTCTGTTGTGGGCGGGGTTGTAAAGGATTAAACTGTTCGTGTTTTATATATACTAAAGGCAAATCGCTTTGGTTGCTTTGTTTATTATTATATCTCTTGTTGCATGTCTAAGTTTTTATTTCACGTTTTTCTCTCGATGTTGTATCACTAGGGTGCCCGGTAAGGCACGATGCCCCGAACGGGCGCGTTACAAAAGTGGTATCGAGCGATTAATCCTCGGAAAGTGTCTTGCACCGTGTCTAGTAGAGTCTTGATTATCGGTGTGTTGTGCACCACATCTATAATCAGGAGGCTATAGGACATTTAGGATTGGTTTCCATTCTTCTCATTCTGAGATCGTGCCTTAGAGCTGTGTTGTAAGTTGGACCCCTCTGACGTATCTCGTTTTTACCAGTTATGCCTCCGCGCAAGGCAACCAGAGCCCAGAAGGGCAAGGCAGCCGAGGGAGCTGCTAGTGAGATACAGAGGAGTACGAGGGCACAGGCCCGGTCTGTACCTGAGATAGTACTTCAGACGGAGAGTTTGGCGACACCGCCAGCACCAGAGATTTAGAGCGAGGTTGCTGAGACTACTGATGCACAGCTCGAGCCTCACTGGAGCGGATGAGATGGGGTACAGGAGATGGCCCATCGCCGTGGTCGTGGCCGATATGGAGATAGGCCGGATGTAGCCTGGCCCAGAGCACCAGCCGTTCACCCCGAGCAGATAGTTTGAGGCTACGGGACTTTACGAGTTGTAGCCCGCCGAGTTTTATGGGTCGAGGCACGAGGATGATCCGCAGGAGTTCATCCGAGCGATTCCGGATCATGAGAGTGATCAAGGCTTCGGAGACCGAGTCAGTGGTCCTAGGTTCGCATCGGCTGCGTGATACCGCAGTCGACTGGTTTGATTCGTGGGAGCTCTCCCGGGGAGAGAATGCACTTCCAGCCGTTTGGGACGAGTTTTCGGGGGCCTTCCTGGCACATTTCTTGCCTCCACAGATGAGGAGGGCTCGGGCCGACAGATTTTTGATGTTGAGGCAGAATGGGCGTACAGTTCGGGAGTACAACGTGGAGTTCGACTCGTTGGCCCGGTATGTTCCCGCTTTAGTAGCTTGTATGGAGGATAGGGTGCATCGCTACGTCACCGGGCTAGATGATTATATGGCTGAGTCTTGTGCGGGTGTTTCTCTTCAGCCGGGCATGGACATTGCCCGCATGCAGGCTCATGCACTAGGATGTGAGGCACGGAGAGGTCGACGGAATGACCAGGATCGGCAGAAGAGGGCCAGGACGGCAGGGTCCTTTGGTGACTTTCGAGGCGGACCACCTCGCGAAGCTAGTTATGTACCCCCACCAAGCATGAGTGGTCCTCCACCGCCTTCGTGAGCAGCGGTCGGCTCCAGGTTCAGATTTTCGGGAGAGCAGGGTTGTTAACCAGCTGAAGCCACCCCTACCTCGTGACCATTGTGGTAGACTCCATTTTGGAGAGTGTCGTGCTAAATGGGGAGTTTGTTTTGCATGCGGCCAGCAGGGCCATTTTGCGAGGAACTGTCCGACCAAGGGAAGCACGGATGTTACGACTCAGCCTTCAGGATCAGTGGCTGGTTCATCGCCTTCTACAGTTATGCGCCCTGCAGGGCGGGCCTATGATTAGAGAGGAGCGGTAGATTCAGGTATATCCTTAACCCTCTAGAGTTTTGGTATGCTTGTTATGATGGTCTCATTATTATGTGCTATGTACGAATAGCGTTGTATTAATTGTGAGTTAGAAAACATGCTTAGTTGGGAGGATACGTGTGGGGGCATGGAAAGTGTGAACCTTAGAGTTTTTTTACGTGGAGACCTTAGAGGCGAGGCCGTCTTGAGTGGGTGATTTTACGGTTGGTCTTTGCCGATGTACTTGGTATGCGGGGAAATATTGTGGGATAATTACATGGGTAGTGTGAGATGGAAGTGGTAGCTTTCATGGCGTGAATTAGTAAGATTGTTCCGGATCGGGGAACAAGAGTTTGGCGCGGTTGGGGGTCGGGTTGAGGACCATTTGCGGGTCAACCCGTAACCCGGTTTGGGCCGGTCTGGGTGGTCCCGCCAGGTGGTAGGGTCACGAGGATGCTAGGCCCAAGTTTGTATGATCATCGTATGAGTTCGTGGATGCGTTCAACCAGAATCGGATCGTGAAGGCCGGGAATGGCCTTAGAGTAAATTGAAGCTAGTGGGAGCTGTTGTAAGATTAGAAATGATTCCTCGTTGGCTTGGATTTGAGTTTTGCGCACATGATATATTCTGGCCATTGGTGGCATGATCGGTTTTGTAAGTATAGTAGTGAAGACTATACCGACACAAGTACGTTTGGAGACTTAGAATGAACATTCGGGACGAATGTTTCTAAGGGGGGAAGAATGTTATACCCGTAGTTCCGTGGTATATAGGTGAGGATATACGTGCGAGATTACGGCGTAAATTTTGGAAAGAAAGAAAGATGTGATTTTTCGACGGAAAAGTTTCCGGTTTTGTAAAGATAAAGGTTCGTTAGTGGGAATTGGATTCCCAGTTTTGGTATTCGGCCTTATTGTAATATTTGAGAATTATGGAATTTTATTTCCGGAATTGGTGAAGTGGGGCCCACGGGTAAAATTTATGGTTTTGTGGGGCCCGCTTTGTTTTTGAGATTTTGGCCATTATGGATATTTTCTAAGATGAAATATTTTGGGAGTAGGAGGCGACACGTGTCACCCCCTAGGTGGCTCTTGGCCGAAATCCTTGGACAAGTGGCGAGACAAGTGGCCTTGTCTTGCAAGATATTTTAGCTTGGACAAGTGGCTTGTGGGCCCACACACACTTGTCCCCAATCTCAACCACACACTTGCCTTCATCCTAACCCTTGGTGGTCTTATATATACACCCTTAGTTGATGAAAACTCCCACACTTAACCATTTCAAGACTTGACAAAATACTCTCTCCCTTGAACATTGCTCTCGGCCAAGACCTTGTTCTTGAGCAAAGATTTGTCCAACAATTCTTAAAACTCTTAAGTGTTCTTCCCTAAGTGTTAGGAAGATTGTGTACCAAGTGTTGGAGAAGATTTCACAAACCTAACAGATTCTTGATGCCTTGGCCGAAAGTTCCAAGTTTGGAACCCTAAGTGTTCTTCACTTTTTGGAGTTGAATCTTGAAGAGGAGTTGGTTAGGAGCTTCTATGGGTTGCTTGTAGCGGATTGGAACGTAAAGATTTGGAGCTAAGACTTGCTTGGAGCGATATTAAGTTCTTGGATAGATTTTGGGCTATTTGAGGTAGTAAATCTTAACCTCTTTGTGATTTGGTAATTTTTACATATATTATAAGTATATATGGATTATATAATATATGGAGTAAGTTTGGAAGAGTTGGATCTTGTTAACTTGTTAAAAGAAAGGATTGGTCGTTTGCCATTAAAATGGTAAAAACGTATCTTACTTGCTAAGAAGCTAATAACAAAGTAACTATAACTTATATTAAGAATGGAAATATAAGTTGGATGACTAATGAGTAAAATTGGACAAAGTTGGCCAAGGACCCCAACTTAAGGACTGTATTTACATTTCTGTTAAGGGGAAGATTTTTCAATCGCGTTCCGTTTGGGCGTGTGATCCCCTTTTTAATTATTGTATTGTTATGAAGGCGTGATAGTAAACCGCGTTACCGGTTGGCCGCGTAATCCCCTTCTTTTACTTATTGTTGTTATGGGGGCGTGATAGTAAACCGCGTTACCGTTTGGGCGTGTAATCCCCTTCTTTATGTTGTTTAATTATTACGCCTTATATATATATATGGTATATATATTACGGTTATTCGGGCCTTGGTAAAAGATGGAAAAGTGAGTATAAACGGGGGAAGTGCTGCCGAAATTTCCGTAGATTTTGAGGGCTTTTTATTGGTATAAGTCTTCAATGATAAGAAAGGTTTGATAGGAGTACTATGACCATTTTAGGAGTGGAGTACTACGTGTGGCGTGATCTACTTGGCTTAAGGAGTAGCCGGGTTGAAGTACTTGAGCGTTTTGCTTATTGTCGATAAATCGTCGCGAGGTATGTGAACCTCTTCCTATCTTTTCTAGCATGATTGTTGTGAACTATGTAGTACGGTGACGCGTACGTGCTAAGTGATTTGGTTGGTTTAAAACATAGGGTGTTATGATAGCTTTATGGGAAGTTAGTTATAACGACCTTATGTAGTGAAAATGGTTTCTTGATGTTAGAAGTTAAGAGACTTGATCTTATAAGATAAGAGACTTAACTTATTTGTTTTAATGTGGATGTTGTGTGAAACCTCATTCGTGAGTAATGAGTACTTGGTTTTTAAAGGGATAATGTTTCTTGATTTGAAATCGAATGTGCATCGCAGACCAACGCAGCGTTAATAAAAGAAAATGTATTGAATAATGATGTGTTGTATTAAAACCGGTAGAAACCTCCATCTGCATAAGCTAAGATGAGACAAAATGATATTACATTTTCTAGGTCATGGCTGCTGTAATAAGAATGTTGTAAACAAGAATAACCTACTCTCACGTAAGACATATATTACTCAATTGTTCTAAAAAGGAATTGAGTGATTAAGTTTATGAACTATGAAACCATTTGAAAATGAAGCTTGAGTAATTGAAACTAGGCAAACTGGAATTTAGGAAAAGAATGTTGTTACCTGATTTTGAAAAGGAATGTGGGTTGGTCATTCTAATACTACGGGTATCGGGTGACTTTTATAAAAGTAATGGATCTCTTTTAAAAGAATTTAACGTACGTAGTACTTTAGGGTTAAAACCCGGATTTTGTCATAAAATGAAAGTACTTTGAGTTGTGTATAACTTGCCTATGCTTGTTGTTGTGAAACTTGCCTATGCTTGTTGTTGTGAAACTTGCCTATGCTTGTTGTGATAGCCTTTGTTGTGCAAAGCGTTGTATTTCGTGTACCGCTCTCTCGATGGAGGTCGGTTGGTAGTTGAGAACTTACTTGGGCGTCTGGCAGTGACGGAGAAATTTCACGGGTACGTTCCTGTTGATAGTATTATTGTGGTTAATCGCTTTGGATATACTGACACGATGCGTAGCGCACGGGTATGTTTCCATTTTGATTATCGCCTGGTGATTTCCTTTTGGACATACTGACACGATGCGTAGCGCACGGGTATGCGTCCATTTGGAATGCTGTCCTATTGTTTCCCTTTGGACATACTGACACGATGCGTAGCGCACGGGTATGCGTCCATTTGGAATGCTGTCCTATTGTTTCCCTTTGGACATACTGACACGATGCGTAGCGCACAGATCGTCCATTTGGAATGTTGTCTTATTGTTTCCCTTTGGACATACCGACACGATCGTAGCGCACGTATGCTTCCATTTGGATTGTCGTTTGTTGTTATCATATCATGATCGCCAGCTGGAGAAGGTATTCCACGCATGATTGATGTGGGCGTGAGACCACGACTTGATATAATCGTTATATGTTGTGTACTGTAGTTTGGCTATCATACATGTCTCCTGCTTTGTATAGACTGTTATGATTTCATTTACTGATTGCATGCCACATACTGTTACTGTCAGATCGACCTCCTTCGGGCCGTTCATGCCGCAGTGAGGTACATCGGTCGTGGATCCTCGCTCTTAGGACCACGCTCAGACGTATTGGGAAGCTCCGTTTCTCCGGAGACTTATCTTTTGGTATGTGTTTCCCTGAGTTGTAGGTTCTTGTACATTCAGGGGTATGGCGGGGCCCTGTCCCGTCATAGTCGTTGTAAATCTTAGAGGTGCAGTAATCTTTGTTGTGGTCGGAGTAAGGATTAAACTGTTCAGGTTTTATATATATACTAAAGGCAACTGTTTTGGTTGGCCTGTTTATTATTATATCTCTTGTTGCATGTCTAAGTTTTTATTTCCGCTGGTTTTTCTCTGATGTTGTATCACTAGGGTGCCCGGGGTAAGGCACCAGTAACGGGCCCCGGAACGGGGCGTTACAACTTGGATGTGTAAAAATTCTGCCCCACAATACAAATTAAATAATCCAATAAGTTTAAGGTAGTCTCTTGGCTATAACATGCTCACATATCATCTTTATCCAATCCTTTCAAATCCAAATCGTTATTCCTACATGCAATATATCTAAAAGCAATATTGACAACTACAAGTCTTTTCTTCCACACATGCAACACAATTTTTACTTAAAACAAATGTGAATGGATTGCTACCTTAGAGTTTACCCAAATTAGTCCAACAAATTTCACTTGCCTTCTTTCCACAATCACCTTCACAAACCTCCTACAAGCTTATCAACATGTTTCCTTCTTGCCACATTTCCGAAATTTATCTAGGCCTTGGTTTCTCCTTGAATTTTTAGAGAGAAGGGAGAGAAATTTTTAGAGAGAATGAAGAGGAAATTTTTAGAGAGAATGGGGGTTTTTGAAGAATGACCAAGTCTTCAAGACTTGGTCAATAACTAGGACTTCCCCACTAACAGATGGGAGGGACACTTGTCACCCTCCCATGGCCTTTTTTTAAAAAATATCTTCTGATATTTCCCCCAGATTTCGCAGAAACCCGCCTCGGCCACTGCGCCACTGCCAAAACCTCCGAACTTCGATTTCCGCCGCGCCTCATTCGGCCGCGCGCTGCAACTTTAGAGAATTTTCAGTATATCCGCGCCATGTTCGCATCCGGCGCCATGTTCGATCCGCTGCGGCTGTGGCTCCCGACCGAAAATACTTTTACGCTGATCACGCGCTTAACTTGTAACTTCCATAACTTTCTACTTCGATGTCCTAACGATGAACGGTTTGTTGCGTTGGGAACTAGACTCAACGAACTACATACTAGGCCTTTGAAACACCTAGGAACTCTTAATGCACTTGGACATAAACCGTCTCAAATTTGAATAAAACCCGTCCGAAACATTCTGTCAACCTATCTTTTTAAAATTTAAATCTTAACTCCTTTCGTACGTTTTCATAAGCATGACCTGAATTACGGGGTGTAACAATATCGTTGTGGGGCAGAATTTTACACGTCAAGTTGGCGTGTAATCCCCTTTGGATGTTGCTTTGGTTGTGAACTGTTTATTTAATTTAAGGGGCTGAATTTTGCACGTAAGGTATGCGTGTGATCCCCTTTGGTTAAATGATGGTTATGCCCTTAATTGGGGCTTGGTTGTTGTTGAATTTGGGCCTTGAAAAAGGTGGAAAGTACGTAGAAACAAAGGAAATGCTGCCCGAATTCCCGTAGAATAAGAGGGCCATTATTTGGTATAAGTCTTACACTTGGAATCTTGAAGTTGATAGAAGTGTTATTTTCATTTTAGGTTGAAGTACTACGTGTGACATATTCTACTTGGCATGTGGAATAGCCGACAAGGTTGAAGTACATTGGGGCGTATTCTACTTGTCGTGTTGGTTAGTCATCAACGAGGTATGTGAAATTCTTCCTTCTATCGGCATGATTGATTATTGGAGTATAAATGACTTGTTTCTTGAAGTATACTTGTCTCGTTATTAGAGTATTCATGTTATTGATTCTATGCTAAAGACATGTCTAAATTATTCCTAAGTCCTTACCAAGTCTTATGGGAGATGTTGGTAAGAGTGTTTAGTAAGCATTGGAGTCGAGTTGACCTTGCTAAGTTACAACACTAACGAGACTTGATTTATTTAAAAGTCATGAGACTAGATTTATTTGAAAGTTATGAGACTTGATTTATTTGAAAGTCATGCGACTAGATTTATTTGAAAGTTATGAGACTTAGTTGAAAGTATATGAGACTTTACTTGAAGGTATATGAGATCTTATTTGAAAGTATATGAGATTTTATTAGATGAAGTATAAGAGACTTGATTTATATGAAGTATAAATGACTTGATTTTGGGAAAGAAGAAATAACTTGATTTAAAGAAATAAGTTACTTGATTTGAAAAGAATAAGTTACCTGAGTTTAAAAGTCTAAGTAACTTGTTTTTAATAGTGAAAGTGTCTTGATGCTACAAGTGCTAGTATCTTGGGGTTTTATAAAGGAAAGAATAGATGTACATAGTACTTTTGGGTTCAACTCCCTTATATGGCATGATATGATTCTTTTTATAAGATTAGATGTACATAGTACTTTGGGTTCATTTCCCTAATGTTACATCACATGATAATGCATTGATTTTATTAAAAGGAAAGAGGTGATAGTGCCTTGATTTGTTTAAAAAGGAAATATGTGGTAGTGCTTTAGTTCCTAAAATGAAAATTTGTTACAATGGCTTTATGGGAAGTTTGTTATACCAGTTTTATGGAAAGTCAAGAGATGGTTTAAAATGTCATATGGTTGCATTGATACACTGAGTCCCATGGTGGGCCGGGACATGTTGCCTGTACACACATGAGGATTATATGGATAGTCATGATTACACCGAGTCCCCTAATGGGCCGGGACACGTTATAGGTGCATATGTGAGGAGGATGACCACACCGAGTTCCATAATGGGCCGGGACATATTATACGACTTATATGACTTTACACCGAGACCCAGAAAGGGCCGGGACATGTTATACCTTATATGACTTTACACAGAGATCCAGAGAGGGCCGGAACATGTTATACCTTATATGACTTTACACCGAGACCCAGAAAGGGCCGGGACATGTTATACCTTATATGACTTTACACCGAGACCTAGAAAGGGTCGGGACATGTTATACCTTATATGACTTCACACCGAGTCCAAGAATGGGTCGGTACATGTTATACCTTATACGACCCTACACCGAGTCCCAATAATGGTCGGTGTTATACCCCGTATTTCCAGGGTATGTACGTGAGGACGTACGTAGAAATTTGAGCCTTAAAGATTTGGCAAATTCGAAATTTGGGCACAAGTGCCGAAAAGAGTCGTTTTCCGACGAAACGTTTCCACAGCTTACGTAGGGAAAATTCCGGCTATGTCATTTATAATTTTTGCGGATTTTTCCGAGAGACGAAACATTTTGGACCAACGGGAGGGTGACAAGTGTCACCCTCACATTGGAAGGAAGTGGACGGCAAAGTGGACGAGAAAGGTGGCATGGTTAGGTAGGATATTTTGTGCAAGTTGTGTGGTAGATGGATAAGGTGCACATGGCTTGATCCTAGCCCTACACTTGCCTAACACTTGGCTTGATCTTGGCCATTGGTTGGCCTTTGCTTGACCTATAAATACCCCTCTAAGTGATGAACTTTCTTCATCCAAAAATCATTTGCTAAGTGTTAAAAATCCCTCCCCCTTTAGTGTTGAGTTCTTCCAACTCCTCCCCCCTCTTTTGAGAGTCTTGGCCGAGGGCCTCCTCCCTCCCCTTTGTAGTGCCCTAGCCGTGGGGTACACCCCCCCTAGCCTTGTTGTCTCGTATAAATACCCCCCTTTTTTTGGTATAGAAATACTCTCCAAGTATTGTTATAATGCCCAAATACCTTGGCCCAAATACCTTGTAGTATTCCCAAGGTTACACTTATACAAAAGCCCAGAAAATACTATTATACTTCCCTCAGTCACAAAAACGAAACCCTAAGGAAAACCTTCATAGTCGGTTGAAGTGTTAAGTAGAAGTTGGTTAGAACTTCTAAGGGTTGTTTGGAGCGGGTTGGAGCGCACGGAGTAGGAGCTAAACCTTGCTCAGGATCGACATATAAACTCGGATAATTTTGGGCTTATCAAGGTAAACACTCTTGACCTTCTGTTGTAATTGGAAATTACATGTTGTTGGAATATATAGTTAAGGTATACTATATATAGAATTGAACATAGTTGTGCGGCAATGTCTTTTGACTTAAGCCTGAATAATACTTACGGCAATGTCTTGCGACTTAAGCCTGAATTTTAAGAAGTGAACTGAACTGTAATTACATAGGACTGTATTACAGTAGACTTGTGTAGTATTACTGTGAGTAGAATTGTACACGTCCGGTTAGACGTGCCCCCCCTGGTTGGCTTGGTAGCCGGCCTCGATAGAGGAGGAGATTTACGCTGTTGCGGGGGGGAGGTGCTGCCAAATTTTCGGTAAGATATTCTACATTGAGATCTAAGATGTTAATAGGTGCCTTGTGGCCTCTATAGGTTGAAATACTACGTGTGGCGTGGTCTACTTGGCTTAAGGTGTAGCCGACGGTTCGAGGTACTTGGAGCGCTTTGCTATTAGTCGGTAATCGTCGCGAGGTATGTGAACCTCTTCCTATATGTTCTAGCATGATATGTGTATAACTATGTAGTGCGGTGAAGCGCATACGTGTTTAATGTATTTGATTGGTTTGAAACATAAAGTGTTATAACGGCTTTATGGGAAGTTGGTTATAACAGTTTTATGTAGGTAAGAAAATGCTTTGTGGTTTCAAAGGGTAACTGATTTGACTTATAACGGATTTGATGTGTAGTAATAAAGAACTTGAAGTGTTTCAAAAAGACCTTTTTGAAAGAAGAGTAATACTTGGCTTTGAAAACATAAGAGTTGTACTAGCTTTATGGGAAGTTAGGTATAACGTCTTAAGAGTGATAAAAAGAATGGTTTACTGATTTTTTGAAGATACGAGACTTGACTTAATGGTATTGATATGAATTTTGTTAAAAGTGTGAAACCTCATTCGTGAGTAATGAGTACTTGGTTTTAAAAGGAATAATGTTTTACTGATTTGAATCGAATGAGTATCGACAAACCATCAGCGTTAATAAAGGAAAATGTATTGAATAATGAAGTATGGTATTAGCACCAGTAGAAACCTCCATCTGCATGGAAGCTAAGATGAGACAAAATGATATTACATTTCCTAGATCATGGTCGCTTAATAAGATTGATTATAAACAAGAATAACCTACTCATATAAGACATATGTTTCTCAAAACGTTTAAAGGAGAATTATGTTTTAAAGGATTAAAACTATGAACTACGAAACCTTTTCTAAAATGAGAAAGTTCGGATTTGAAATTAGGCAAACTTGAGCGTTTGGAAAATAAGGTTGTTACTTGATTTTACAAAGGAAAGCATTTTGGTTTACTTAACAATGTTAGTCACTCTATTTTTATACTACGGTATCGGGTGACCTTTGTAAAAGAAATGGATCTTTAAAAGGAATTTAACGTCGTAGTACTTTAGGTTAAAACCGGACTTTGGCATAAAATGAAAGTACTTTGAGTTGTGTATAACTTGCCTATGCTTGTTGTCGTGAAGCTTGCCTATGCTTGTTGTTGTGAAGCTTGCCTATGCTTGTTGTTGTGAAACTTGCCTATGCTTGTTGTGATAGCCTTTGTTGTATTTCTGTACCCCCGCGTCTCGATGGAGGGCCGGTTGATTTGTTATGAACGATTCTACACCGAGTCCCACGAGATGGGCAGGGACACGTATTTCATTTGATTATACACCGAGTCCCACGAGATGGGCAGGGACACGTATTCCATCTGATTATACACCGAGTCCCACGACGGGCGAGGACACGATTTCATTTGATTTTACACCGAGTCCCACGATATGCCAGGGACACGTATTTTATCTGATTATACACCGAGTCCCACGGGATGGGCCGGGACACGTATTTCATCTGGTTATCATACATGTCTCCTGCTTTATATAGACTATTATGATTTCATTTACAGTCTTTTACAGTTTCACATACTTGGTACCTGTTATACTGACCTCCATCGGGGGGCTGCGTTCATGCCGCAGGTGGAAGTACATCGGTTGTGGATCCTCGCTCATAGGATCACAGTTCAGCGTGTCGGGAAGCCCCATTTCTTCGGAGGCTTATCTTTTGGTATGTTACCCTGAGTCTGTAGATTCTTATACATTCAGGGGTATGGCGGGGCCCTGTCCCGTCATAGCTGTAAAAATCTTAAGTGCAGAGCTTTGTTGTGGCGGGGTTTGTAAAAAGGATAATTGTTCGTATTTATGTATATATGATGAAAGGCAACTGTTTTGGTTGCTTTGTTTATTTATCTTGTCTCTTAATTCATGTTCATGTTTTTATTTCTGATTTTCTCGATGTTGTATCACCAGGGTGCCCGGGTAAGGCACCGCCACGCCCGGTTCGGATCGTGACAAAAGTGGTATCGAGCGATTAGTCCTCGGAAAGTGTCTACGACCGTGTCTAGTAGAGTCTTGATTATCGGTGTGTTGTGCACCACATCTATAATCGTGAGGCTATAGGACATTTAGGATTGGTTTCCATTCTTCTCATTACGAGATCGTGCCAGAGTCGTGTGATAAGTTGGGCCCTCCGGCGTATTCCTTTCCTTTACCGATTATGCCTCGCGTAAGGCAACCCAGCCCGGATGGGCAAGGCGATCGAGGAGCTGTTAGTGGGATCTGAGGAGTATGCGAGTGCGGACCGGTCGATGCACGAGACAGTGCCGACGGCGAGTTTAGCGCCGCCAAAGACCAGCGAGTTTAGAGCGCAGCGATGGTGGTGAGACTCTGATACCTCGGCCTCGGTCACACTGGAGCGTATGAGATGGGGTACAAGGAGATGACCCGATTCGCCGTGGTCGTGGCGATATGAGGATAGGCCGACGCAGATTCCAGGCCCGAGCATCCGTAGTTCACCCCGAGCGCATTTGAGGCTACGGACTTTCGAGTCAGAGCCCGCCGATGTTCTATGGATCGAGCCGAGGATGACACTCAGAGTTTATCCGACAACTACAACGGATCATGAGAGTGATCGAGTCTCGAGGCGTAGTCGGTGGTATTGGGTTCGCATCACCGCGTGATCCGCGATTGGTAGTTTGATTCGTGGAGTTGTCTCGGGAAGAGCATGCACTTCCGGCCGTATGGGACGAGTTCTCAAGGGCTTTTCTTGCACATTTCTTGCCCCACAAACGGTGAGGGCTCGGGCCGGCAGATTTTTGACGTTGAGCGGGGCGGGCGGGACGGTTAGAGAGTACAATGTGGAGTTCGACTCATTAGCTCGGTATGTTCCGTTTGGTAGCCGATATGGAGGGCAGTACACCGCTACGCCACGGTGGATGATTACTTAGCGCGAGGCTTGCGGTGTAGCTCTTCACCGGCATGGACATTGCCCGCACGCAAGCTCATGCACTAGGATGTGAGGCACGGAGAGGTCGACGGAATGGCCGAGATCAAGAAAAGAGGCGAGCAGCAGGTCCTTTGGTAACTTTCGAGGCGGACCGCCTCGTGGCGATCTAGTTATGTACCTCCACGCGATGCAGTGGTCCCCACGCCGCCGATCGTCGGGGTATTCGGGAGCTGGTCAGAGCTCCAGGGCTTCTGGTTCACAGATATACATGGTTTCTAGCCAGTCGGGTTCAGGTTTTCCTCAGTGTGCACGATGTGGCAGACGTCATCCCGGGGAATGTCGTCTTTTTACTGGTGCTTGTTTTTCCTGCGGCCGTCAGGGCCATATGACGAGGAACTGTCCTAGTAGGAAGGATGCAAACAGAATGACTCGACCACGGTCGATGGCGTGTTCATCGCCTTCTACAGCATACACTGCAGGCAGTGTGCTTATGATTAGAGTGGGCGGTAGATTCGTGTATATCCTTAACCTCAGAGATTTGTATGCATGATATAATGACCTTCTTATTGTGTGCTACGTTCGGATAGCGTTATGTTGGTTATGAGTTAGAAAGCATGGTTAGTTGAAAGGATATGTATGGGGGCATGGAAAGTGTGAACCTTAGAATATTTCGTGTTGAGACCTTAGAGGTAAGGTCATCTTGAATAAAAGATTTTACGGTTAGTCTTTGTTGAAATACTTGGTTTGCGTATAAATGTGTTCTGGGATAATTCCTTGGGTAGTGTAAAATGGAAGTGGTAGCTTTCATGACTTGTATAGGTAAGATTGTTCGGATCGGAAACAAGAGCGTGATCGTTAAGTGGGTCGGGTTGGGGCCGTGTTGCGGGCCAACCCGCGGCTGTTCGAGGTGGGTCACCGGGTGGTCCCGCCAGGTGGTAGGGTCACGAGAGTGCTAGGCCCAAGTTTAGTTGACCATCGTATGAGTTCGTGGGTGTGTTCGACCAGAAGCAGATCGTGAAGGCCGGGAATGGCCTTAAGGAAGATTGAGGCTAGTAAGATAACCAAGTTGGAGGTGGTGACTCCAAGGTTTTGAAGACTGAAGTGTGGTACGTATACTAGAAGAGTACGACGAGTAAGGGTAGAGGCGAGCATGTATTGCGAGCATAGATATGATCATTTCTTGTAAAGGGAGAAGGTGCGAAGGATGTATATTTTTTACCTCAGGGATCGCATGCAGTCCGGTACCATTTGTTGGGTCGCCGGGGTGACACTAGAACCTCGCGGCAAAGTGACAAAAGTTTGTGATGTTAGAGGTGTTTCCTCGTGGACTTGGATGTAAGTATTTGCGCGGGTGTTTTTGTGGCCAGGTGTGGCAGGATTTGTTCTCGTAAATATAGTAGTGAAGACTATACTGGCGCATGTTTGTTTTGAGGCTTAGAAGGAACATTCGGGATGAATGTTTCTAAGGAGGGGAGAATGTTATACCCCGTATTTCCAGGGTATGTACGTGAGGACGTACGTAGAAATTTGAGCCTTAAAGATTTGGCAAATTCGAAATTTGGGCACAAGTGCCGAAAAGAGTCGTTTTCCGACGAAACGTTTCCACAGCTTACGTAGGGAAAATTCCGGCTATGTCATTTATAATTTTTGCGGATTTTTCCGAGAGACGAAACATTTTGGACCAACGGGAGGGTGACAAGTGTCACCCTCACATTGGAAGGAAGTGGACGGCAAAGTGGACGAGAAAGGTGGCATGGTTAGGTAGGATATTTTGTGCAAGTTGTGTGGTAGATGGATAAGGTGCACATGGCTTGATCCTAGCCCTACACTTGCCTAACACTTGGCTTGATCTTGGCCATTGGTTGGCCTTTGCTTGACCTATAAATACCCCTCTAAGTGATGAACTTTCTTCATCCAAAAATCATTTGCTAAGTGTTAAAAATCCCTCCCCCTTTAGTGTTGAGTTCGTCCAACTCCTCCCCCCCTCTTTTGAGAGTCTTGGCCGAGGCCTCCTCCTCCACTTTGTAGTGCCCTAGCCGTGGGGTACACCCCCCCTAGCCTTGTTGTCTCGTATAAATACCCCCCTTTTTTTGGTATAGAAATACTCTCCAAGTATTGTTATAATGCCCAAATACCTTGTAGTATTCCCAAGGTTACACTTATACAAAAGCCCAGAAAATACTATTATACTTTCCTCGATACAAAACGAAACCCTAAGGAAAACCTTCATAGTCGGTTGAAGTGTTAAGTAGAAGTTGGTTAGAACTTCTAAGGGTTGTTTGGAGCGGGTTGGAGCGCACGGAGTAGGAGCTAAACCTTGCTCAGGATCGACATATAAACTCGGATAATTTTGGGCTTATCAAGGTAAACACTCTTGACCTTCTGTTGTAATTGGAAATTACATGTTGTTGGAATATATAGTTAAGGTATACTATATATAGAATTGAACATAGTTGTGCGGCAATGTCTTTTGACTTAAGCTCGAATAATACTTACGGCAATGTCTTGCGACTTAAGCCCGAATTTTAAGAAGTGAATCAATCGTAATTACATAGGGTGTCAGACATGAGACTTGTGTAGTATTATTGTGAGTAGAATTGTACACGTCCGTTAGACGTGCAAACCCCGGTTGGCTTGGTAGCCTACCGATAGAGAGGAGATTTACGCTGTTGCGGGGGGAGAGGTGCTGCCAAATTTTCGGTAAGATATTCTACATTGAGATCTAAGATGTTAATAGGCGCCTTGGCCTCTATAGGTTGAAATACTACGTGTGGCGTGGTCTACTTAAGGTGTAGCCGACGGTTCGAGGTACTTGAGCGCTTTGCTATTAGTCGCAATCGTCGCGAGGTATGTGAACCTCTTCCTATCTGTTCTAGCATGATATGTGTATAACTATGTAGTACGGTAGACGCATACGTGTTTAATGTATTTGATTGGTTTGAAACATAAAGTGTTATAACGCTTTATGGGAAGTTGGTTATAACACTTTATGTAGGTAAGAAAATGCTTTGTGGTTTCAAAGGGTAATCGATTTGACTTATAACAGATTTGATGTGTAGTAATAAAGAACTTGAAGTGTTTCAAAAGACCTTTTGAAAGAAGAGTAATACTTGGCTTTGAAAACATAAGAGTTGTACTAGCTTTATGGGAAGTTAGGTATAACGTCTTAAGAGTGATAAAAGAATGGTTTCTTGATTTTTGAAGATACGAGACTTGACTTAATGGTCTTGTTATGAATTTTGTTAAAAGTGTGAAACCTCATTCGTGAGTAATGAGTACTTGGTTTTAAAAGGAATAATGTTTTACTGATTTCAGAAATCAGAATGAGTATCGACAAACCACTGCAGCGTTAATAAAGGAAAATGTATTGAATAATGAAGTATGGTATTAAAACCAAGAGAAACCTCCATCCGCATGTAAGCTAAGATGAGACAAAATGATATTACATTTCCTGATCATACGCTTAATAAGATTGATTATAAACAAGAATAACCTACTCCCATATAAGACATATGTTTCTCAAAACGTTTAAAGGAGAATTATGTTTTAAAGGATTAAAACTATGAACTACGAAACCTTTTCTAAAATGAGAAAGTTCAGCATTTGAAATTAGGCAAACTTGAACGTTTGGAAAATAAGGTTGTTACTTGATTTTACAAAGGAAAGCATTTTGGTTTACTTAACAATGTTAGTCACTCTATTTTTATACTACGGGTATCGGGTGACCTTTGTAAAAGAAATGGATCTTTAAAAGGAATTTAACGTACGTAGTACTTTAGGGTTAAAACCCGGACTTTGGCATAAAATGAAAGTACTTTGAGTTGTGTATAACTTGCCTATGCTTGTTGTCGTGAAGCTTGCATATGCTTGTTGTTGTGAAGCTTGCCTATGCTTGTTGTTGTGAAACTTGCCTATGCTTGTTGTGATAGCCTTTGTTGTATTTCTGTACCCCGCGTCTCTCGATGGAGGGCCGGTTGATTTGTTATGAACGATTCTACACCGAGTCCCACGAGATGGGCAGGGACACGTATTTCATTTGATTATATATCGAGTCCCACGAGATGGGCAGGGACACGTATTCCATCTGATTATACACCGAGTCCCACGAGATGGGCAGGGACACGTATTTCATTTGATTTTACACCGAGTCCCACGAGATGGGCAGGGACACGTATTTTATCTGATTATACACCGAGTCCCACGGGATGGGCCGGGACACGTATATCATCTGGTTATCATACATGTCTCCTGCTTTATATAGACTATTATGATTTCATTTACGCTTTTACGCCACATACTTGGTACCTGTTGTACTGACCTCCTTCGGGGGGCTGCGTTCATGCCGCAGGTGGAAGTACATCGGTTGTGGATCCTCGCTCATAGGATCACAGTTCAGCGTGTCGGGAGGCCCCATTTCTTCGGAGGCTTATCTTTTGGTATGTTACTCGAGTCAGAGATTCTTATACATTCGGGTATGGCGGCCCCGTCCCGTCATAAATGTTGTAAAAATCTTAGAGGTCCTTTGTAATCGGCGTGGTTTGTAAAAAGGATAAGCGTCGGTATTTATGTATATATATGATGAAGGCAAATCGCTTTGGTTGGCTTGTTTATTTATCTTGTCTATTAATTCATGTTCATGTTTTTATTTCCGCTGATTTTCTCTGATGTTGTATCACTAGGGTGCCCGGGGTAAGGCACCAGTCACGGGCCCGGGTTCGGGTCGTGACAGTCGGGACATGTTAGATACAGAGTATGAGGATCGAGTCCCAATATAGGCCGGGACAGGTTATAGATACGGAGTATGATACGTTATCTATACGTGTATAAACATGATGATTCTATGAGTAGGCATCCATGAGGCGAGTACAGTAGTACAGTGGTACGGTGGTACATGGGTACAGTGATACAAGGTACAATTGGCTCTTATTTTATATGACACGGTTGGATCTGGTATTTGATTATTTTACTTGTCCTCGCATTTCTCGCCACCATGATTTTAATATCAGACTTTATTTTTCGTTCCATACTTAATACTTGTTGTACTGACCCCCTTTGGGGGTTGCGTTCATGCCCGCAGGTATTAGGTACTCAGTTGGGTGATCCGCGAGCTTAGGATCTTCAGTCAGCTTCTATTGAGACAACTCCACTATGCCGTAGTCTTGTCATGTTGGTACGAAGTTTGTATTAGAGTCTTGTACATTTATGGGTACGGCAGGGTCTTGTCCCGTCATAGTATTTATCCAAACTCTTAGAGGTCTGTATTCATATGTGGGCTGTACTTGCGTGAGTTGTATTTATATTGTTGTACAGTTGTAGTCCCATTCGGGTATTATATATTATGGCAGCCTTGCCGGCTTGGCCTTTGTTTGGAAAAAAAAGAGTGTTATTTAGCTTCCGCGGGTTACTTGTGTTGTATGGGTAGAAGGGTGCCCAGGTAAGGCACCAGTCGCGGGTCCGGAGTTCGGATCGTGACAGTCTAGGAGTTCCGTGTAGACCCTAATGATATTAGTGTCGATATATGAAGGCATTTAGGGTAACACTAAGTCAACTGTTTCGTCGATTCAAGGATGTAATTAGAGAGAATATATATGTTCGGTTTATAATCGAGACATTAGAATAAATAATGATTATTTAATTAAATCGAGATGATGTTTCAGATTTAATTAAAAAAGAAACGTGGTAGAGTTGGACCAGGGCCGCGACTCATAGGACATAGGGCCCCGGCGCCTCAGCATCGCGGTGCCTCCCACTCAGCGCCGCGGCGCCACATGTCCAGTGGGTCCGAAGTGTCCCACTCTGTCTCAGTTTCTGGGCCTGGCCCATTTAGAAACCCTAACTGAATTTTCAGCTATAAATAAAGGGTTCAATCATTATTTTAATACACCCAATTCACAAGAATTATTCATTGCTAAAACTCTGCCGTATTTCCTAGCTTTCCGAAAGAGTAATTACATCGGAGTCTTAGACTTGCAATCGAGGAACAGTTGCGTGCTCACCCTCTAATTACACACGTGAAGTTTGAAAATTTCAGATTTGCTAAAATGTAAGTATTCGTTCGAAGTATTACAGTTATCTATGTGTTTTACATTATATAATCATCCATCAGTTTGACCTCCCGTCGGGTTTGAAATATAAATTTTCAAATTTCCCTGCGTGTACGAACCCGACAAAACCCAACACGTACACTTAGCGGAATTTGAAAATTTATGTTTCAAACCCGACAAGACGGTCAAACTAATGGATGATTATATAATGATAAACACATAGAAATTGTAATGCATCGAAAGAACACTTACAGTTTGCAAAATCTGGAATCTTCAAGTTTGTAAGCCGATGGTGAGCACGCAACCGTTCCTCGATTTGCAAGTCAAAACTCCAATATAATTACTCCAATATCAATCGTTTGTGAAGTTTGAAACTCTAATAATTTTTAACACTTGAACTGTAAAAGTTTAATCTCAATGAATCATTCTGTGAGTTTGAATTAATAAAGGTTTGAATTTCATGAATAATTCATTGAGTTTGAAACTCTAATTTTTTTTACCTCCAGCACATTGTGCTTGAATTTTAGCTTTCAAAGTTTCAAACTCAACACCGTGTGTTGGAGTTATTTTGTGTTTTAGCTAGCAATATTTTAATCTAAATTTTATTTTTGCATTAAAAAGTGACTATTTTCAATACATTTGAAATGGTAGTTGTTTACCTATAAATTGATAGAGTTGAATTTATACATGTGGTCAAGGACAAGTGGATTTCGAGTGACGAAATTAACGAGTTAATTAGCAAATAATCTAATAGAAATTGAATCTAAAAGAAAGGTTAAGATCCAATTTTCCTGAGCCTAGAAGAAGCTTTGTATGATGACTTCTAGGCTTGATGTTGCTAATAATATTGGAATGCTAGATCAAGACAAAAACTTAAAAAATAGTGAAAAAAATGAATGAGTATTGTATATCTCAAATATGATGCCCTTTACAATGAGTTAATTGGTCATATTTATACTTTGACTCATGGGTGCATATTCCATGAATTATATCCCTAATAATATCAATACATAAATATTATAATAATTAGACAATTAGTATGTTCTTAAATGCCTTTAATTCTTTCTTGAAAGATGTAAAGTCATATAAGTAACGGTCGTCCGCTGGATTTGAACCGGCCTCCGAACTTTCTGCTTTTCGATACTTGTGACTTCTTGGTATCACTCAGTAACACCTTCGAGGATACTGAAAGATGACTTGGTTCTGAATCACCCTTTTTTCACGCGTCATGACATAATTCATCCATATTTACAATACTGATTTTGCCCTATACATATAGTCTCCGCACTTTTCGAGCGCATTCTCTTGCGCGCCCGAAAAGTGTATTTGAACTCCGAATAAACCAACGAAAAACTTTTTTTTTGCAGGAAAACTAAAACGCTCTGACGATTTAACTCATCATACCAAGCTCCACTACTCTAAAACGACGAAAACTTTTCAACTTCGCTTGATTGATAGAAATCTACAGAGTCATGAAGGGGCGTGTCTGTTCATGGCATCCTATTTGACCTGTAGGATCATAATATTCTATCAGCTAGTGTCCAGGGCATAACATTCATATCAACTATACAATTTAAATTGCACAAGTACCCACAGTATGACACCGGTACCTGATACAAGTGATCATCACCTCACAAATATCGGGACCTCCTTAGTATTCCCATTTTACCTTCTTAAATAGTTTATTTGATAAACCATGACGCTCTAAATAAGGTACTAGATCTCAACATGCCTGATTTAGCAGTCTGATGGTCCTCGCAGTGCCTTGCCTTTCCGTAAAGCTCGAGCGATCAAAATCTATTCAAATACAGAAATGCATCAAAATATGGTTTCGTAGGCACCCATATTGCTATAATAAACTCTAAACCAAAGTTGTTCAGAAAAGTTATTAACTGAGCCTCGGGGGCGAAATAGTAATTTATCCATAATTTTAAAATATTATTATCTGAATAATATTCTACACAATTATACGAGTTCAATGTCACTCATGTTGATATATTTATTTTTAGACTCGAAACTGCCATCGCAACAGTTAGCTGGGGCCCACATGGAAAAACTAAAATTTTATTTCAGAAAAACGCTGCCCATAATATGAGGATGCTATATTTCAAATTTTAGTAAAAATCATTCATGAATCGACCTTCAAATCTAAGAAATACGAAAATTACATACACCCAAATTTTTCATCCTAAAACATGATTAAATTCGATAACCAGCAAACATAATAATGGGAAAACACCAAAATGAAGGTTATATACTTGCCTCCATTCGCAAACGAGAATTTAGCCACCAAAATTGCCTTAATCGGAGCTCTAAAAATCAAAATATGCCCAAAATAAAAAATAAACCCGGTCTGGTTTTTAATACACTTTCCAGGCGATTTTCTTCATCGCGATTGCAACACGTCGCGATCGCGAAGACCAATCTTTTTTTTTAACCAGAAAACCAGCAATGCATTTTCGAAGTAAAATGGTCATATCTCTCTCATATGATGTCGTAACACGACGATTCCAGTTGCTATAGTTCCGAAATTATGATACAGATCTAAACGTTCAATCGAAACACAAATCAAAATTCATTTACTCAATATTATACCCTTACTTTCCAAAGAAACAACACTTAAACATCAAATACGAGGGCGCTATAACTCAAATCTATCCGAAACTCATTGAAAATCTCACTAAAACTTATAGACAAGTCCAAAATCATCATATGAACCTGTTTGAACTCTCAAAATATCACTCTAACATCGTTAAGATATATTTTTCACCGAAAATCTCTTAACTTTCTCAATGCTAAGTTTATGCAATTTGCGTTCCAAAACACACCCGAATGTCTCGGGATCCGAACTAAAGGCTCAACTAAGTTATAAACGACGTTCTGCACCTCATGAAATTGACGAAA
Source organism: Przewalskia tangutica (assembly GCA_029844215.1). NCBI lineage: Eukaryota > Viridiplantae > Streptophyta > Magnoliopsida > Solanales > Solanaceae > Przewalskia > Przewalskia tangutica. The sequence goes on along the minus strand of CM056723.1, from coordinate 81,285,289 downwards.
TGCAATTTCGGGAATGTGTACCAAAAAGTCAACTTTTGGTCCAACTAATCTCATTTTTCAACTTAAAAACTTCTAGAATTTCACATTCTTATTCGAAACTCACCCAAATCACTCGGTACCCGTTCCAACCATCCATCTAAGTCAAAGGTCACATTCCGGATCTAACGAAATCATTAGAAATTAATTCCGGATGCATTAACTCAAAAGTTAACTCTTAGTCAAACTTCTCAACTTAGGACTTTCAATTTTTCAATTTTGTCTCAATAAGATTAGTAAGGTAAGGCCTAGCCCCCCCTCCTCTTACTTGTACTTTTCCCTTTGTGGTTTGCTTTCGTTTAGAAAATAAATAAAATTAGCCCCTAGGCCCTAAAAAGTCAGTGGACTAGCTTAGAAAAATTCAAAACTTAGATTTTCTTCCACGATTTTTATTTGATTGCCTCGAATCATTTCATCTATCCCCGCAAGTCATAAACATCCATACGAATCTAATGAAATCAACAATTTTCCAATCTCATTCTTATTCCTTCCATTGACCATCTTTTAACCATAAATAGACATATTAAATATCAAAATCGACTTAATTATGAAAAACTAACCAAACGAATTTGAAATTTAGTTTCGTCAATTTCTAAAGGTCACAAATATTATTATAAATCCAACAAAATCTTCAGATTTCCAATTAGAGCACGTTTTTCAAAGCTATCAAATTCTCTAGATATATAAATCTCGAGATTTCCAAAATGAAACCTTCTCTCATAGTAGATCAAATGCTATTGTTTGACTTCAAATTTTACAAGCAAGTCAAAATAACTATTATGGAGTTTCTAAAATAGACGACACATAAAATGGAGCATTGATTATGATCGATCGGGTAGTTACACAAATATGGTGGGGAGTTGCATGCCTCCAATACTATACTCCATTAGTCGGCATAGACTTTTCTTTGGACCATTTGATCTGTATCTATTCCCCAAATATATTATGTGGTGGAATTGTAATCAGAGGGGGAGTAAGACTATCCTCACCAGCCTCAATGATGGAGGCTGGACGAAAGGTTCATAATCATTGCTACTGCCGACCTCCTTCCCCATGCTGCCATACTATAGCCGGATTTCCCCCCTAATTTATACCATTATTTTTCTAAAATGCTCTTCCTAAGATTAATAAATATCTTTCTCCTTATAGCCACCCTTTGGGAGCCCGCATAAGTATACGATATTACCTCCTGGGTTCAAAGCATACTTGACATTTCCACCCTGGAATCCAGGATGTGAAAGAACCTCTAGGAGGAGAAAAATTGGATTCCCAACAATCATAGTAAGATCCTTATTCCTCCTAATTACTTGCTTTAGACATTGGGGACCTTACATTGTAATTTATTTTTTAGGTTTGCCCAAATCTATTCCCGTTGCCTCTCTTCTTGAAATGTCGGAAGACTAGGGCATGGCTGCCCGAATTGTTCAACAGTCACACGAGCGGAAAAAGGCTTCGTAAGGACTCTTCTTCTAGTCCCCAACTAAGCTCCAATCGTTTAAAAAGAAGGGTTCCCGACAGATGCAATCGTACTCCTCTTAGTACTTTTGGTGTGATAGAACCGGCGACTGGATCCCTCCCCATGGTTGAACTAGATAATGAAGGTCCCGAGGAGGATGAGCAACCTTTGGAGAGAAAAAGGTTTGAGGTCCCCCATTTTTTTGCTGAAATGGAAATATCCAGCCATGGGGTCACCCAGACCAGAACAATATTTTCTCCTGTTGGATCGAGTGCTACTATCTAGCGCCTCTCATCATCCCTGCTTGTTGCTTTTGCTCCTATTCTATCATTGGCCCCTAAAGTTTCAGAGCCACCAGTTCTCCCTATCGTTCAATCTCCCCACCATAGGATCAACAAGAGAGGTTGCCCTCTCCATAACATATTCCTTCCCCGTAGAGGGATGAGTTAATGAATGAATACCAAACACCAGGTGCAGAACCCAGAGAATTCATATTTGTTTCCTTCTAAATTCCGTATGATTGCCATTTGTTGTCCAGGACTGTAGGAGTGTCCAACTATATAAAATAAGTGACCTCGAAAAATGAGCAAAGAAAGCCCACATAGTGTGTGCCATTAATTAAAGCATGCACGCCACTACTAAGGTAGAAACTTTTCTTTTCTAATACTATACTTTACATTTTACTGAATCCTAAACTCGAAATCCTTGTTCAGGCCACTTTCCTTGTTAGAAAATATGACTTAGTGTGATAATGAATGTACTATAGAAATTATATTAGGACGAGATGATTCTCTGTCCTTAGAATAATATTAGTCCCACTATATGTTGATGAAATTAACTTGTTAATTTACCCCCATGATTCTCTAATCTTTGAACGAAATTTACAGCAACTTATTCGTTCTTCATGAACATGAATTGCTTGAAAGAAAGAAAGTGTTCTATATTGGAAGAGATAGATTGCTTGTATACTTTTAATCATATTTCATTCCATATTTAAAGAAATCAAGTGACCTTTCATGAACAATTGTGATCTTTCATGAACAATTGTGACTTTTCATGAAATTAACGTTCTTCCAAACAGCCTAAAATCGTCGCAGTGACCCTGCCGAGGATGGCGCGACACTGAAACTTGAGAGTGGCGCCGCGCTGAAACTTCGTAGAGTGGCGCTGACTGCGAGGAGTGTGTACATAAACCAGTGAAAAGACACAACACTTGATAGAAAACCATCTCTTGGTGTTATCCTCTTTAAATATAAATTTAATTAAAATGGCAAAAGATAAATGATATTTAAACTCGTGTTCGTGCACGTGCAAAGTGCTAAGTGCTAGTCTTTGATTAATAATATATTACCATATTATTAATCCAATTATAAGCACATCCAAACCCATTGCATGTTCGACCCAATTAAATGAACTCAATTCATTTAATATACCTTGAGAAACCTCAATGATCGATTGTACTTTTCGATTTCTAGTAATATATTATTTATTTACCCAAAAAAAAAGTACAAAAGTACTTATAAACACATCAAGCTCTTTCTATTCTTCCAATGTGGGACAAACCCACATACACAATTTCCTAACAAACACAATTTAAGACTATATACAACAATTCCCCACTTAGTCTTCAATTAAACAAAAATGCTTAGATGAAAGTATCTTGCGATTTGAACTTTCACTTAGTCACAGTTCTTCAAAGTTCTAACGAAATTAATGGCGGCTTAAAGCGTTTGAGCCAAAATTCCTTATGCTAGAACCGGAAGACTGAACATACAATTATTCTTTTCCATGTTCATATCGAGGTAGCACCATTATGGCCATGTGCTCCACCTGGTTTCATAGACATTTACAAAAGTTTGACCCAAAACTTTTGTTAGAAGCGACACCACTTCTTATGTCTATATAGGTGAAATTCTTCTACTACTTGAATTTCATTAAGAGTGTATAACTCACCCTAAAACATACACTAGAATAATAGTTACACTAGTGTGACCTAATCAGTCATCAACAATTTGTTATTACTACATTGAACCTTTTAACCATGGGTACTCATAGGAAAAATGTTGGGTTTCCATTGTTGCTGATTAATTCAAACGGGTCGCAAGCCCATTTCTCGACTTGTTCCATAATCATTTCTCTTAGAAGTCCTTTAGTAAAAGGATCTGCCAAATTGTTACAAGACCTTACATAAATCACAGTTACAATCCCGTCGGATATTAACTGCCTCACATACGCATGTCTTAAACTGATGTGTTTAGATTTACCATTATAAAGCCTATTATAAGTTCTAGACAGAGTTGCCTCACTATCACAGTGCAAAGAAATAACTAGCATCGGTTGTGGCCACAACTTTATATCCAATAACATATTTCTCAGCCATTCTGCTTCTTTGCCTGCTGCCCCAAAAGCTAAAAATTCAGCTTCCATGGTAGAATGTGTGATACATGTCTGTTTATTTGAGGCCCAAGAAACTGCACCACCACCGAGCATAAAAATCCAACCACTTGTGGATTTATTATCTCCATCACTAGATATCCAACTAACATCTGTATATCCCTCAAGTACGACTGAAAAATTTCCATAATGCAAAACATAACTTTTGGTTCTTTTCAAATAACAAAAAATTCTTCCAATTGCTTGCCAATGTTGATGTTCTGTACTGGGATTACTAGTAAATCTATAAATTTTGCAAACTGCAAATGCAATATCAGGCCTAGTACAATGTGTAGCATATATCAAGCTACCTATCGCACTAGCATACTCTAGCTGAGCCACATATTTTCCACTGTTTATACTAAGTTTGCATGATGTATCATATGGAGTGTTAGCTTCCTTGAAGTTCAAATGCTCAAATTTCTTAAGAATCTTCTCAACATAATGAGACTGACTCGAAGAATAACCCCCACTATTTCTTCTAACTTTGATACCCAATATGGTATCAACCTCATTTAAGTCCTTCATTTTGAAACATGAACTCAAATAGGCTTTGACTTCATTTATGTCATTTATGTTTGTTCCAAAGATTAACATATCATCTACATAAAGGCACAAGATTATATCATAATCTTTTGTAAACTTAGAATATATACACCTGTCAACAGAGTTATGTACAAAACCATTGGATAAAACAGCATAATCAAATTTTTCATGTCATTGCTTTGGTGCTTGTTTTAAACCATACAATGATTTAACTAGCTTACAAACTTTATGTTCATAACCAGGAAGGACAAAACCTTCAGGTTGTTTCATGTATACCTCTTCATCTAAATCGCCATTTAGAAAAACAGTTTTTATATCCAGTTGATGAATATGCAAATCATACAAAGAAGCAAAATGTCACGTCCCGACTTTTCCTAAGTCTTTACTTAGGGCGTGATGGCACCTGGACAATTATTTCCCACCAGGAGCACCATTTAATTCTCTTTATTTAGAAATTTGAACTTATATTCAAATACGGAGCTATTAATAAAAATAACAATAAAAAAATATGTTTATGACTTTATTAAAAACATAACGCGAACCCATGCTCGTGCAAATATTGTTTCTACCTAGACATACTGACAAAGATTATTCTAAGTTGGAAGGGAGACCATTCCACACGGGCATTTCCCGAGACACTGGAACTGACATCCTGAACCTGACGAATACCAAGCCCGAAGTAATGGACTTGGTATGACAAGAGGCTGCGGGACGATCGATAGCCTTGGCGTGGAGTCTTTCCTCTATCAAGCTTTCCTGAAACATGTTAAATAAAGAGTCAGCCCTACCATCTGGGGCTGAGTGAGAACCTTACCCTGCAATTCAAAGTAACACCACAATATTCCAAGCGCAATCACATTATAACGTAATAAGCATATTGCAAAAACATATCAGGTTACAACATTTTTAAATATGCAACAACTCCTCATAGGGAATTCTCGGTTTAACTAACACTTCATTTTATCTCGTATTATACGTTAAGACATTTCCCTGGAATTTCCACATGTTTATTACATTTATATATTTGTGAACGCGTATTCACTTTTCATATTTATATATAGGTGAACATGTATTCATCTTTCATATTTGTTGTGGCGTGCAACCCGATCCATTATATTTACGTATTTGTGAACACGTATTCACTTTACGTTTTGTTGCGGCGTGCAACCCGATCCATTATGTTTACGTATTTGTGAACGCGTATTCACTTTACGTTTTGTTGCGGCGTGCAACCCGACCCATTATATTTATGTATTTGTGAACGCGTATTCACTTTACGTTTTGTTGCGGCGTGCAACCCGACCCATTATATTTACGTATTTGTGAACACGTATTCACTTTACGTTTTGTTGCGGCGTGCAACCCGATCCATTATGGTTATATTTATATATTTATGTGAACACGTATTCACTTTTCATATTTTTCAGAAGATCGAATAAATAATATTCTCTTTCCCAACATTCTGTCATTCATACTTGTAACGATTATAACTTTTTAACATAACTCCAACTAAGGTATTTCTCAAGCGGAAACTAAGGTAAGACGGAGATCTTTCACTGTACCAAATTTCATTTAAAACTACTTTGGGTAACTAACACAAATTTATCCTCAAAACAGCCACATAAAATTTGTTTTGGCAGAATTTTTATTAAACAGAACTCAATCTTAGAATAGTCATAACTCCTAATATGTAAACCCGTTCAAGCCCCATAAAATCTCAAAACGACGAGAACAGAGAGATACACGTCTCCATGTGAACCATCCTTTCATATTCCGTACCATTTGGTACAGTTTTACACTTTTATTCGCTGCCCTTCCTGGATCTCGATAGATCCGAGGCAGAAACTTTAAACAGCGATAACTCTCAATACGTAAGTCGGATAGACCCCCGTAAGGTCTCAAAATGTCCATAACAAAGAGATCTATAACTTTCATTTAGCAACAATTTTCATATTCCCAACATATTAGTACAGGTTTACGTTTAAACGTCCTGCCCTTCTGGATTCCGACGAATCCGAGGCAGCAACTTCAAACTACAATAACTCTCAACTAGTAAGTCCGTTTTATTAACTCTTTATCTATATCTGTCCGTAACAGAGAGATTTATAACCATATATATTTTCATATAATTCTAATAAGTAAAACTCAATAAAAACAGTCTGTAATTATGCCTTTCTGAATTTCGGCCAAATCTAAGGCAGGAACTTTGAACTATGATAACTTTCAAACCGTATGTCCATTTTACCTCATTTTTGGTTCTATATGATCATAATAGAGAGGTGAACCACTCTTCCGAATTTAATCAAATTCTAACAATTATAACTCAGTGAGAACAGTTCGTAAAGTTCATGACGCAACTAGTTGTCTAAACAATCAAAAGTTCAATATTTCTTTTCAACACTCAATTCTTATTCTAACATGTATTGAACTTAAAGTAAAGGATGTTACCAAGAATTTCTGAGTGAGAAAACTCACATTGTATGTGTGAAATGATTGTTATTCGGTTGCTACAAAGGACTCTTGCTCCCTAGTATTTCTTTTATTGTTGTTTCTTCTTGCTTTCTTGTTTTTTTTTTTTCCAGAATTTTCCTCTTCTTCTTCACTTGTTTTTTCCTGATTTTCTAACCTTTATGCTATGTACTTTGTTTGTGTGTAAATACAATGTATAAGTGAAGGTGATTGTATAACTTATGGGAGGGGGAAAGCCAAAAGATTGAAGGGAAATGAAAAGGGGGGGGGGGGGGGAAGGGGTAAAGGGAAGGGACTACGTGCATGCTGCATTTTTTTTTTCTTTTGTTTTTTTTTTGTTTTTCTTATTTTCATTTCATCTATCTATTTATCCAACTTTAACACTAACTCTATCCCAAGCAATTTATTCTTTCTTTGCTTATATATATATATTTTTACTAACCCAACCACAACTATATATTATTATTTATTTTCCGGATTTCACATTCTCTCCTCCTTAAGCAACATTCGTCCTCGAATGTGAATAAGGTCGTAACATAATCACATAGACACAATAATAACATAATCACATAGACACAATAATGTTTATTGTTATTGTAACAAATTTGGGGCTTCACATTCTCCCTTTCTTAAGAAGCATTCGTCCTCGAATGAGAATAAGGTTGTAACACATGCATATAGACACGCAAATGACACACATATGAAGTACTATGTAATGCATTTTTTTATTACCTTAGTCCAATAGGAATGGATATTTGACTTTTATCGCCTCTTCCGCTTCCCAGGTGGCTTCCTCTGTGGAGTGATTCCTCCATAGGACTTTCACGGAAGCAATATCTTTATTTCTAAGGCGTTGGACCTTTCTATCAAGTATTTCTACCGGAGCCTCTTCATATTGAAGCTCTTTATTAAGAACTATCTCCTGGGGAAGGATGACGTGACTTGGATCGTGCAAGTATTTTCGTAACATTGACACATGAAATACCGGATGCACTGCTTCCAGCTCTTGTGGAAGTGCTAATTCGTAAGCCACATTCCCCACTCTTCGCAAGATCTCATATGGCCCAATAAACCTTGGGCTCAATTTCCCTTTCTTACCAAAGCGCATCACTCCCTTCATTGGGGACACTTTTAAAAATACTTTCTCCCCCTCTTGGAATTCAAGATCTCTTTTCCGATGATCCGCATAGGACTTATGACGGCTATGAGCTGTTTTGATCCGCTCCCGAATCATCTGTACCTTATCATTTGTTTCTTGAATGACTTCAGGTCCGAACAGTTGCGTCTCACCCACCTCGAACCATCCAAGTGGAGACCTACATTTTCGTCCATATAATGCTTCAAACGGGGCCATTTGTATGCTAGAGTGAAAACTATTGTTGTAGGCGAACTCAATTAGACATAGATGGTCCAACCAGCTTCCCTGAAAATCTAACACACAAGATCGCAACATGTCCTCAAGTGTTTGAATTGTTCGCTCAGCTTGCCCATCTGTTTGCGGGTGGAAAGCCGTGCTTAACTTAACTTTTGTCCCGAGACCCTGCTGAAAACTTTGCCAAAAGTGTGAGGTGAACTGGGAACCCCTATCTGAAATAATTTGTAAAGGAATCCCGTGTAACCGCACAATCTCCTTCAAATAAATCTGTGCGTACTGTGGTGCGCGATACGTAGTCTTGACCGGTAAGAAATGGGCTGACTTTGTAAGCCGATCAACAATCACCCAAATAGAATCATACCCTTCTCGAGTTTTCGGTAGACCAGTTACAAAATCCATATGAATCGCCTCTCATTTCCACATGGGGACTCCAATGTCCTGAAGTAATCCGCCAGGTTTTTGATGTTCACTTTCACTGTTGACATATAAGACATCTCCGACAAACTCCATGGCGTCTTTCTTCATCTCGTCCACGATAATTTGCCTTGAGGTCCTGATACATTTTTGTTGACCCTGGATGAATGTAATATCTTGTGTTGTGACCCTCATCTAAGATCTTCCTCCTTAGATCCTTTACCTTAGGAACAATAACCTACCCTTATACCGAAGGGTTCCGTCATTATCTCCCAATGTAAACTGTGAAGGTTTTCCCTGTTGGATCCTCTCCCGAAATCCAACAAACTCCGTATCCTCAAACTGACTTTCTTTTATTTCTGAAGCTAAGGCAGACTGCGAGGTATCATGTACCGCCACCCTACCTTCACTGATCTCAGTTAAGCTAACCCCGAGGTTTCCCAATCTTTGTACCTCACGAACAATACCCCTCTTTTGTATTGCCAAATGGTCCAAGCTGCCCATTGATCTCTCTCGAGTCGTCGGCCACCACGTTGGCTTTCCCAGGATGGTAAAGAATACTAAGGTCATAATCCTTAAGCAACTCTAACCATCTTCTTTGTCGGAGATTCAAATCCTTCTGCGTGGTTATGTACTGCAAACTCTTATGATCTGTAAATATGTCCACATGCACACCATACAAATAATGTCTCCATATTCGTAAGGCAAACACCACCGCAGCTAATTCCAAGTCACGAGTTGGGTAATTCTTCTCATGTATCTTCAACTGTCTAGATGCATACGCAATAACCTTTCCAAACTGCATCAAGACACATCCTAACCCAACTCTAGAGGCATCGCAATAGATGAACCCTTGTCCCGATGGTAAGGTTAGAACTGGTGCAGTAGTCAACAATTCCTTTAGTTTCTGAAAACTGGCTTCACATGCTTCCGACCACTGGTACTTAACCGCTTTTTGAGTCAACCGGGTCAAGGGAGCAGCAAGACTAGAAAAACCTTTTACGAATCTTCTATAATACCCAGCCAAACCCAAGAAACTTCTAACCTCTGTCGGAGTGGTCGGTTTTGGCCAGTTCTTCACTGCTTCTATCTTCTGGGGGTCTACCATAATTCCATCACTTGACACAACATGACCCAAAAAGGCTACCTTTTCCAACCAAAATTCACACTTTGAAAATTTAGCATATAGTTTCTCCTGTTTCAAGACTTGAAGCACTACCCTCAGATGCTCTTCATGTTCTTCAACACTCTTACTGTAGATTAGGATATCATCTATGAACACAATCACAAACAAATCTAGGAATGATTTGAAGATTCTGTTCATTAAACCCATAAAAGCCGCTGGGGAATTGGTTAACCCAAATACATGACCAAGAACTCATAATGGCCGTATCGGGTTCTAAAGGTTGTTTTGGATATATCATCCGGATTTATTTTCAGCTGATGATATCCCGAACGGAGATCAATCTTGGAAAAAGAGCTAGCTCCCTGAAGTTGGTCAAAAAGATCATCGATTCTTGGTAATGGGTATCGGTTCTTGATCGTGACCTTATTGAGCTGCCGATAATCGATGCACATTCGGAGCGATCCGTCTTTCTTTTTCACAAACAGGACTGGTGCACCCCAAGGGGAAACACTAGGCCTTATAAAGCCTTTATCCAGAAGATCCTTCAATTGTTCTTTTAACTCCCTCAATTCGGCTGGGGCCATTCCATATGGAGGAATAGAAATGGGTCTTGTACCCGGAATTAACTCTATAGCAAACTCCACTTCTCTATCCGGAGGAAGGCCTGGAAGATCTTGGAAAAACCTCCGAAAATTTGAACAATAGGAACATCATTCACCTTTGGGATTCCTTTTGGGTATCCACTATATTAGCCGGATATGCATACTCACTCTGTGACTTCTCAATAACTTTTGAGCCCCACGGTAGGAAATAAACTGACCTGACGATAGTCCAATCCTACCCCTGATCACAACTTCTGGTACTCCGGGAAAAGTTAATCTCACTATCTTTCGCCGACAATCTAACATGGAATAACATGCCGACAACCAATCCATACCCAAAATGACGTCGAAGTCTACCATATCAAGTAGTACTAGGTTCACCATTGTTCCCCTGCCATTCACTTCTAATGGAAAATTATTTACCACCCGAGAGGCCCAAATTGAGGCCCCTACTGGTGTCATAACCTCAAAAGGTTCACTTAAATAAAAAGGTTCTACGTGTAAATTCTTAGCAAAGCCCATTGACACATATGAAAATGTAGAGCCGGGATCGTACAATACAAATGCAGGAATACTCGAGACTAGCAAAATACATGACCACCGCGTTAGATGCTTCTACCTCATTCCTCCGGGCAAAGCGTGGCCGATTAGAATTGTTGGGTTGTTGACCTCCCTGACTCTGGCGGGGTTGGTTTCCCTGATTTCCCCTGTAGGCAGCTGTGGTTGCTTCTGACCTCCCCTGAATAGATTGAGTTTGGGTCCTCTTCTTGCAATCCCTGGCATAGTGGCCTGACTCTCCACAGTTATAACATGTCTTCGTTAAGAGCCGACATTCTCCAGTGTGTTTTCTTTGACAAATCTTACAAATCGGTTTGTCACCTCCTGTGTTAGGGTTGGTGGCCTTGTCCTTGCTACCTTGGTAATTAGACCAACTGTGCCCCTTAGGCTTGAAATAAGACTGGCCCACAGATTGGTTCGGTCTCAAGATCCCTTACGAACTCCTGCTTCTGATTTTGACTCTGGTTAAATGATCCTGACGTCCGAAATCTCTTCTGCGAATATTCTCTTTTTGCTTTAGCGAAACCTTCTACCCTCAAAGCCATATCGACAATCTGAAGATAAGTTCGATCGTTGGCTAACGCCACCACCTTCTCTGCTATGTTCGGGTTTAAACCCTCTACAAATCGCTTGACTCTATCCATTTCTGTAGGGACGACATGTGTGTTGTATGTCGATAACCTCACGAACTGTGTATCATATTCTTGTACACTGCGGTCACCTTGCTTCAATTGTTCAAACTCCCGTCTGAGCGCATCCTTGCGCGTATTAGGCATAAATTTCTCAATGAATGCCGCTCTGAACCCTCCCCAAGTCATTGGTGGTGACATCGGGGGACGATTTTTCCTAAAATTCCTCCACCACACCCCTGCATCATCCACTAGTCGTGCGCCTACCAAGTTGACGCCCTGCGTCTCCACGCATCCCAATGTGAACATTAAGTCTTCAACTTCATCGAGGAATACTATCGGGTCGGCCTTGAGGTCCTTCCCTGAGTACAGTGGTTCTCTTCTCCTCATAAAATTTGCCCATAGCCTATCAGGTACTGCTTGAGCTTCTACACTCTTGGTCCGTGGTGCAGTCGCAATCGGTCCCTGGGCCGTCTGGTTCTGGTTCGGGGCTATGACAGAGACACTAGGTGCGGGCGGAACCATGTGTGGAATTGCAGCTGTCATTAACTCTATGAGTCTATCTAGTTTTTATCCCACCGTTTCTTGGGCCATTTGACTCTCGCTCTCTCCAACATTTTCTCCAACATTTTCTCCGACATTTTCTCCGCCCCCTTCAGACACCACTACGTCAGCTGGAGGTACATGAGCTTCGTGATGAACCTCATCTGAGCCCCCAGGATTTGTGAATTCACCATTTTCTGTGAAGACAAACACACTCATATTTTAGAAGACGGAATGTCTACTCTAGCTCTTAAAATTTTCTTATAGTTCATAAGCATGCGACACTACAAGAAAATGCAGATTAACTAAACAATAATGACAACTCATAACTTGCATTAATAATGTTTCATTCCTCATATTTGAAAATATTTCATGACATTACAATACATCAGAGCATGTCATTCTATGTCACTCCCTATAACTCTCTTACTCGAACATGCACCTACTACAACACGTTCTAAAGGGCTTAACCGCATAATTCGCCTATTCTGCTGATTGGCATTCAACTCCCTGTGAACCTTCTTCCTTGTTTCCCTTTCCATTTGGCTCATTCTTTCCCCTACTACTATTACCTGAAATAGAAATTTGATCCAGGAACCTTCTGTAACATCTCCTCTTAGCATCTTTGCCCCTCTGAATGAGGATCGAAATTTTTCCGGGACAGAGTTGAATATTATCTGTAATATGACTCCAATCGGAAAGTTGAAGAAGGTTGGGTCGTAGGAACGCCTCTTCTGTCTACTCCTAAACAAATACGCACAAAGTTCGATTGTGTCGCACATATACTCGTTAAAATCATCTCCCGAGTTCATCTTACGACGCATGAATTTCTTCTGAGCTTGCATTTCCTTTGCCTGTTCCTCGAGTACTTCCCTCTTTGTTGGAACTCGTCTTATAATCACCATCTACACAACAATTATTGGTCAGTACAACGTTGTACAATCTTCTTCCTAACCCTCGTGAAAGATGTAGTACAAGAATCAAGTCTTGAAAAAGACTTAAGATAGGCACGAGAGGAGTATGAAAGAAGGGAAACTTTAGGATGTTATTCCGTTCACTTATTACTAAGGTGGCGCGCACACCGTCGCAATAAGTAACCGTTCAAACACCCGACTCGAAGAAACTTCCTAGAATCTCCTAACCTGGTTTAGCTTTGATACCAACTTGTCACCCCCCGACTTTTCCTAAGTCTTTACTTAGGGCGTGATGGCACCTGGACAATTATTTCCCACCAGGAGCACCATTTAATTCTCTTTATTTAGAAATTTGAACTTATATTCAAATACGGAGCTATTAATAAAAATAACAATAAAGAAATCTGTTTATGACTTTATTAAAAACATAACGCGAGCCCGTGCTGGTGCAAATATTGTTTCTACCTAGACATACTGACAAAGATTATTCTAAGTTGGAAGGGAGACCATTCCACACGGGCATTTTCCGAGACACTGGAACTGACATCCTGAACCTGACGAATATCAAGCCCGAAGCAATGGACTTGATATGACAAGAGGCTGCGGGACGATCGTTAGCCTTGGCGTGGAGTCTTTCCTCTATCACGCTTTCCTGAAACATGTTAAATAAAGAGTCAGCCCTACCATCTGGGGCTGAGTGAGAACCTTACCATGCAATTCAAAGTAACACCACAATATTTCAAGCGCAATCACATTATAACGTAATAAGCATATTGCAAAAACATATCAGGTTACAACATTTTTAAATATGCAACAACTCCTCATAGAGAATTCTCGGTTTAACTAACACTTCATTTTATCTCGTATTATACGTTAAGACATTCCCCTGCATTTACACATGTTTATTACATTTATATATTTGTGAACGCGTATTCACTTTTCATATTTATATATAGGTGAACATGTATTCATCTTTCATATTTGTTGCGGCGTGCAACCCGATCCATTATATTTACGTATTTGTGAACACATATTCACTTTACGTTTTATTGCGGCGTGCAACCCGATCCATTATGTTTACGTATTTGTGAATGCGTATTCACTTTACGTTTTATTATGGCGTGCAACCCGACCCATTATATTTACGTATTTGTGAACGCGTATTCACTTTACGTTTTGTTGCGGCGTGCAACCCGACCCATTATATTTACGTATTTGTGAACACGTATTCACTTTACGTTTTGTTGCGGCGTGCAACCCGATCCATTATGGTTATATTTATATATTTATGTGAACACGTATTCACTTTTCATATTTTTCAGAAGATCGAATAAATAATATTCTCTTTCCCAACATTCTGTCATTCATACTTGTAACGATTATAACTTTTTAACATAACTTCAACTAAGGTGTATCTCAAGCGGAAACTAAGGTAAGACGGGGATCTTTCACTGTACCAAATTTCATTTAAAACTACTTTGGGTAACTAACACAAATTTATCCTCAAAACAACCACATAAAATTTGTTTCGGCAGAATTTTTATTAAACAGAACTCAATCTTAGAATAGTCATAACTCCTAATCTGTAAACCCGTTCAAGCCCCATAAAATTTCAAAACGATGAGAACAGAGAGATACACGTCTCCATGTGAACCATCCTTTCATATTCCGTACCATTTGGTACAGTTTTACACTTTTATTCGCTGCCCTTCCTGGATCTCGATAGATCCGAGGCAGAAACTTTAAACAGCGATAACTCTCAATACTTAAGTCGGATAGACCCCCGTAAGGTCTCAAAATGTCCACAACAAATAGATCTAGAACTTTCAATTATCAACAATTTTCATATTCCCCACATATTAGTACAGTTTTACGTTTTAACGTCCTGCCCTTCTAGATTCCGACGAATCCGAGGCAGCAACTTCAAACTACAATAACTCTCAACTCGTAACTCCGTTTTAATAACTCTTTATCTATATCTGTCCGTAACAGATATATTTACAACCATGTAAATTTTCATATAATTCTAATAAGTAAAACTCAATAAAAACAGTCTGTAATTATGCCTTTCCGAATTTCGGCCAAATCTAAGGCAGGAACTTTGAACTATGATAACTTTCAAACCGTATGTCCATGTTACCTCATTTTTGGTTCTGTATGATCATAATATAGAGGTGTACCACTCTTCCGAATTTCATCAAATGCTAACAATTATAACTCAGTGAGAACAGTTCGTAAAGTTCATGACGCAACTAGTTGTCTAAACAATCAAAAGTTCAATATTTCTTTTCAACACTCAATTCTTATTCTAACATGTATTGAACTTAAAGTAAAGGATGTTACCAAGAATTTCTGAGTGAAAAAACTCACATTGTATGTGTGAAATGATTGTTATTCGGTTGCTACAAGGGACCCTTGCTCCCTAGTATTTCTTTTATTGTTGTTTCTTCTTGCTTTCTTGTTTTTTTTTTCCAGAATTTTCCTTTTCTTCTTCGCTTTTTTTTTCCTGATTTTCTAACCTTTATGCTATGTACTTTGTTTGTGTGTAAATACAATGTATAAGTGAAGGTGATTGTATAACTTATGGGAGGGGGAAATCCAAAAGATTGAAGGGAAATGAAAAGGGGGGGGGGGGGGGGGGAAGGGGTAAAGGGAAGGGACTACGTGCATGCTGCACTTTTTTTTTTCTTATTTTCGTTTCATCTATCTATTTATCCAACTTTAACACGAACTCTATCCCAAACAATTTATTCTTTGTTTGCTTATATATATATATATTTATTAACGCAACCACAATTATATATTATTATTTATTTTTCGGATTTCACACTAAAACTATCAATATTCTTATAGATGCAATTCTAGCCACATGAGCATAAGTATCAAAATAGTCCACTCCTTCCCTTTGGCTAAATCCTTGTCCAACAAGCCTAGCTTTGAAAACTTTGATTGATTCATTATCCACACTCTTTTTACCCTGAAAACCCTCTTACACCCAATAGCCTTGGAACCATGAGGCAAGTCCTACAAGACCCAAGTCTTATTAGCCATTAAAGACTCCATCTCGTCATCTATTGCTTCTTTCCAAAAAGCTGAATTTCTAGATGCCATTGCTTCTTGAAATGTCTTTGGGTCATCACTTTCATTCTCAATATTGAGAACGATTTGGATTTTATTGGTAACAACTTCTCTATTTCCTTCTACAAGAAAGGAAATTGCTTGAGAATCTATGAAATTTGAGCCCAAATTCTTCTCCTTTCTAACTCTTACACTTCTTCTAAGTTGACTAGAATCATTAGGATTTAACCTATCATTGTTAAAAGAAGGATTAGAACTTGTTTCTGTTTGAGGTATTTGCAAGGACTCATCTACACGGTTAAAATCACTTCGGAACTTATTCTCAAAGAACTCTACGTCTCGAGATTCCACAATTACATTTGATTCTAAATCCAGAAGCCTATATGCTTTTGAATTTTCTGCATATCCTACAAAAACACTTTTCAAAGCTCTTGGACCTAATTTAGTTTTCTTAGGATCTGAGACCTTATAATAGGCTAAGCACCCCCAAACTCTAAAGTAACCAATATTAGGTTTTCTTCCTTTCCAAATTTCATATGGTGACATTTTTATCCTCTTCGAAGGAATTCTATTATGTATATGATATGCAGTTAGTAAAGTTTCACCCCATAAGTTCATAGGTAAGTTTGAGTTAACAATCATGACATTTACCATGTCAACTAGAACTCTATTTTTTCTTTCTGCCACTCCATTTTGTTGAGGTCTATAGGGTGCACTAACTTGATGAACAATACTATTATTTTCACAAAACGAAGTAAATTCTGTAGGGAAATATTCTCCCCCTATCACTTCTCAAGATTTTCAGTTTCTTGGATTTTTTGTGTTTCTACCATAGATTTTTAAATTTGAAACATGTCAAAAGCTTGATCTTTTGATTTTATTAAATAGACATAGGTGAATTTAGAACAATCATCAATGAAAGTAATAAAATATCTGCATCCACCCCTAGTTAAAATGCCATTTAACTAACAAATATCAGAATGTACAAGTTCTAAGATTTCAGATTGTCTATCAACCTTTGAAAAAGGTTTTCTTTTCATTTTCGCTTGGACACAAACTTCACATTTTTCTTTATGTTCATTTCTATAAGAAATAATTCCGTCTTTGCACATATATTTCATTGTTTGATAGTTAACATGTCTCAAACGATTATGCCAAAGATTAAAAGTTGTACATTCTATATTAAAACTGAAATCAAAAGATTGCACACAAGAATAATTAGAACTTTTATCTTTATTGATACTTAGTTTAAACATACCATCAGATACATAACCCTTTCCAACAAAGGCACCAGCCTTAGACAGAATAATCTTATCGGACTCTATTACAACTTTGAGTCCTTTCTTACATAGCACAAAACCAGAAACCAAATTCTTCCTAATGGAAGGAACATGTAATACTCCAGTCAAAATAACTTTCTTTCCAGAAGTGAATTGGAGTATCACACTTTATGTTCCAAGAACCTTGCTAGTGTGATGATCTCCCAACAGGATTTCATGACCATCCACTGCCTCAGTATAACTATAATCCTTGAAAAGTGAGCGATTGTTGCAAACATGGGTGGTAGCACCCGAATCATACCACCAATCATCGCTTGTAACGACTGCAACCATGTGCAACTCACGGACCATTCCAATATGCATCTTAGAAAGCATGGCAATGATCTCGTTGGTGTTTTGTTCAATAACATTAGCAATCACCTTCTCTTCAGTGTTCTTTTTCTGGTTTTGACTATGCTCCTTCTTAGGGTTCCTGCAGAAACGTTTGAAATGGCCTTTCTTGCCACAATTATAACAAACGATTTCAGAAATGTCCTTCTTACCCTTCTTATTTGGGTTTGTTATACCCCGTATTTCCAGAGTATGTACGTGGGGGACGTACGTAGAAATTTTCGAACTTCTTTAGGCTTGGCCGAATTCTTTTTGTGCACAACACCCGGTTAGAGTCGTTTTTCGAAAACGCTTTCCACGACTTTCGTAGGGGAATTTCCGGCTATGTCATTTATAATTTTTGCGGATTTTTCCGAGAGATGAAACATTTTGGACCAACGAGAGGGCGACACTTGTCACCCTCTAATTGGAAGGAGTGGACGGACGAAAGTGGGAAGGTTGGCACGTTTTTTGTGTTGAATTGGTGGTCAAGGAGTTGGTAGGATATTTTGGGTAGATGGATAAGGTTGCACATGGCTTAATCTTGACCTTACACTTGCCTAACACTTGGATGGATCTTGGCCATTGGTTGGCCTTCACTTGACCTATAAATACCCCTCTAGTTGAAGACTTTCTTCATCCAAAAACTTGAGCAATCTAACTAAGTCTCAAAATACTCCTCTCCCTTGAGCTTTCATCCACCACACCCCTCCCCTTTGAGAGCCCTTGGCGAGAGCCACCTCCTCCCTGAGGTGTTTTGCCGTGGGGTACCCCCCCTAGCCTAGTTGTCTCGTATAAATACCCCCCTTTTGTGGTATAGAAATACTCTCCAAGTATTGTTATAATGCCCAAATACCTTGGCCCAAATACCTTGTAAGTATTCCCAAGGTTACACTTTTACAAAAGCCGGAAAATACTATTATACTTCCTCGATCCACAAAACGAAACCCTAAGTAAATCTTCACCCGTAGTTGAAGTCATAAGTAGAAGTTGGTTAGAACTTCTAAGGGTTGGTTGGGACAGATTGAGCGCCGGAGTAGGAGCTAAACGTTGTTCAGATCGACATATAAACTCGGATAATTTTGGGCTTATCGAGGTAAACATTCTTGACTTACATTGTAATTGGAAATTACATGTTGTAGGAGTATGTAGTTAAGTATACTATATATAGAACTGAACATAGTTGTGCGGCAATGTCTTTTGACTTAAGCCTGAATAATACTTACGGCAATGTCTTGCGACTTAAGCCTGAATTTAAAGAAGAGAATCGTAATTACATAGGGTGTATTCAGATGAGACTTGTGTAACATTCTTGTGTAGTAGAATTGTACACGTCCGGTTAGGCGTGTTAACCCCCGGTTGGCTTGGTAGCGCCTCGATAGAGGAGGAGATTTCTGCTGTTGCGGGGAGGTCTTCGAATTTTCTGTAGAATATTCTACGTCGGGATCTAAAGATATTAATAGGCGCTTTGTGGCCTCTATAGGTTGTAGTACTACGTGTGAAGTGATCTGCTTGACTGAGAGTGTAGCCGACGGTTTGAGGTACTTGGAGCTTTTTGCTTATTGTCGATAATCGTCGCGAGGTATGTGAACCTCTTCCTATCTCTTCTAGCATGATATGTGTGAACTATGTAGTACGGTAGACGTACATGTGCTAAATGTATTTGATTGGTTTAAAACATAAAGTGTTATAACGGCTTTATGGGAAGTCGGTTATAACAGCTTTATGTGGATAAGCAAATACTTTGTGGTTTCTAAAAGGTAACTGATTTGAATAATAACTGGCTTGATATGTGTTAATAAAGAACTTGAAGTATTTCAAAAGATTTATGAATCGTTTTGAAAGAATGAGTAGTACTTGGGTTTTGAAAGCTTAAGAGTTATACTAGCTTTATGGGAAGTTAGGTATAACGGCTTAAGAATGTTTTACTGATTTCGGAAATCAGAATGTGTATCGACAAACCACTGCAGCGTTAATAAAAGGAAAATGTATTGACTAATGAAGTATTATTAAAACCAGTAGAAACCTCCATCTGCATAGAAGCTAAGATGAGACAAAATGATATTACATTTCCTAGATCATGGCTGCTTAATAAGATTGATTATAAACAAGAATAACCTACTCACATATAAGACATATGTTTCTCAAAACGTTTAAAGGAGAATTATGTTTTAAAGGACTAAAACTATGAACTACGAAACCTTTTTCTAAAATGAGAAACTTGAGCATTCGAAATTAGGCAAACTTGAACGTTTGGAAAATAAGGTTGTTACTTGATTTTACAAAGGAAAGCATTTTGGTTTACTTAACAATGTTAGTCACTCCAATTTTATACTACGGGTATCGGGTGACCTTTGTAAAAGAAATGGATCTTAAAAGGAATTTAACGGACGTAGTACTTTAAGGTTAAAATCCGGACTTTGACATAAAATGAAAGTACCTTGAGTCGTGCGTAACTTACTTATGCTTGTTGTTATGAAACTTGACCATGTTACGTGTGATAGCCTTGTTGTGCAAGTATTGTGTTCTACTCGACTACCGGGTCATCCGGGAATGTATTTCACTTGATTCGGTCATCCGAATGTATTTCACTTGATTACGATTCATCCGGGAATGTATTTCACTTGATTACCGTTCATCCGGGAATGTATATCACTTGACTACCGGTTCATCCGGGAATGTATTTCACTGACTACCGGTTCATCCGGGAATGTATTCCACACGTTTCTATATTGGGTCCATGAGATGGGCCGAGACCTGTTATACGTATCACATGATTTGTACCTAGACTGCCGGCAGTGAGGAAGAAGTTCCACGGGCATGAGGGATGACTTTGAGGGCGTGAGTCCCTGACTTGACATGACCGCTTCTATGTTGTGATCGTAGTTTGGTTATCATACATGTCTCTGCTTTATATAGACTATTATGATTTCATTTCTGATATTTTCTGATTTCACATACTTGGTACTGTTGTCTCGACCTCCTTGAGTGCGTTCATCTGCCGAGTAAAGGTACATCGGTGTCGATCCGCTTTTAGGATCACCTTTCGCAGATTGGAAGCTCCGTTCCTTCGAGGCTTATCTTTTGGTATGTTACCACAGTCAGTAGATTCTTATACATTCGTGGTATGGCGGGCCCCGTCCGTCATAGCCATTGTAAAAATCTTAGAGTGCCAGCCTTTGTTGTGGGCAGGGTTTGTAAAAGGGATAACTGTTCGGGTATTTATGTATATATGATGAAGGCAACTGTTTTGGTTGGCCTGTTTATTTATCTTTTCTCTTATTCATGTTCATGTTTTTTTTTTATTTTTATTTCCGATTTTCTCGATGTTGTATCACTAGGGTGCGGGGTAGGCACGATCCACGCCCGGTTCGGTCGTGACAAAAGTGGTATCGAGCGCTTAGTCCTCGGAAAGTGTCTACGACCGTGTCTAGTAGAGTCTTGATTATCGGTGTGTTGTGCACCACATCTATAATCGTGAGGTCGCAGGACATTTAGGATTGGTTTCCATTCTTCTCATTCCGAGATCGTGCCTTAGCCGTGTGATAAATTGGACCCTCCGACGTATTCCTTTCCTTTACCGATTATGCCTCCGCGTAAAAGGCAACCTGAGCCCGGATGGGCAAGGCGATCGAGGAGTCGTTAGTGAGATACAGAGAGTACGAGGCGAAGGCGGTCAAGACTGAGACAAGATTCGACGGCGGGTTTCGCGACGCCGCCCGACCAGAGTTTAGAGCGCAGCGATGGGCTGCTGAGACTACTGATGCACTGAGCCTCCGGTCCCCACACCGAGCCGATGAGATGGGGTACAAGAGATGGCGATTCTTGCCGGTCGTGGCCGATATGAGGATAGGTTGGATCGCAGCATTCCGGCCCAGAAGACCCGTAGTCCACCCCAGCGAGCATGTTTGAGGCTACGGACTTCGAGTTGTAGCCCTCCGGTGTTCTATGGATCGAGCCGAGGGCGACCTCGTGAGTTTATCCGACAGCTACTGACGGATCATGAGTGATCGAGCCTCGAGGCGAGTCGGTGGTATTGGGTTCGCATCACCGCGTGATCTGCGATTGGTAGTTTGATTCGTGGAGCGTCGGGAAGAGCATGCCCTTCCAAAGCTTTGGGACGAGTTCTCGAGGCATTTCTTGCACATTTCTTGCCTCGCGATGAGGAGGGCTCGGCCGCATTTTTGACATTGAGGCGGGGCGGGCGGACGGTTAGAGAGTACAATGTGAGTTCGACTCATTAGCTCGGTATGTTCCCAGTAGTAGCGGATATGGAGGACAGTACACCGCTACGCCACCGGGCTGGACGATTACTTGGCGAGGCTTGTACGTGTAGCTCTTCACCGCATGGACATTGCCGCATGCAAGCTCACGCACTAGGATGTGAGGCACGGAGAGGTCGACGGAATGGCCGAGATCGCGAAGAGGGCGAACAGCAGGTCCTTTGGTAACTTTCTAGGCGGACCGCCTCAAGTGATTTAGTTATGTACCTCCGCCCGATGCAGTGGTCCTCCGATCTTGGTCGTTCGGGGTATTCGGGAGCTGGTCAGAGCTCCAGGGCTTCTGGTTCACAGGTTTACGTGAGTGCTAGCCAGCAGGATTCATGTCCCCCTCAGTGTGCACGATGTGGCAAACATCATCCAGGGAAATGTCGTCTTTTTACTGGTGCTTGTTTCACCTGCGGCCGTCAGGGCCATGTGACGAGAGACTGTGCTTATAGGAGAGGTACCGGCAGCTTGGCGCAGCCTACCGGATCAGTGGCAGGTTCATCGCGCCTACATTATGCATACGCCTTGAGGCGGACTTATGATTAGAGTGGAGCGGTAGCTTCAGGTATATCCTTAAACCATCTAGAGGCTTGTATGTTTTGATGTTATGTTAATGTGTTAAGTGTTATGTTCGGATAGCTTTGTGCTAAAATGTGATTTAGGAACCTGGTTGGGGAAAAAGGGTAAGCCTGGGGGTGAGAAAATGATGAACCTTAGAATATTACAGTTGAGACCTTAGATGTAAGGCCGTCTTGAGTACAAGATTTTGCGAGTGATCCTTGTCAGAGTGCATTTTATGCCTAGAATGTATTGTGTGATAAGTCTCTGGGTTGGGTAAATGAAAGTGGTATCTTTCACGATGTGATTAGCAAGGTTATTCCGGATCGAGAAACGAGAGAGTCGGCGTGACAGAGGCTCGGGTTGAGGACGTGTTGCGTGTCAACCCGTAGCCCGGAATGAGGTGGGGTCAGCTCTGGGTGGTCGCGGTGGTAGTCACGAGGGTGCTAGGCCCAAGTTTAGATGACCATCGTATGAGTTCGTGGATATGTTCGACCTGAAGCGGATCGTGAAGGCCGGAAGTGGCCTTAAGGAAGATTGAGGCTAGTAAGATAACCAAGTTGGAGGTGGTGACTCCAAGGTTTGGAGAACTGAAGTGATGACTGAAGTGTGGTACGTATACTGGAAGAGTTCAAGAGTTCGAGAAGAGTACGACGAGTAAGGGTAGAGGCGAGCATGTATTGCGAGCATAGATATGATCATTTCTTGTAAAGGGAGAAGGTGCGAAGGATGTATATTTTAGACCTCGTGAATCGCATGCGATCCGGCACCATTTGTTGGGTCGCGGAGTGACACTAGAACCTCGCGCAAAGTGACAAAAGTTTGTGATGTTAGAGGTGTTTCCTCGTGGACTTGGATATAAGTATTTGCGTGCACGTGTTGTTTAAGTGGCGGTTGTGGCGTTGGCAACTTATTAGAAGAACTTTATCGTTATCCATCTTGAGAAGGAACATTCGGACGAATGTTTCTAAGGAGGGAGAATGTTATACCGTATTTCAGTATATGCGTGGGGCGTGCGTAGAAATTTTCGAACTTCTTTAGGCTTGGCGAATTCTTTTGTGCACAACACCCGGTTAGAGTCGTTTTTAAATGAAAGCGTTTTCACAGCTTTCGTAGGGGAATTTCCGGCTATGTCATTTATAATTTTTGCGTATTTTTCCGAGAGACGAACATTTTGGACCAACGAGAGGGCGACACTTGTCACCCTCTAATTGGAAGGAGTGGACGGACGAAAGTGGGAAGGTTGGCACGTTTTTTGTGTTGAATTGGTGGTCAAGGAGTTGGTAGGATATTTTGGGTAGATGGATAAGGTTGCACATGGCTTAATCTTGACCTTACACTTGCCTAACACTTGGATGGATCTTGGCCATTGGTTGGCCTTCACTTGACCTATAAATACCCCTCTAGTTGAAGACTTTCTTCATCCAAAAACTTGAGCAATCTAACTAAGTCTCAAAATACTCCCTCTCCCTTGAGCTTTCGTCCACCACACCCCCCTCCCCCTTTGAGAGCCCTTGGCCGAGAGCCACCTCCCTCCCCTTTGAGGTGTTTTGCCGTGGGGTACCCCCCCTAGCCTAGTTGTCTCGTATAAATACCCCCCTTTTGTGGTATAGAAATACTCTCCAAGTATTGTTATAATGCCCAAATACCTTGGCCCAAATACCTTGTAAGTATTCCCAAGGTTACACTTTTACAAAAGCCCAGAAAATACTATTATACTTCCCTCAGTCACAAAAACGAAACCCTAAGTAAATCTTCACCCGTAGTTGAAGTCATAAGTAGAAGTTGGTTAGAACTTCTAAGGGTTGGTTGGGACAGATTGGAGCGCCCGGAGTAGGAGCTAAACGTTGTTCAGGATCGACATATAAACTCGGATAATTTTGGGCTTATCGAGGTAAACATTCTTGACCTTCTGTTGTAATTGGAAATTACATGTTGTAGGAGTATGTAGTTAAGTATACTATATATAGAACTGAACATAGTTGTGCGGCAATGTCTTTTGACTTAAGCCTGAATAATACTTACGGCAATGTCTTGCGACTTAAGCCTGAATTTAAAGAAGAGAATCGAATCAGAATTACATAGATCAGACATGAGACTTGTGTAACATTACTGTGTAGTAGACTAGTACACGTCAGGTTAGACGTGTTAACCCCCCCGGTTGGCTTGGTAGCCGGCCTCGATAGAGGAGGAGATTTACGCTGCCATGTTGCGGGAAAATGCCGAATTTTCTGTAGAATATTCTACGTCGGGATCTAAAGATATTAATAGGCGCTTTGTGGCCTCTATAGGTTGTAGTACTACGTTTGAAGTGATCTGCTTGACTGAGAGTGTAGCCGACGGTTTGAGGTACTTGGAGCTTTTTGCTTATTGTCGATAATCGTCGCGAGGTATGTGAACCTCTTCCTATCTCTTCTAGCATGATATGTGTGAACTATGTAGTACGGTAGACGTACATGTGCTAAATGTATTTGATTGGTTTAAAACATAAAGTGTTATAACGGCTTTATGGGAAGTCGGTTATAACAGCTTTATGTGGATAAGCAAATACTTTGTGGTTTCTAAAAGGTAACTGATTTGAATAATAACTGGCTTGATATGTGTTAATAAAGAACTTGAAGTATTTCAAAAGATTTATGAATCGTTTTGAAAGAATGAGTAGTACTTGGGTTTTGAAAGCTTAAGAGTTATACTAGCTTTATGGGAAGTTAGGTATAACGGCTTAAGAATGTTTTACTGATTTCGGAAATCAGAATGTGTATCGACAAACCACTGCAGCGTTAATAAAAGGAAAATGTATTGACTAATGAAGTATTATTAAAACCAGTAGAAACCTCCATCTGCATAGAAGCTAAGATGAGACAAAATGATATTACATTTCCTAGATCATGGCTGCTTAATAAGATTGATTATAAACAAGAATAACCTACTCACATATAAGACATATGTTTCTCAAAACGTTTAAAGGAGAATTATGTTTTAAAGGACTAAAACTATGAACTACGAAACCTTTTTCTAAAATGAGAAACTTGAGCATTCGAAATTAGGCAAACTTGAACGTTGGAAAATAAGGTTGTTACTTGATTTTACAAAGGAAAGCATTTTGGTTTACTTAACAATGTTAGTCACTCCAATTTTATACTACGGGTATCGGGTGACCTTTGTAAAAGAAATGGATCTTAAAAGGAAATTAACTGAAGTAGTACTTTAAGGTTAAAATCAAGACTATGAAAAAAAATGAAAGTACCTTGAGTCGTGCGTAACTTACTTATGCTTGTTGTTATGAAACTTGACCATGTTACGTGTGATAGCCTTGTTGTGCAAGTATTGTGTTCTACTCGACTACCGGGTCATCCGGGAATGTATTTCACTTGATTACCGGGTCATCCGGGAATGTATTTCACTTGATTACCGGGTCATCCGAATGTATTTCACTTGATTACGGTTCATCCGGAATGTATATCACTTGACTACGGTTCATCCGAATGTATTTCATCGACCTAGGTTCATCCGGAATGTATTCCACACGTTTCTATATTGGGTCCATGAGATGGGCGAGACCGTTATACGTATCACATGATTTGTACCTAGGCTGGCGGTGAGGAAGAAGTTCCACGGGCATGAGGGATGACTTTGAGGGCGTGAGTCCCTGACTTGACATGACCGCTTCTATGTTGTGAACTGTAGTTTGGTTATCATACATGTCTCCTGCTTTATATAGACTATTATGATTTCATTTACAGTATTTTTACAGTTTCACATACTTGGTACCTGTTATCGACCTCGCCGCTGCGTTCATCTGCCGCAGTAAAGGTACATCGGCCGTCGATCCGCTTTTAGGATCACCTTTCAGTATTGGAAGCTCCGTTCCTTCGGAGGCTTATCTTTTGGTATGTTACCACAGTGCAGATTCTTATACATTCGGGGTATGGCGGCCCTGTCCCGCCATAGCCGTTGTAAAAATCTTAGAGTGCAGCCTTTGTTGTGGCGTGGTTTTTAAAAGGGATAACTGTTCGGGTATTTATGTATATATGATGAAGGCAACTGTTTTGGTTGGCCTGTTTATTTATCTTTTCTCTTATTCATGTTCATGTTTTTTTTTTTTTTTTTATTTCCGCTGATTTTCTCTGATGTTGTATCACTAGGGTGCCCGGGGTAAGGCACCAGTCACGGGCCCGGGTTCGGGTCGTGACAGGGTTAGAAACATTGAAGTTATTATTCGCCTTTCTCTTACCCTTTAGATTCTTCTGAGTAACATAATTTACTTTAGAACTAGAAGCATCATTCAAAACCTTCTCACGATTTTGAGTTTCCTCTTCAATTCGTAAGTGTTTCTAAATCTGTTCTAAAGTGAACTCCTCAGAAGTGTGTAACAACTTCTGCCTGTAATTATTCCAGGAAGGTGGTAATTTGGCAATAATTCCTCCAACGATTAATTTTTCTGGTATGGTTATGTCCAGGTCTTTAAACTTAGAAATCAATATCAGAAATTCATGCACTTGATCAAGTATAGAAGTGTCATCAACCATGGAAAATTCAAAGAACTTAAAAGTAACAAACTTATCTGCCCCTTGTTTTTCTGCATCATACTTGAACTCCAGGGCCTTCCACATCTCCTTTGCAGACTGAATTAGAGTGTAGAGATCATATAGATGACCGGAGATGGAATTCAGAATGAATCCTCTGCACATCGTTCATCTTCAATACGCTTCCTGCGTTCTGCGATTCTTTCTTCAGTGTCACCGTCTGCTGGTTCTGCCAATGTCCCCAAATTCGGATCTAGAATATAGAAGATCTGTCACGACCCGAACCCGGGCCCGCGACTGGTGTCTTACCCCGGGCACCCTAGCGATACAACATCAGAGAAAATCAGCGGAAATAAAAACTCATGAAGATAAACAGTGAAATAAGAAAACAGACTAACCAAAACGGTTAGTATATATATAATATAAAAACTTGAACAGTTACATCCCTTTTACAAAACCTGCCCATAACAGTACTACAGACCTCTACGAATGTTATAACAACAACGACGGAATGAGCCCGCCATACCCCGAATGTAAATCGCCACGACTGACCTCGGGCATCGTGCCTTACCCTGCACCCTAGTGATACTACATCAGAGAAAGTCAGCGGAAATAAAAACTTAAACAGGAAACAAGATACAACATAAGAAAACAGGCTAACCAAAACGGTCACCTTCATGTATATACATACAACCGACGATTATAATCCTTTACACCACTCGCCCACAACAAGATTATAGACCTCTAAGATTTTTACAACAACTATGACGGACAGGGCCGCCATACCCGAATGTACAAAACTTACAAACTCGGGAAAACATACCAAAAGATAAGCCTCGGAGAAACGGAGCTTCCTAATCTGTTGACGTGATCCTAAGAACGAGGATCAACAACCAATGTACCTCACTGCGGCATGAACGCAGCCCGAAGGAGTCGGTCAACAGTACCAAGTATGTGAAATCGAAATATCAGAAACGAAATCATAACATCTAAATAAAGCAGAGACATGTATGATAACCAAACTACGATTCCACGACATAAAAGCGATCATGTCAAAGCGAGACTCACGCCTCAAAGTCATCACTCAAATATAACCAAGGGTCTCACGCCACAATATCAATCATGCCCGATCGTGGCCACATGCCGGAATTCTCCATCGGTGTAGACATGTCCAGATGCACAATAACGATATCGTAATCAACCCTGCCGCATGCCACATGCCCTCGTAATTCTTCATCGGTGCAGACATGTCCATGTAACAACGATAACAATATATCGGGTAATCAACCCGCGCGTAGCCACATGCCCCTAATTCTTCATCGGTGCGTATATGTCCATGTAACAACAATAACAATATACGGGTGATTAACGCGCGTGGCCGCGTGCCGTAATTCTTCATCGGTGCGCATGTCCATGTAACAACAATATATACCGGTGATTAACCCGCCAGTAGCCGCATGCCGGAATTCTTCATCGGTGCGTATATGTCCATGTAACAACAATAACAATATACGGTGATTAACGCGCGTAGCCGCATGCCCTAATTCTTCATCGGTGCAGACATGTCCATGTAACAACAATAACAATATACCGGCCCTCCATCGAGAGACGCGGTAGCATAGGAATACAACTTTTACACAACAAGGCTATCACAAGCAAGCACAAGCAAATTACCATACTTCAATTCTCTTACAAATATCCATTCTTTCACAAGAAGTCACCTGATACCAACACTCGTAGTATCCAAAACAGAGTAACTATTATTTTAAGTAAACCAAAATAATTTCCCTTTTTAAAGACAAGTAATAACATTCTTTTCCAAAAGTTCAAGTTTGCCTAATTTCAAATACTCAAGTCTCTTATTTTCGAAAGGTTTCGTAGTTCAAAGTCTTAATCACTTAATAACATAATTCTCTTTTAAAACAATTTGAGTAACATATGCCTTATGTGTGAGTAGGTTATTCTTATTTATATCAATCTTATTAAAGCAGCCATGATCTAGAAAATGTAATACAATTTTGTCTTATCTTAGCTTCTATGCAGATGGAGGTTTCTACTGGTTTTAATAATAATTACTTTAGTCAATACATTTTCCTTTATTAACGCTGCAGTGGTTTGTTCGATACTTGTTCTCATTTTCGAAATCAATATAACTTTATTCCTTTTAAAACCCAATTACCCATTTCTCATTAAAGTGGTTTCACAACTTTTTAACACAACCCAAGTCCTTATTATTTCACATCAAGTCTTTTATCTTTTAAAAACCACAAACCATTTCTTTGCCCACATAAAGTTGTTATAACAAACTTCCCATAAAGCCGTTATAACACTTTATGTTTTAAATCAACCAAATTCATTTAACACGTATCGTCTCTTGTACTACATAGTTCACAACATATCATGCTAGAAAAGATAGGAAGAGGTTCACATACCTTGCGACGATTATCGACAATTAGCAAAATGCTCCAAGTACTACAACCTTGCTAGCCTTTTCCACCCTTCAAGTAGAATACGCTACTCGTAGTACTTCCACCTATAATGGCCATAAAACGCCTATTAACCTCTAGTTCTCTTCGTAGAATATTTATACAGAAAATTCGGCAGCACCTCCCCCCCCCCCCCGCTATCACATAAATCTCCTCCCCTATCAAGGCCCGCTACCAGGCCAACAACTCCCAGGGGATTACACGTCTAACCGGACGTGTTCAATTCTACTTCACAAGAATACTACAAGTCTACAGAATACATTCTATGTAATTACAGCTCAATTTTCTTCTTTAATATCCATTCTATATATAGTATACTCAACTATACATTACTCTGACATGTAATTTCCAATTACAATAGGGGGATAAAGATCATTACCTCGATAAGCCCAAAATTATCCAAGATTAAAGTCGATCCTGAGCAACGTTTAGCTCCTACTCCGTGCGCTCCAACCCGCTCCAAGAAACCCTTATACGCTCCTAACCAACTCCTCTTTAAGAACCACCCTAAACAAGTGAAGAACACTAAGGTTCTTGTCCTCACAACTCTCGGCCAAGGTGAGGCTTTAGGGGCTAGGGTATGAAATCTTTTCTAACTTTTGGTTAACAATCTTCCTAATACACTAAGGAAGAACACTTAAGAGTTTAGGAATTTTTGGACAAAGTTTGGTTAAGGGAGAGGGGTGTTTCGGACGAAGGCTTTCAAGGAAGGGGGAGGGGAAGTTTGGACGAGAACTTCAACTAAAGGGGGAGAGGGATTTTGAGACTTGGAAATTGTTCAAGTGATGAAGAAGTCTTGCTATCAAGGGGGGTATTTATAGAACCACCAAAGGCCAAGATTAAAACAAATGGAGGGTGAAGATTTGGATCCATGTGAAGAATGAGGTCTTCCAACCAAGTGTCCACCACAATGTTGGGACATATGTCCACCACAACCTTGGGACATATGTCCCCCACAACAATGAGCTATGTGGCCTTCCACTAGCACCAAAAAACGTCCACTACCTACTCCCACTCACTCAAAGAAATATCTTCCAAGACTTGGCCATTTGACTTGTCCACTAGCCCAACATTTTCGTCCAACCCATGCCAACTAAGGGTGACACATGTCGCCCTCCTATTGGTCCAAAACATTTCGTCTCTCAGAAAAATCCGTAATGCCTAAAATCCGAAAATAAAGTGGGCCTCACAAAACCGTAAGTTCTCTCGTGGGCCCCACATGACCAATTCCGGAAATTAAAATTTCAATACTTCTAAAATATTCCAAAAAGTCCGAATACCAAATCTGGGAATCCAATTCCCATTAACGAACCTTTTTATTTCACAAAAACCGGAAACTTTTCCGTCGAAAAATCACATATTTCTTTCTTTCCAAAATTACTGTCGTATTCTCGTACGTACGTCTTCACATACATACCCTGGAACTACGGGGTGTAACAAGTACCTACAACAACAGGGGACTATACCAAATATAAGACTCCGGAGAAACGGAGCTTCCCAAAGCGCTGAACTGTGATCCTATGAGCGAGGATCGACGACTGGTGTACCTCTACCTGCGGCATGAACGCAGCCCAGAGGTCGATAACAGGTACCAAGTATGTGAAACTGTAAAGTAATGAAATCAAATCATAACATTTTAAAACCAATTACAAATACAACCAATTCAACCACACATAGTGCCACAACATAAACAAGAGCAAAATAAATATAATGTAACTGGTCTTTTCTAGGCCGCTAATGATCGAAGCAAGGCCAATCGCCCATAGTATCATTATGCGTGCTTAATACTGGAACACCCGCAGTCCGCATAGGTAACACAGACCCGCATGAGGTATTCCTCGCATCGGGGGTAGCTAACCGCTGACATCCTCGACTCCGCGTCCGCATAGTCACATGCATCGCATGAGGTATTCTCGACGGGGTAGCTAACTGCGACATCCTCCCGACTCCGCACCGCATAGTCACGCATCGCGCGTGAGGTATTCCTCGAATCATAGTCACACAGACCGCATGAGGTATACCTCGCATCGAGTAACACACCCGGAGTGATCATCCTGGAACTCCCGCACTCCGCGTAGTCACATTGCATCGCATGAGGTATTCCTCGAATCATAGTCACACAGACCGCATGAGGTATACCTCACATCGAGGGTGGCAAGTCC
The DNA here is from genome assembly GCA_029844215.1 of Przewalskia tangutica. Classification (NCBI taxonomy): domain Eukaryota; kingdom Viridiplantae; phylum Streptophyta; class Magnoliopsida; order Solanales; family Solanaceae; genus Przewalskia; species Przewalskia tangutica. The sequence goes on along the minus strand of CM056723.1, from coordinate 81,253,461 downwards.
TCGGCATCATAACAAGTCAGGGGGGTATGTGATATAATAGCAGTACAATGGGTTTATCGTTTAACAACGTAAGCACAACAAGAATAACCCCCTCACACAAACATCACAGGACACTAACACACGTAGCATCGTAACATGTTTACTTATCAAACCATCTTACTACACTTTCCAGAAATCATTACAAGACTTTCAAGTAAACCGTTCCTTCTATCTTCCTTAAGTAATTATACCTAACTTCCCATAAAGCTAGTATAACACTTAAGCTTTTAAAACCAAGTATTTCTTTTCTTTCAAAAATGATTCATAACTCTTTTGAAATACTTCAAGATTCTTATTATTTAAAACTCAAGTCAAAAGACATCATAGTAAAACCAAAACAATTTCCATACCTTCTTTTTAAACCAATCTTAAGACAAAACCATACCTTCCCTTAAAACAAAGACACTTTTTTTTCCTTTAAAAGTCAAGTAGCAATATACTTTTTAAACCAAGTGTCTTACTCTTTTAAAAACAAGTAACATATACCTTTAAATCAAGTTACTTCTCCTTTCCCAAAGTCAAGTTGTTTATAAGTCAAGTTATCATTTTAAATCCAATGATAAAACCATTCTTATTTTCGAAATCAAGGTAACTTTATTCTTTAAAAGACCACACACCCATTACTCATGAGTGAGGTTTTACAACTTTTTAACCTAATTCAAGTCCTTAATATTTCATAACAAGTCACTTAACTTTGGAATCAAGTCAAGGACACAAAAGGAAAATCAACTTCCTTTAACCACACGTGCGTCTACCGCACTAAATATATTTCACAAATATCATGCTAGAAAGGATAGGAAGAGGTTCACATACCTCGCGACGATTATCGACAATAAGAAAAACGCTCCAAAGTACTCTAAGCTTGCTCGCCTTTTCCACCCTTCAAGTAGAATACGCTACTCGTAGTACTTCAACCTATAAAGGTCACAAAACGTCAATCAACCTCAAGATCTCTTCGTGGAATAATTCTAGATACCAGATTCCTTATTCTACGGAGAATTCGGCAGCACCTCCCCCCCCCCTGCAACCACATAAATCTCTTCCTCTAACGAGGCCTGCTACCAAACCAACAATCCCAGGGGGGGTTACACGTCTAACCGGACGTGTACAATTCTACTCCACAAAAATACTATTAGTCTACTGTAAATACAGTTCTATATAAATACAATTCAATTCTTATCCATATTCATTCTACATATAATATACTCAACTATACATTACTACAACATGTAATATCCAATTACAATAGGGGGACAAAGATCATTACCTCGATAAGCCCAAAATTATCCAAGATTATAAGTCGATCCTGAGCAACGTTTAGCTCCAAATCCTTACGCTCCAAACCGCTCCAAGCAACCCTTAGAAGTTTCTAAACAATTTCTCTTAACACTTCATCTAAGCTATGAAGATTTTTCTAGGGCTTCGTTTTGCGACTAATGGAATAAAGTAGTATTTCCGGGCTCTTATGTTGGGATAACTTTAGAATACTACTAGGGATATAAGGCTAAGGTATTTGGGATTAGTAACAATACTTGAAGACATCTTTCTACCAAGGGGGGAGGGGTATTTCGACGAGAGCTTCTAAGAGGGGGAGGGAGTGTTTCAGACGAGACCACTACAAAGGGGGAGGGAGTTTGAGACTTGGAAAAATGTTTAATGGATGAAGAAGTCTTGCACTAGAGGGGGGGTATTTATAGAACAATGAAGGGCCAAGATTCAAGCAAGTGGAGGGTGTAGATTAAGTAGCTTGTGTGAGTGGAGTCTTCCACCAAGTGTCCACCACAACCTTGGGACATATGTCCACCACAACATTGGGACATATGTCCACCACAACAATGAGCCAAGTGGCCATCCACTTGCTCAAGAAAACCGTCCAAGGCAAGCCCTCACTTGCCCACAAAAATCGTCCCACCTACTCCCACTATCCCAAAGAATTATCTTGCAAGACTTGACTATTTGACTTGTCCACTAGCCCACCATTTTCGTCCAACCAAGCCACCTAAGGGTGACACATGTCGCCCTCCTATTGGTCCAAAATATTTTGTCTCTCGGAAAAATCTGTAATCGGTTAAAATATTAAAAACGTAGAATTTCCTTCACAAGGTTCGGAATCTTTTCCGTTGAAAGTTTACAATTTCATTCTAAACCTAATTAGGGCTTAAACAATTGTACGTACGTCCTCACATACATACCCTGGAAATACGGGGTGTAACAAGATCTTCAAAGCAGTGAGTAGGAACGACATCTTCTCCTTCCAGCGTAGGAAATTTGTTCCATCAAAGCGATCTAGTTTCACCGTATCATTACCAAACATCTTCATAGTGTTTTCCATAATATTATCCTAAGATTGTTAGAAAATATGACTTGTGTGATAATGAATATACTATAGAAACTAGATTAGGACGAGATGATTCTTTGTCCTTAGGATAATATTAGCCCCACTATATGCTGATGGGATTAACTTACTAATTTACCCCCAGGATTTCTTAATCTTTGAATGAAATTTATAGCAACTTATTCGTTCTTCATGAACATGAATTGCTTGAAAGAAAGAATGTGTTCTATATTGGAAGAGATAGATTTATTGTACCCTTTTAATCATATGCCATTCTATATTTAAAGAAATCAAGTGACCTTTCATGAAACAAGGTAATCTTTCATGAGCAATTGTGACTTTTCATGAAATACACGTTCTTCCAAAAAACCTAAAATCGTCGCAGCGCCACGACCCTGCAGGATGGCGCCGCGGCGCTGAAACTTCAGAGAGTGGCGCCGCGGCGCCGAGACTTCAGAGGCTGAAAAGACACAACACTTGATACAATACCATCTCTTGGTGTTATCCTCTTTAAATATAAATTTAATTAAAATGACAAAAGATTAAATGATATTTAAACTCGTGTTCGTGCACGTGCAAAGTGCTAAGTGCTAGTCTTTGATTAATAATATATTACCATATTATTAATCCAATTATAAGCACATCCAAGCCCATTGCATGTTTGACCCAATTAAATGAACTCAATTCATTTAATATACAAAGTACAAAAGTACTTATAAACACATTACACATCAAGCTCTTTCTATTCTTCCAATGTGGGACAAACCCACATACACAACTTCCTAACAAACACAATTGAAGACTATATACAAAAATCTTTTATTATGATGGGCTTTAATGACTAATTGACGAGAAAACATCTCTTGTAAATAAGAGAGATTATGAACAAAATGTCGGTGGCGGAAGCTAAGCTCATCAAGGTTAATGAGCTGGAAGGCAAACTCGCCCGATTTGAGAAAGAAAGGGATGCTTTCAGGAAATAAGCTATACTCCATGATGGTCATGCAGATGAATGGAAGACGAGATAGACTGAGGCCTCCAACTCTGTTTCTGATTTGATGATGTGCCTATCTAGTATCGAGGCTGATATGAATACCTTTAATTGAGGCTGATATGAATACCTTTACCGAGCATCTTTAAATCAAAGAAGCGAAGCTGAGGCCCTTCACATGGAAAATGAATCCTTAAGGTCTCATCTATGTACCATGGCAAAAACAACAACAACATACCTAGTAAAATCCCACAACGTGAGGTCTGTGGAGGATATAATGTACGTAGACCTTACCTCTACTTTGGTAGGTAGAGCAGATGTTTTCGAGAGACACTCGACTCAAGACAAAGCACAAGCACAAACAAAGTGACTAAGCCATTATAGTGACTTCTGAAAAAGAAGCAATAATTAATGCAGGAAAATAAGACAAACAAAATACACAAAGCAACATAAACCATAAATCATAAATCATCATAAATCAAATGACAATAGATTATAAATCAATAATGTGCCTACTAGTATGTTAGGCTAAGCGAGTGTACAATAATAACACTATAACTATCAGTATTGAAGAATAAGTAGGACTACACTCAACTATCTACTACCCTACTACCCTTTAACCCTAATCTGTGTCCTCTATAACCCCTTATCTAAGGTCATGTCATTAGTGAGTTGCACCTGCACCATATCCTATCTAATCACCTCTCCCCAATACTTCTTTGTCGTACCTCTACCCCTCATGTACCCATCCATAGCCAACCTCTCACACCTTCGCACTGGGGCATTTGTGCCTCTCCTTTGCACGTGCCCGAACTATCTCAACATCACTTCCCGCATCTTATCCTCCACTAAAGACCACTCTCACTCTGTCCCGAATATTATCATTTCTAATTATATCCTTCCCTGTGTTCCCACACATCCATCTTAGCATCCTCATCTCCACAATTTTGATCTTTTAGGTGTGCGAAGTCTTGACCGGCCAACACTCTGCCCCATACAACATAATATGTCTAACCACCATCATATAGAACTTGTCTTTATGTTTTGGTGACACTTTTTTATCGGACTCTAGATGTGAGCCTCCATTTCATCTATCCTTACCCAATATTGTCACGACCCGAACCCGGGCCCGTGACTGGTGCCTTACCCCGGGCACCCTAGTGAGACAACATCAGAGTAATCAGCGGAACATATCACAACAACATGAAATAACAAGAAGCGCATACAGCTTATCTTTAGAAACTTGCCTTTCGGCATAAATAATAATAACATCTCTTTCAAAATGAGCTTTAATCCTTTCTTTACAAACCCCGCAACAAAGATTACAGCACTCTAAGAAATGATACGACAACAATGGCGGGGACAGGGCCCGCCAAACCGAATGTAAACACTTACTACGACGGGGACTATACCACGATAAGCCTCCGAGAAACGGAGCTTCCCAACGCTGTGACCACGAGAGCTAGGATCAACGATCGTGTACCTCAACTGCGGCATGAACGCAGCCCGAAGGAGGTCGAGATAACAGTGCAAAGTATGTGGCCCGAAAATACATCGTAAATGAAATCATAGCGATCATATAAAGCAGAGACATGTATGATAACCAAACTACGCTTCTGACAAAGCGGTCATGTCAAGTCGTGACTCACGCCTCAAGTCATCACTCAAGTATAACAATGGGTCTCGTGCCCACAACATCAATCATGCGTGGAATACCTTCCTCACCGGCGATCTATGATATAAAAGCACAAGGAACACATGAACACCGTGTCCACTGTGTCATAATAAAGCATGCGGGGGTAAGTACGAAGGCATAGCCGACTACTAAAAACCCACGCATCAACAAGGTCATGAATCAGATCATAAGATCTGTCTGGACCGTCACATGATCAAAGCCGCCACTTGCGCAGATGTCAATGTACGCGTCTAACCTCGAACTCCGCACTCGCGATAGGCCAATCTCATCGCCCGCATGAGGTATTCCCGCGTCGGTAGCTACTCCGGCGTCGTCCCGACGCAGATCCGCATGGCCACATGGACCGCATGCCCATAAAGGACGACACTAACTCGGAACTCTCGTAGCTCGCGATAGGCCCCAGGACTGCGTAGGTATTCTCGAATCATAGGTCCATCGACCGCCGAAGTCTACCCGCGTGGAGGCGACTTAACCGGAATCATCTCAAGAGATGAGTGATGTAAAATACTAACACAACAACTTATCGTTAAGCAACATAAGCACAACAAAGGAAACCCCTTTACACAACATCACAAGATACTAACACACGTAGCATCCTAACATGTTTACTTATCAATCAACAAGAAAGTATTACTGTGCTATCACAAACCAACACAATCAAGTTATACACACAAGGTACTTTCTACTATATGCCAACAAGTTCGGGTTTTATCCCCAAAGTACTTCATACATTAACTCTTTAAAAGATACGTTACTTTCACAATGTCACACAATACGTAGTATAAAAATAGAGTGACTATCCTTTTAAAGTAAATCGATTACTTCTCTTTGTAAAATCAAGTAGCAACATTCTTTTCCAATGATCAAGTTTGCCTAATTTCCAATGTTCAAGTTTCTCATTTTAGAAAGGTTTCAGAGTTCATAGTCTTATTCATTTAAGAATATAATTCTCCTTTAAACTATCCGAGAAACATAAGTCTTATATGTGAGTAGGATATTCTTGTTTATAACAATCTCATTACAAAGACCATGATCTAGAAATATCATTTTGTCTCATCTTAGCTTCTATGCGGATGGAAGTTTCTCTTGGTTTTAATAATACTTAATTATTAAAACATTTCCTCTTATGAACGCTGCAGTTGGTTTGTCGATACACATTCGATTTCCAAAATCGATGAAACATTCTTAAGACGTTATACCTAACTTTCCATAAAGCTAGCATGACTCTTAAGTTTTCAAAACAAATCAAGTATTACTTCTTCTTTCGAAATGATTCAAAAATCTTTTGAAATACTTCAAGTTCTTTATTAACACATAACAAGCGCTTATAGTTCAAATCGCTTACCTTTTAAAGACCACAAGTATTTTCTTACCAACATAAAGTCGTTATAACCAACTTCCCATAAAGCCGTTATAACACTTTATGTTTTAAACCAATCAAATACGTTTAGCACACGTACGCTCACCGCACTACATAGTTCACACATATCATGCTAGAAGAGATAGGAAGAGGTTCACATACCTCGCGACGAGTATCGACTAATAGCAAAACGCTCCAAGTACTTCCAACTGTCGGCTACTCCTTAAGCCACGTAGATCGCACCACACGTAGTACTTCAACCTATAAGGCCACAAGGCGCTTATTAACATTTAGATCCCTTCGGAGAACATTCTACAGAAAATTCGGCAGCACCTCCCCCCCGCATGCAGCGTAAATCTCCTCTTTCATCGGTAGCTACCAAGCCAACCATGGGGGTTATACGCCTAACCCTAACGTACAATTCTACTCCACGGTACTACTACACAAGTCTCGTAATACACCCTATGTAATTACAATTCAAGATTCTTCTTTAAATTCAGCTTAAGTCGCAAGACATTGCCGTAAGTATTATTCAGGCTTAAGTCAAAAGACATTGCCGATAACTACGTTCAGTTCTATATATAGTATACTTCAACTATATATTCTAACAATATGTAATTTCCAATTATAATAGAGGGACAAGATAATTACCTCGATAAGCCCATAATTATCCTAGTTAAAGTCGATCCTGGGCAATCGTTTAGCTCCAACTCCGAGCGCTCTAAACCACCCTTAGAAGTTCTAACCAACTTCTACATACTACTCCAACAAACCATGGAGATTTTCCTAGGGTTTCGGTTTTGTGACTGACGGAAGTATAATAGTATTTCTGGGCTTTTGTATAGGTATAACCTTAGAATACAACAAGGTATATGACTAAGGTAATTTGGGCATTATAACAATACTTTTGAGAGTATTTCTACCAAGAGGGGGGGTATTATACGAAAACAACTAGGCTAGGGGGGGTACCCCACGGCTAGCACCCCAAGGAGGGGGGGGTGTATACCCCTCGGCCTACCCCACTAGGGGGGGGGGAACTCTCGGCCAAGGGGGAAGGGGGAAGGCTTTATGGACGAGAACCACAAGAAGGGAGAGGGAGGGATTTTAACACTTAGAAGATTTTTGGATGAAGAAAGTCTTCAACATAGGGTGGTATTTATAGGCCAACCAATGGCCAACCAATGGCCAAGATCTTGCCAAGTGCAAGGCAAGTGTAGGGCCAAGATCTTGCCAAGTGCCCCTTAACCAACTAACACACAAATATCCTACCAACTAAAGCCATTCCAATCGGCCACAATAACGCCTCACATCCATCAATTGGAGGGTGACAAGTGTCGCCCTCCCGTTGGTCCAAAATGTTTCGTCTCTCGGAAAAATCCGCAAAAATTAAAAATGACATAGCCGGAAATTCCCCTACGAAAGCTGTGAAAACGTTTCGTCGAAAAACGACTCTAAACGGGTGTTGTGCACAAATAAATTTCGGCCAAGCTACTTTCTCAAGTTCAAATTTTCTACGTACGTCCTTACGTACATACTCTGGAAATACGGGGTATAACATTCTCCCCTCCTTAGAAACATTCGTCCCGAATGTTCCTTCTAAGTCTCAAAACAAACGTGCGCCAGTATAGTCTTCACTACCATACTTACGAAACAATCCTGCCACAATGGCCACAGAAACAACTGCGCAAAATACTTACATCCAAGTCCACGAGGAATCACCTCTAACATCACCACAAACACCTCTCTCCGGGGTCTAAAATATACTTCTTCCACACTTTTCCAAACAAAAGAAATGGTCACATCAATTCTCGCCATACATGCTCGCTTCTTCCCGATACCACTTTTGTCACTTTGCCGCGAGGTTCTAGTGTCACTCCGGCGACCCAACAAATGGTACCGGACTACATGCGATCCCTGAGGTCGCCGTGACACTCGAACTCTTACCACATTTCGATCATCGCTTCCAAAACTCGTGGTTACTATCTCTAACGTGGTCATCATTATCGGGAACACTGATGGATCTCCGATACTTTCCGATCATAGCAATCTGAAAAGACCGGTCATCGCCTCCTAAGTCGGACGACAAAAGCTAACATATAGGCAACCTGGCCTATTCTTCACATGGGCTCAAAGGCCCAAAGTAACTCGGGCTAAGTTCCCTCTGTATTCCAAAACTCGTCACACCCACCCGGGTGGTACTTTCAAGAAGACCGACCGTCGGCTGAACTCTGGCGTCGTCGCCGATTATCCATACGATTTCTCCGAGCCGCGTAACCTCTTCTAGACAAGCTTTACTCTATCCACGATCTGCGGAACAAGCTCAACCAACTATCGAATCTTGCCAACGTCGAACCAATCAACCGGACTTACACTTCCGCCCTCTGGCGTCACAAGGCGATATCCGAACACGAAATGGTATCTATAAAACACTTCCCCCAGAGATAACAATTCTCGCAACTATCCCCGAAATCCAAACAACGGCGAGGCGAATGTGATTCGAGACTCACCAGTTCCTAACCTGCTCGTAAAACTTACGAAACAAAAGCGATCGTACCACTGGCTCCATTTATGCGTCATAAGGTGAAGGTAGGCACCTCGTGCAGCCCTACAACCTTTCAGATAACTCAACACAGCCGAGTAAACGGTCCTGACCGAAGAACACGATGGGCTGCCCCCATCGGCCCGACCACTAGTCGAACGCATCCACGAACTCGTACGCTGGTTAACTAAACTTGGGCCTAACACCCTCACAACCCTAACACAAGGCGGGACCACAACCTGACCCACCACCAAACCTACCGCGGGTTGACTAACGCAACGTGGCCTCAACCCGACCCGGCAACGCGCACATTACTAGCTCCCCGATTCGGAACAATCTCACAAATCATGTTTCGAAAACCTAGCGGTCTTCTTAGCTCAACTACCCCCTTTCCTTCCACACTACTAGGGACCTATCCCAAACATAACTCACGTGCACTATGCACTTCCGATAAGGGTCAAACATAACACTACACCTTTTCTCGAGATGGCCTCACCTCTAAGGTCTCTACGTAAAAAGCTCTAAGGCTCACACCTTCTCTATCCCCCAAAATCTTACTCGGTTAAACAACCATGATCTAATCACGACTAACACACTGTTATCAGAACATAGCACTTAAGGTATACTCACCTTATCACACATACTGATCTCTAGAGGGTTAAAGATATATCTATATTCACCTTCACTCCCTTAGTCGCTCAAATCAAACGCCTGCAGGCGCATAGCTAGGGAAGATGACGAACTACCCACCGATCCTGAAGGCTAAGTCCTCCTACAAGGACACTCTATCGACATCAGACCCTGACGGTCGTAGGTACAACAAGTACTAACTAAAAGACGACATTCCCCGGGATGACGTCTGTCACACTGTGAACCGGAAGCCCTGGAGTTCTGACCAACTCCTGCATACTCCGAACATCTTGATATCCGTGGAAGACCACTCTGCACTGGCGGAGGTGCATATCAAATCTGCTGGTGAGGCGACTTGCCTCGAAAGTTACCAAAGGACCTTGCTGCTCTGGCCCTCTTCTGCTGTCCTTCGTTAACCCGTCGATCTCTACATTTCTCGGCCTGCTGCGCATAAGCCCGTACACAGGCCATGCTCAAGCTCAACTGAATAATTACTCTTGCACAACTCTCTTTTAGATAGTCCTCAAGACTCGCGGTACATCGGTATACTCTCTGGTAGCCAAATCTATAGCTAGTAATGTGGTCGCTTTGCAATCTAAATTCTCTGTTCGGCCGTGGAAGCAAGGTTCAAATGTCATGGCCGCAGAGGAATCGCCACGCACTAAACTCTGGGCTAGTGGACGCCGCAAAACTCCCGAACGAAGCACCACCCGGTGATGATTGGGCTGTGCCACGTAACCTCTCAGATTTACTCGCGGCTCCGCCGCCGCTTGCCCTCCCGGGCGGGTTGCCCTACGCGGAGGCATAACGGTACGGGAAAGAAATACGTTAGAGGGTCCAACTTACAACACAGCTCTAAGGCACGATCTCAGAGTGAGAAGAATAGAAACCAATCCTAAAATATCCTATAGCCTCCTGATTATTGGTGTGGTGCACAACACACCGATAATCAAGACTCTACTGGATACGGTCTGTAGACACTTTCCGAGGATTAACTGCTCTGATACCACTTTTGTCACGACCCGAACCGGGCGGATCGTGCCTTACCGGGCACCCTGGTGAGACAACATCGAGTAATCACGAACATATCACAACAACATGAAATAACAAGAAGCGTACAACAGTTATCTTTAGAAAACTTGCCTTTCGGCATAAATAATAATAACATCTCTTTCAAAATGAACAGTTTAATCCTTTCTTTACAAACCCTGCCCACAACAGTACTACAGACCTCTAAGAAATGATACGACAACAATGGCGGGACAGGGCCCCGCCAAACCCCTGAATGTAAACACTTACTACGACAGGGGACTATACCACTGATAAGCCTCCGGAGAAACGGAGCTTCCAACGCAAATCGTGACCACGAGAGCTAGGATCAACGATCGTGTACCTCAACTGCGGCATGAACGCGGCCCGGAGGTCAAGCATAACAGTGCACAGTATGTGGCGAAAATACATCGTAAATGAAATCATAGCGATCATATAAAGCGGGAGACATGTATGATAACCAAACTACGATTTACAACAAAGCGATATGTCAAGTCGGGGACTCACGCCTCAAGTCATCACTCAAGTATAACAAAGGGTCTCGTGCCCACAACATCAATCATGCGTGGAATACCTTCCGCCACGGCGATCATGATATAAAAGCACGAGGAACACATGAACACCAGTCCCACTGTGTCATAATAAAGCATGCGGGGTAAGTACGAAGGCATAGCCGACTACTAAAAACCTACAGTACCAACAAGGTCATGAATCAGTATCATAAGATCTGTCTAGGCGTCACATGATCAAAGGCGGCCCACTTGCCCGCAGATGTCGATGTGCAGCGTCTAACCTCGAACTCCGCACTCGCGTAGGCCAATCTCATCGCCCGCATGAGGTATTCCCGCGTCGAGGTAGCTACTCCGGCGTCGCCCCGACTTCGCGATCGCATGGCCCACATGGACCGCATGCCCATAAAGGACGACACTAACACCGGAACTCTCGTAGCTCCGCGTAGGCCCGCAGGACTGCGTGAGGTATTCTCGAATCATAGGTCCATCGACCCGCTGAGTCTACCCGCGTCGGAGGCGCCTTAACCGGAATCATCTCAAGAGATGAGTGATGTAAAATACTAACACAACGACTTATCGTTAAGCAACATAAGCACAACAAAGGAAACCCTTTACACAACATCACAAGATACTAACACGTAGCATCCTAACATGTTTACTTATCAATCAACAAGAAAGTATTACTGTGCTATCACAAACCAACACAATCAAGTTATACACACAAGGTACTTTCTACTATATGCCAACAAGTTCGGGGTTTTATCCCCAAAGTACTTCATACATTAACTCTTTAAAAGATACGTTACTTTCACAATGTCACACAATACCCGTAGTATAAAAATAGAGTGACTATCCTTTTAAAGTAAATCGATTACTTCTCTTTGTAAAATCAAGTAGCAACATTCTTTCCCAATGATCAAGTTTGCCTAATTTCCAATGTTCAAGTTTCTCATTTTAGAAAGGTTTCAGTAGTTCATAGTCTTATTCATTTAAGAATATAATTCTCCTTTAAACTATCTGAGAAACATAAGTCTTATATGTGAGTAGGATATTCTTGTTTATAACAATCTCATTACAGCAGCCATGATCTAGGAAATATCATTTTGTCTCATCTTAGCTTCTATGCAGATGGAAGTTTCTACTGGTTTTAATAATACTTAATTATTAAAAACATTTCCTCTTATGAACGCTGCAGTGGTTTGTCGATACACATTCTGATTTCCAAAATCAGTAAAACATTCTTAAGACGTTATACCTAACTTTCCATAAAGCTAGCATGACTCTTAAGTTTTCAAAACAAATCAAGTATTACTTCTTCTTTCGAAATGATTCAAAAATCTTTGAAATACTTCAAGTTCTTTATTAACACATAACAAGCCAGTTATAGTTCAAATCAGTTACCTTTTTAAAGACCACAAGTATTTTCTTACCAACATAAAGCTGTTATAACCAACTTCCCATAAAGCCGTTATACCACTTTATGTTTTAAACCAATCAAATACGTTTAGCACACGTATGCGTCTCACCGCACTACATAGTTCACACATATCATGCTAGAAGAGATAGGAAGAGGTTCACATACCTCGCGACAGTATCGACTAATAGCAAACGCTCAAGTACTTCCAACCGCCGGCTACTCCTTAAGCCACGTGATCGCACCACGTAGTACTTCAACCTATAAGGCCACAAGGCGCTTATTAACATTTAGATCCTTCGAGAACATTCTACGTAAAATTCGGCATTTTCCCGCAACAGTAAATCTCTCCTCTATCGAGGCTACCAAGCCAACCAGGGGTTATACGCCTAACCCTACTGTACAATTCTACTCCACGGTACTACTACAAGTCTCATGTAATACAAACCTATGTAATTACGATTCGATTCTTCTTTAAATTCGGGCTTAAGTCGCAAGACATCGCTGTAAGTATTATTCGTGCTTAAGTCAAAAGACATTGCCGATAACTACGTTCGATTCTATATATAGTATACTTCAACTATATATTCTAACAATATGTAATTTCCAATTACAATAGAGGGACAAGATAATTACCTCGATAAGCCCATAATTATCCTAGTTAAAGTCGATCCTGGGCAATCGTTTAGCTCCAACTCCGAGCGCTCCAACCAGCTCTAAACCACCCTTAGAAGTTCTAACCAACTTCTACATACTACTCCAACAAACCATGGAGATTTTCCTAGGGTTTCGGTTTTGTGACTGACGGAAGTATAATAGTATTTCTGGGCTTTTGTATAGGTATAACCTTAGAATACAACAAGGTATATGACTAAGGTAATTTGGGCATTATAACAATACTTTTGAGAGTATTTCTACCAAGAGGGGGGGTATTATACGAAAACAACTAGGCTAGGGGTACCTGGCTAGCACCCTGGAGGGGGTGTATACCCTCGGCCTACTGCCAGCTGGGGAACTCTCGACGGGGAAGGGAAGGCTTTATGGACGAGAACCACAAGAAGGGAGAGGGAGGGATTTTAACACTTAGAAGATTTTTGGATGAAGAAAGTCTTCAACATAGGGTGGTATTTATAGGCCAACCAATGGCCAACCAATGGCCAAGATCTTGCCAAGTGCAAGGCAAGTGTAGGGCCAAGATCTTGCCAAGTGCCCCTTAACCAAATAACACACAAATATCCTACCAACTAAAGCCATTCCAATCGGCCACAATAACGCCTCACATCCATCAATTGGAGGGTGACAAGTGTCGCCCTCCCGTTGGTCCAAAATGTTTCGTCTCTCGGAAAAATCCGCAAAAATTAAAAATGACATAGCCGGAAATTCCCCTACGAAAGTCGTGGAAAACGTTTCGTCGAAAAACGACTCTAAACGGGTGTTGTGCACAAATAAATTTCGGCCAAGCTACTTTCTCAAGTTCAAATTTTCTACGTACGTCCTTACGTACATACTCTGGAAATACGGGGTATAACAAATATGATGTGTGACATCGTCATCAATCTTTCCATTTCTTTGGATAATAGACCCGAGGTACTTGAAGATTCCTTTATTTTGAATGACCTGAGTACTAAGCCTCACATCCACGCCCGTCTCAAGGTCTCTCCCATTAACGAACTTGCACTCCAAGTATTCTGTCTTGGTCCTACTCATCCTGAACCCTTTATACTCCAGAGTATGTCTCCAAACCTCCACCTTAGTGTTCACTTCGCTGGGAGTCTAATCAATCAGAACTATGTTATCTGCGAATAACATACACCATGGAAGCTCCCCTTGGCTTTGATATCTACCATGGCTACATAGACTAAAAAATATTGGGAGGCAAATGCAGAATTAACAAAGGCCGATGATTTCTTCGTGCAACAAATGTCAACCTCACTCGCATTGTCGAACTCACAGAAACTCAGCTCCAGGCTACCATTGACAATTGTACTTTGTCGATGGTGAGCAGCGGTTACAAGATGCACTATCAGGCCCTGGAGGTTAGAAGATGCACTATCTATACTTTACTATTTGCAAACCTATTATTTAAAAGCTTTGTTTTATTCTTTTGATTAAAGGAAAATACTTTTGTCTACCTTATGGACAATTTAAGTCGTGGATTTTAGATTTCCAATCCTTCATTTCTGAAGTAGAATCTGAGGTGTTAAAACAACATTCGATAATTCCCACATTCTAACTCTAAAGCATGTAACGACTTTGAAAAGTCATTAATCGAATCATCCATTTAAAATATGTTTTTTCTTTATGTTTCAATGGCCTTAAAATTGATTCTACATTAACTCTAGTGCCGATTGATATTTACTCGGGTGCTCTAAGAAACCGAAGTTTTAACCTTTTATTACTTTAAGATTTTAATAAGAGAGAACTCTTATTTTTTGTAGTGTTTTAGAAGAGGATGTCTCCCGTTTATTATGACACAAAATTTCGATATGTTTCAAACAACACAAGTTTTCTTAATTCTTATACTTTTAATGGCAAGAATTTATCACAATATTTTTTTTTTAATTTCTTTAACTTACAAATGTGAATATAAATGTAAGAATAATTCGGATGTCATCTAATGTGGTAAGTTTGGTTGCATATATGCAATATTTTTCCTTCTTGAAAGTCTGCGGTGATAATGTATTTTTGACTTGAAGCTCTCAGTGACACCAGATCTCAAAATTCTGGTGGTTGTATGTAAGCCTTTCCGTGGGCCCATTTACATGAACCTAATTTTGCAAAAATTACTTCGGCCTTAACATGTGTATATATGGTCCGCCATTATTTGGGTGTTCATTCTTGAAGACCCAAGCACTGGATAACACACTATAACATGATTTAATACGCTTTATCGATGTTTCCTCATTAAAAACATTGCAGAAAAAACTCAATTGGAATAAATATCGGTCGAAGAAAAAAAGTGCAGCATGTACTTTCATTACTAAACATAGTATTTCTTCAAATGACTTATGTTCTACTTGTTTGGAAGCTAGTTCCCTTCCTGATTTACTAACTGGTAAGATCCTTTGCCGGCAATTCCAGTGATTTTGTATGGTCCTTCCCCATTCGGGCCTAGCTTGCATGTATTCAGCTCTCAGGTGCTCTGGGTTACCCTTTGGAGTACCAAATCTCCGAGTTTGAAATGTCGGAGGATTGGCACGATGATTGTAATACTGCTTCATTCATTTCTTCTGAGCCACCATCCGGACATACGCAAGGTCTCGACGTTCCACGAGAAAATATAACTTGACTTATTGACTCTAAGTTAGTTTTTTCTTCCAACCGGAGATACCACAAGCTTGCATTCTCTGCCTCAACCGGGATCAGTGCCTCAAAACCATAAATTAGGGGAACAAAGTTTCTCAAGTACTCTATTTTACCGTGGTTTTGCATGCCCATAAAATCTCGGCAAGCTTGGAAGGCCACTCCCTTTTTTAGCAGTTTCCAGCTTCTTCTTCAAATTTTGTATTATGATCTTATTCGTTGAAACTGTCTGACCATTTGCACTAGGATGATAGGGAGTGGAGGTGATGTACTTGATGTGTAGATCCTCTAGAAACTTGGTAACCATAGCCCCAATAAATTGCCGGTCGTTATCACAAGCCATTTTCTTTGGGATACCAAAGCGATAAATAATATGTTGCTAAATGAAATCTATCACCTCATTCTCCCGATGCTTTGAATAAGCTTCTTCTTCAACCCATTTAGAAAAATAGTCAGTCATAAATAATATATGTGTTACTTGTCCTAGAGAAGAAGGAAAAGGTCCAACTATATCCATCCCCCATTTCATGAATGACCATGGGGTGATCACCAGATGCAACTCTTCTTCTCGTTGGTGCAACAATTGAGTATGACGCTGGCATTTGTCGCATTTTCTTATGAATTTTTTCTTTGAATTGGACCAAACCAGGGCGGGGAAGGAACCAAGCATTACTAAACTCTTTCTTTTAATTCATTTCTTCATGTCCTTTTCAATCTGGGGCCAGTAATACCCAGCCCTCATAAGTTTCTCATCAAGGATTCTGTGCCTGAATAATTTCTGCAAATTCCCTCATGTACTTGTCTCATCACGTAGTCGGTTTCTTCAAGACTTACGCATCGTGCCAGAGGACCATAGTAGATTTACCCCTTAAGGCTCTAGATTCTTTTGGGTCATCCGGTAACTTTCCGTGCTTGAGATAGTCTATGAATCCATTTCTTCAATATCATATCAGGCTTGTTGAATTCACTTCATCATACCCTGTAGGATCCAAGGCTGAGTGGAGTAACTGAACCATCGATTCGGCTTTTGAGCTTTTAGCTTCCGTGCTTGAACCCAAACTTGCAAGTGCATCATCTTCTACATTCTCCTTTCTAGGTATGTGTATAATTGTCCATTCCTGGAACCCGGAAAACAACTTTAGAACCTTCTCAAGGCACCTTGACATACACTCTTCCTTATCTTCAAACACACCATGGACCTAATTTACCACTAGCAAAGAATCATACTTGATTTTGATTATCTATGACCCTAGTCCAGGGGCTAATTCAAGACTTGCAATTGGATCCTCATACTCGACCTCATTGTTAGTTAAAGGTGTACTATGAATCGCCTGCCTTAAAATTTCTCTAGTTAGAGTATCTAGTACTATTCCTAAACCGGTCCCCTTAACATTGGATGATCCATTGGTGTGCAACATCCAAACCCTAAGGGTAGTCCTCGAGACTAGAACAACTTCTTTTTCTACCTACGGAGTTGACGGAAATCAGCAACAAAATCTGCAAGGACTTGAGACTTTTTCTTCTCATACCGAAATTGCACTTACCGCTGCTTCTAATATATCTAGTAGGTACACGATGTATTTCTCTTCATCCTTTGGCTTTTACATGAGCGAATGACTGGATAGGTGAACTTTTAAATCGCAAATGGCCTGCTGACATTCAAAAATACACTAAAAGTCATTCCTTTTTTAAGAAGATAAAAAAACCTATGGAAGTTCTCCGAAGACCGAGATATGAATATGCTAAGAGCCGCCATATGTCTAGTTAGCTGCTACACCGCCTTTACATTGTCAAAAGTATCTGAAATATCTTCAATGGATTTTATCTTATCTAGATTTATTTTGATCCCTCTTTGAGAGACAAGAATCCTTACAACTTTCCAAATCCTACTCTGAAAGTGTATTTCTTTGGGTTAAGCTTCATGTTATACCTTCTCAAGACTTCAAGTGTTTTTTGTAAGTGACTTAAATGGCCATCTATATGAAAACTTTTAACAAACATATCATCTATGTATATCTCCATAGTTTTTCCTATTGTTTCTCAAATATTTTATTTACATGGCTCTGATAAGTAGCTTCAGTATTATTTAGTCCGAAAGGCATAATGTTGTAACAATAAGTACCAAAATTGGTTAGAAAATATATTTTCTCTTGGTCTTCCAGGTGCATTCTAATTTGATTATACCTAGAATACGTGTTGAGGAAACTAATGACCTCATGCCCAATCGGAACATCAATCATTTGATCTATGTTCAGTAGTGGGAACAAGTCATTGGGGCATGCCTTATTTAAGTCTTCAAAATCGATGCACATTCTAAATTTGTTTCCTTATTTAGGTATTACAACTATGTAGGCTAACCAACCTAGGTATTTAACTTCCCGAATTGACCCTATATTAAGTATCATGAATATCTCTTCTTTCACAAACCTATTGTAGACTTCAGCAATGGGTCGGTTCTTTTGTCGCACTGGAGGAAAATTGAGATTCCGACCTAACTTATGAGTCATGCCTTCTAGAGAGATGAGATGTCTATCATATATTTATGGGACCAGGAATAACAATCAATGTTAGTTATAGTATATTGAAGAATAGAATCCATTAGCTCAAGGTTCAGCCCCGTGCCCAAGTATATCTTCTTTTTGAGAGTTTCCTCATGTAGAGCTATCTGTTCAAGTTCTTCAGTCGTTGACTTGGTTATATCATATTCGTCTGACACCTGGAAATACCTAGGTACCTGATACCTATCTGAGAATTCCTCCTCTGGATCTATCTTCTCTGCTTCTGTTAGAGGAGGCTGCCGGAGCTCATCAGAGACCGGCTTCGCTTCCTTTAATTGCACTTTCGGATCAATGGTTGCTTCCAGTTCCTCTATGGATAACATTTCCTTGGATGCAAGTTGTTCTCATCTAATTTGCTTGATTTCTTTTTGCATCGGGAACTTGACCAGTAAATGCAATATTGAAGGGACCACCTTTATATCTTGAAGTCAAGGCCTCCAAAATATCGCATTATATCTCATGTCACCATCGTTGACATAAAATTTTATTTTCATTACTATTCCCCTGGCTTCTATCGGTAAATTGATTTCTCCTTTAGTGGTTTCACTTGACATATAAAAAACAGAGAGTGTTCTAGCATCCTGGACAATCTTATCTAACATCTTCATTTCCTCGACCACCTTCAACCGAATAATATTAGTAGAACTTCTGGGGTCGATCAATATCATTTTCACCTGAAAGCAGTCAACATGGACAGTAATAACTAGAGTTTCATTAGGTGGAAAGGTGACACCGGTCGTATCCTCCTCAGTGAAAGTGATGATACTTTCTTCTCGCACTTTCCAAAATCTCTTCGCCCAGGTAATATAGATTCTTATCGTTTTGGCCCCTGTGAATGACATGCCTGCGATTATAGATTCACTAAAATTTATGTTTATAATGTATGGCAGGACATCTAGATTAGTTTTTCCTTCTGGCGGAAGTCCACGCTCATAATTATTACGGTCCCTTTTACTCAGGTATTCCCGTAAGTGACCTCTGCTCAGCAATCCTGCTACCTCTTTCCGATGGTGTTTGCAATCCACCATTTTATTTCTGTAGGTGCCATTGAAATCACACCAAATGGTTCGATCCTTGGAATTTGGGTCATACCGGAGGAGTTTTGGCAATGACAGACGAGTTCTTAGTACCGCCACTATTTGATCTTCGTTAATGCTGAAGTTGTAGTCGGATAGTTTTGGTTATCTAGTCCCCTTTGTAGAGGAACTAGATGAGTTCCCTTTATCCCGATTCATCAAACCTTGATTATTTCTACCGAGGTTTCCCTTGATGTTTGGCTTTTCAAGAGAATTAAAACCCTAACCACCTCTTGATTTTGTAGGAGTGGGATAGGGCTGGAAGCGATTCTTCGAAGGGTTTTGGTTTAACTGGTACCTTTGTTTGTCCTTCAAGAAATGCTTCCGACCTGAGTCCCCAACAAATCATCTTCTACTCGAATCTTAGACTCATAACAGTTGTGAATGTACTCCCGGGTAGAAGCCTAGAACTCTAAGAGATTTTTATTAAGCTTGTGTGAGCAACTGGACTTAGAGGGTTCAAAACATTTGTTACACCTCGTAGTTTTAAAGAGATAATTAAGAACGTAATTAAGATAATAAGATCCGAATATTGGATATAAAGTATATTTATATATGCTAATCCGGAAGTTAGTATACGAAGGATGTGATTCCGGAATAATTTTCGAATACAACGAGTGTGACGTTGGGGGAACTTATTATGATAGTTGTGTATTCCCGTAATGGACTAGTGTCATATTATAGAATTACGACATTGATAATATGAGGTCTTATGAAGTTTTCAAGGTTTAGAAGAAGTTGGACTAAGTTTAATTTTTAATAAAACATGAGACAGTGTGCAAGACATTATTTTTATTTTCAGCACTTGTGCAAAATAAGGAAAACCAGCCCACTTAAAACCTTGTATTCTTTCATTCTTAACCCTTAATTCAAACACTCATCTCTTATTTCTCCTCCCCCCCAGCCGAAACCAACACCCTCCCTCATAGCCAACAAATTGAAGCCTTTTGTTCCTTCTTCCTAGCCTAAGTTCTTCCACTAATTATAAGACAAATCTAACACCCAAAATAGTGGCAAAAACGCCACTGCTGGCTGAAACATTTAGCCCAGAAATTCAAATTTTAAGATGAAGTTTTTGGAAGAAAAACATGTAAGAATGATGGATTAAACTTATAGAACTCATGCATGTCACTTTGAGTTGAAGAAAGGATGAAAATTGGTGCAAAAGGAATTGGGGAAGTGGACCGAAATTAGGAACTGTTTTGGCTTAAATTTAAAGTAAAAATTCTTCTTCTTATGGTATAATTGGAGTTGCATGTTGTTGTAGTTTAAGGAATGAACTTGTATTAAGAGAAACTTGGAATTAAGACAATCCATGTGATTGTTGGGTGTTGTAGCCGAAATTGGGGTTGTTTTGTGTACATCGGATTTATGTGTTGTTGTTGTCACCCTTGTCACCAATTGCATGTTGGAATTGAAGGAAATCTTGACATTTTAAGTTATAATTGGTTATATGAAAGTGTTGAAAAGTGGATTGGATTCTAAGAAGTTAAGAAAAGAGTTATGGAATTATGTTGTTATGGCCGAAACTTGCATTAAATTGTTGGACATTGTTATAATGTATTAGGGGTTGTTTCGTTAAGGTATAATGCTGGAAATATACGTTCTGAACATGTATATATGTTGTGGTAATTACTAATACATGTCCTAAAGGAATTAAGGTATAGAAAGGTGTAAAAAAGCTTCACATTTCACTCTCGTCGTTGCTAGAAATATGGACTTTTTAACATGATTAAAGGGTTGGATGAACATGATAAATAAGTGTATTAGTCACCTTGGTTGTTGTTTTGGTTATACCTTCAAGTTGCATCTTGTTATTTGGTATTGTTGGCTGGGTTTGTAAATTGTGGATGTGCACAGAAATAGGGGAAGTGCTGCCCAAATTTTTATAGAAAAGAAAGCAAGTTATCATTCAATTATAACGTATGCTAGTAATCGTAAGGTTAATAGACATGTTACTATTATTATAGGTTGAAGTGCAAGTCAAGGCGTATTTAGACTAATTGAGTTGGTTAGTTCGTCAATAAGGTATGTGAGACTCTTCCTTCTTTCTTTTGGCATGATTTATATAAAATGAACGTACAGTGGACGTACATGATTTCTACACAGTCTAACTCCTAAAGATATTTGTTATGAGAAGTGCCTTCGATTTTTACAGTAAAAGTTCATTTTAATGATTTCATTAAGAGTCAAATGATGATTTAAATTGCATATGGTTGCTCATGAGATCTACTCGTGCAAAATGTTATTATTCCACCTCACCGAGTCCCGGGCCGGAAATGTTAATGCGCAGATCCTTGCATTTGTTCACCGAGTCCCTCACTAACGGGCCGGCAAGGTTTATATATATGATGATTCCATGGACATGTATCCATGATGTGGGTACAGATACCCATGATAGTATATGATGATTCCATAGACAGGTATCCATGATGCGGGTACAAGTACCCATGATAGTATATATATATGTTTGATTATATGGACAGGCATCCATGATTTAGATATGACTCTCATTTTTATAAGGAACAGTTGACTCTCATTTTTATATGGCACAGTTGACTCTCATTTTTATATGGCACAGTTGACTCTCATTTTTATATGGCACAGTTGGGTTTGATATTTGATTACTATACTTATCTCCTGTTACCTTTTGGCCAGTTATGATCTTATTTACAGTACTTCATGTTTTACATACTCAGTACATTATTTTGTACTGACCCCCTTTCCTCGGGGGGCTGCGTTTCATGCCCGCAGGTACAGGTTCTCAGTTTGGTGATCCTCAGGCCTAGGACTTCTACTCGGCTGGTTGAAAAACTCCATTGTTTCGGAGCTTAGTCGTTTTAGAACAGAACCTTATGTTTTACTCATATATATTTAGGGGCACGACGGGGCCCTGTCCCGGCATATTTCATTATCGTATTCTTAGAGGTCTGTAGACAGTTGTGAGTTGTACGTATGTGGATTGTAAACCTGTTTTGGTCATCTGTGTTGTTGTACTCTGTTTTTGGGATGTTCCCATATATAGGTGATGCTATGTGGTGGCAGCCTTGCCGGCTTACCTATTTTATTATGTTGGCTAGTTATGACTCCCCAGGAGACAGGTTCAGTCGTGTGTAAAGGCAGTCTTGCCGGTTTGCCTATTTTTCTATATAGCGTGTGATACAATTTTCCATATCGCCTTGGCGACCGATTATGTGTGACAGTCAAGATAATCAAGGCCCGCCAGGTTTCCATGTTCACGCCCGCCGGCCTGGGTCGTGACAAAAGTGGTATCAGAGCAGTTTGTCTTCGAAATGTCTACAGACCGTGTCTAGTAGAGTCTTGTGTATGGGTATGTTGTGCACCATACTTATACGTAGGAGGCTGCAGGACATTTAGGATTGATTTCTATTCTTTCATCTCATAGATCGTCCAATAGAGCTGTGTTATTAGGATAATTCCCCTATCTAACGAATTAATGTGTTTACAACTATGCCTCCGAAGAAAGCGACATCGACCTAGAAGGGCAAATCAGTAGCAGATGATACTAGTCAGATTCCGATAGTTACTAGGGCCCGTGCCCAGTCTACGCCCGAGATTGTAGTCCAGTCGGCGAGTTCTGCTACACCGCCACCTCCAGAGGCTCCAGTTCGTGGGGCAGCATCAGCAATGTTATACCCCGTATATTCCAGAGTATGTACGTGAGGACGTACGTAGAAAAGTTTGAACCTTAAGTTAGGCTAGGACCGAAAATTATTGTTCACAAGTACCGAAAAGGATCGTTTTTCGACGAAACGTTTTACAAGACTTGCGAAGGGAAAATTACGGCTATGTCATTTCTAATTTTTGCGGATTTTTCCGAGACATGAAACATTTTGGACCAACGGGAGGGTGACATGTGTCACCCTCACATTGGACGTTGTGATGGGCGGCTAGTGGACGAATTGGGGTCTTGTTAGGTAGGATATTTGTGATAGTTGGTGTGGTAGATGGATAAGGTACACATGGGTAAATCCTCACCCTACACTTGCCTACCACTTGGCTTGATCTTGGCCCTTGGTTGTCCTATAAATACCCCCCCTTAGTTGATGAACTTCTTCATCCTAAAATTGTTTCTAAGTCTTGAAAGTTCTCTCCCCCTTAGTGTAGTGGTTCGTCCAAGCCTCCCCCTTTGAGAAGGCCCTTGGCCGAGGGGTACACCCTCCTGGTGGCCTCGCCGAGGGGTACACCCCCCCTTGCTTAGTTGTTCTCGCAAAATACTACCCCCCTCTTGGTAGAAATACTCTCCAAGTATTGTTACTATACCAAAATACCTTAGCCTAATACCTTGTAGTATTCCAAGGTTACCCCTATACTAAAAGCCCAGAAATACCATTATACTTCCTTCACTACTAAACGAAACCCTAAGGAAAATCTTCACGCTTGGTCAAGTATTAGGAAGAAGTTTCGTAGAACTTCTAAGGGTTGTTTGGAGCGGGTTGGAGCACCCGGAGTAGGAGCTAAACGTTGCCCAGGATCGACATTAAACTTGGATAATTTTGGGCTTACCGAGGTAAATAATCCTATCCTTCTATTGTAATTGGAAATTACATACAGTAGTTGTATAGAAATGAATATAAGATTCATAGAAGAGAATTGAACTGTAATAGAAGGATATTACAAAATAGACTTAAGCTGGAATCACATCAGAAGAATATTCTACAAGAGTAGTCTAGGCATTGATAGACTTGTATAACCCTTATAGGTTGATTAATCTGCGAGTAGCATGTACTACTTGAAAGGTGGACGAGGCTAGCCGGGTTATAGCCGTGGAGCGTTTTGCTAATAGTCGATAATCGTCGCGAGGTATGTGATCCTTCCTATCCTCTTGAGCATGATATTTTAAAAGAATATATATATAGTACGGTAGACGTACGTGTGTTAACTGAACGTAGTTATACGGCAATGTCTTTTGACTTAAGCCTGAATAATAAGAATCTTGAAGTATTTCAAAAGAATTAAGAAACCTTTTTGAAAGAAGAGTAATACTTGGTTTTAAAAGCTTAAGAGTTATACTAGCTTTATGGGAAGTTAGGTATAACGACTTAAGAGAGATAAAAAAGATGGTTTATTAATTTTAGAAGTTAAGAGACTTGATCTTAAAAGATAAGAGACTTGACTTAAGTAAATTAATATGAGTTTTTGTGTGAAACCTCATTCGTGAGTAATGAGTACTTGGTTTGTAAAAGGAATAATGTTTTACTGATTTCGAAAATGAGAATAAGTATCGAACAAACCACAAAGTAGCTAATAAAGTGGAAATGTATTGACTAATAAAGTATTATTAAAACCAGTAGAAACCTCCATCTGCATAGAAGCTAAGATGAGACAAAATGATATTACATTTCCTAGATCATGGCTGCTTAAATAAGATTGATTATGAACAAGAATAACCTACTCATATAGAAGGCATATGTATCTCAAATTGTTTTAAAGGAGAATTATATCATTAAGTGATTAAAACTATGAACTACGAAACCTTTCGAAAATGAGAAACTTGAGCATTTGAAATTAGGCAAACTTGAACGTTTGGAAAATAATGTTGTTACTTGATTTACAAAGGGAAGTGTTTTGGTTTACTTAAAAGGATAGTCACTTTATTTTTATACTACGGGTATTGTGTGACTTTTGTGAAAGAAACGGATCTTTTAAAAGAGTTAATGTATGAAGTACTTTGGGGATAAAAACCCGAAATTGTTAACATAAAGTAGAAAGTACCTTGTGTGAATAAACTTGATTGTGTTGGTTTGTGATAGCCTTGTAATACTTTCTTGTTGATTTGATAAGTAAACATGTTAGGATGCTACGTGTGTTAGTATCCGTGATGTTTGTGTAAAGGGTTCCTCTTTGTGCTTATGTTGTTTAACGATAAGTCGTTATGTTATTATATCACATACCCTCGACTTGTTATACCGAGGGCTTGCCACCGATGCGGGTCTATATGGCCTATGCGGTCTATGTGACTATGAGCGAGCGGTATGCTCCGTGATTGATCATTCCGGTGTATATCCCGACGCGGGGATGCCCTATGCGGTCCGCGTGACTACGCGTCTATTGAGACTATGCGGATCGCGGGAGTCCGAGGTATCGGGGTTAGCTACCCCGATGCGAGGAATACCTACGCGGTCTGCGTGTGACCTATGCGGGCTGCGGAAGTCGTGATTAGGCACGCATAATGATACTATGGGCGATTGGCCTTGCTTCGATCATTCGCGCCTAGAAAAGACTTACGCTTTATCTACCTTGCTCTTGTTCATGTTGTGGCATTATGTGCGCTTGAATCGGTTGTATTTGCAAATGGTTTTAAATACTTTGATTTTACTTCGATTTTTACGCTTTCACATACTTGGTACTGTTATCGACTTTCCTTCGGGGCCGTTCATGCCGCAGGTAGAGGTACACCAGCCGTTGATCCTCGCTTTTAGGGTCACAGTTCAGCGTTGGGAAGCTCCGTTTCTTCAGAGGCTTATCAGTGGTATAGTCCCCTGTCGTTGTAGGTACTTACATTCAGGGGTATGGCGGGGCCCTGTCCCGCCATTGTTGTCATATCATTCTTAGAGGTCTGTAACACTGTTGTGGGCAGGGTTGTAAAAAGGGATGTAACTGTTCTAGTTGTTATATATATTTATGTCGAAAGGCAAGTTTTCTCAGATGAACTGTTTCATATTTCATATTATGTCATGTCTTGTTTTATATTCCGCCGACACTGATGTATGTCTACTGGGTGCCCGTAAGGCACTACCACGCCCGGTTCGGGTCGTGACAAGCAACTCCCGAGGTCCCAACACCTGAGCCTTCAGCTCCTCAACCAGGGGTGGAAGATAGGGCCATGAGAGATGCAACTCAACTGCTGATCAGATTAGCAGAAGGATAGACTCGCATCCATGGACCAGGACTTGGCTATAGATCTGATAGTCTGAGGATTCGTGACTTCGTAAGTAGAGTGCCCCGTTATGCGATGGGACTAGATCTCTATTTGACTGATGGTTGTTTGGAAGTGGCTCTTCAGCCCGGTATGGATATTTTCCCGATACAGGCATATTCACAGGGGGTAGAGGACTGACACAGAGGGTGTCAGCTAGATAGGGACCATGACAGAGGTCAGCATAAGAGGGCTAGGACGGCTGAATATACTGGTAGGTTTCGAGGCAAATTTCAAGAAAGATGTTAGATATTCTTCCCACCAAAGACAGAGTGCACCCTACGCCTCCTGTGTAGGAGATTGGACCGCACAGGGTATTCAGGAGCTGGTCAGAGCTCCAGGGCTTCAAGTTCACAGGCGAATAGGGTTTCTAGTCAGTCGAGGCTACCTTTGCCTCGATGTTCTCAGTGTAGTAGGTCCCACTCTGGGAAATGTCGTTTTGCTATAGGTGCTTGTTTTTATTGCGGTCGTCAAGGCCATGTGATGAGAGAGTGTCCTTTTAGAAGGGATACAGGTGGTATGACTCATCCTACTGGATCAGTTGTTGGTTTATATTCTCCTATAGCTATGCGCCCCGCAGGGCAGGGTGTTCATATGCCAGTAGTCCGTGGTAGAGGTCGTGGTGAAGTTTCCAGTTCTAGCGGTCCCTCGAACCGCACTTATGTTTGGGCTAGTAGGCAGTATCAGCATGCGTCACCAAATGTGGTTACAGGTATATTATCGATCTTTTTCCGAGACGTATATGCATTGATAGATCCAAGTTCCACTTTATCCTATATATCTCCCCTTGTTGCTAGTAGAATCGGAATAGAACCTGAGTTGATAGAACCATTTGAGGTAGCTACACCGGTAGGAGATTCGGTCATAACTAGACGAGTCTATAAAAATTGTTTGGTGGTTATATATAGTCGTCATACCATAACAGATTTGATAGAGTTAGACATGACTGACTTTGATGTCATTATGGGTATGTATTGGTTGTTTTCTCGTTAGGCTAAGGTCGATTGTAGAGAAAAGGATGGTTCGATTTTAGTTTCCAGGTGAACCAATTATAGAGTGGAGATGGAATACAGCATCGCCGAGGGGTAAGTTTATTTCATACCTCAAGGCAAAGAAGAAGGTTAGGAAAAGTTATATTTACCATCTGGTTCGAGTGCATGATATGGAAGCGGAGGTACTAGCGCTTCAGTCAGTTCCAGTAGTTAATGAGTTCCCAGGTGTATTCCTAGATGATCTTTCAGGTCTTCCTCCAGAAAGGGAGATAGAGTTCACCATAAATGTATTGCCAGTTACCCAACCCATATCTAATCCTCTTTATAGAATGGCACCTGCAGAGCTGAAGGAGCAGCTGAGAGACTTGTTGGAAAAGGCTTCTCAGGCCTAGTACATCACCTTGGGGAGCGCCGGTATTGTTTGTGAGAAAGAAAGATGGATCGCTGCGGATGTGTATTGGTTATAGGCAGCTGAATAAGGTGACCATAAAGAACATATATCCCCTCCCCAGGATTGATGATTTATTTAACCAGTTGCAGAGTGCTAAGTGTTTTTCCAAGATAGACTTGCGGTCAGGTTATCATCAGGTGCAGGTAAGGGAGGCAGATATTTCGAAGATAACATTCAGGACCTGATACAGACATTATGAGTTAGAGTGATGTCTTTTGGGTTGACCAATGCTCCATCAGTGTTTATAGATTTGATGAACCGAGTGTTCAAGCCATTCTTGGATATGTTTGTCATTGTATTCATTGATGATATTCTGGTTTATTCACGTTCAGAAGAGAAACATTCAGACCATTTGAGGACAGTACTTAGGGTACTCTAGCACCAACAGTTGTATGCCAATTTTTCTAAGTGTGAGTTCTGGTTTACTTCAGTGGCATTCTTGGGGCATATTATCGGAGCTGATGGTATTCGGGTGGATACACAGAAGATTAAGGCAGTTAAGACTTGGCCTAGGTCTACGACGCCTACTGAGGTACGCAGTTTTCTAGGGCTAGCAGGATATTACATGAGGTTTGTAGAGAAGTTTGCCTCGATTTCAGCGCCTTTAACAAGGCTAACTCAGAAGGCAGCTAAGTTCCAGTGGACGGATGCTTGTGAGCATAGCTTCCAGTTGTTGAACGACAAGTTGACTACGACTCCAGTTCTAACTCTTCCCGAGGGACTAGATGGGTATGTTATTTATTGTGATATTTCGGTTGTTGGACTAGGTTGTGTGTTGATGCAGCATGGAAGAGTTATAGCTTATGCCTCCCGACAGCTCAGAAAGCACGATAAGAGTTACCCTACTCATGATCTGGAGTTAGCAGCGGTGATATAGAGATGCAACTCTTCGAAAGGAGAAGACTCTATTTGAGGTTGCATCTGATGGTATGCTAAGGTATGAAGGTAGGCTATGTGTACCGGATGTTGCAAGACTACGACAACAGGTTATGGGTGAGGCACACAATGCCCATTATTTCATTCATCCAAGGTCAACGAATATGTTTCATGACCTCAGATGCTTATATTGGTGAGATGACATGAAAAAGGGACATAGCGGAGTTTGTTGCTCAGTGACCGAATTGTTAACATGTTAAGGTTGAGAATCAGAAGCCTGGTGGATTATTGAAGGAGATAGAGATCCCCACTTGGAAGTAGGAAGTGATTAATATGGACTTCATTACAGGCTTACCTCGCACTCAGTGTTGCAATATTTCTAGATGCTTACGCAAGTGTACGTATCGTTCAAGTAATAAAGATATGTAAGACCAAGTTTATCGTCCACAGAGACTGGTTTATTAACTAATCTGTCATTATACTCCGGTTAGGACATACAAGAGCTCAACCTAGTGCAGAAACCTTCTATATTTCTATGATAAGTTTTACCACATAGGAGGATTAAGAACAATAACCTTAATTACTACACAAGTATCGGGGTACTTTCATCCACGATTTTAACCTATGTCTAGACAATTACATCATATTCAAATCTCACATTTCAGAATTTTGATTCGAAATCATATAAGTGATGACAATTAGTAGCTAGTTAATTATGAAGCAATCATAACAATATTGAATAGATCTTAATACGCTGAAGAAGAAATCAATAACTAATGCATTAACTATATGAAATAGCTTAAAGAAGATTCGATGGAAACCCTACTAAAGTAATTAGCTCCTAAATATTGGCATGTCAAGAACTAATACAAAATCCAACATAAACTGAAATAAAGTAAAGAAAAGAAAAAGAACTTAAACAAGTCTCCAATTGTAGCCTATAACCGTCGTTCTCCTTCTCCAAAGTATGAATTATGATATGGTATAAGGTATACAATATGAGCAGGGTTTAGGGATTTTATACTTGAGAAAAGTTTCTTTTCGGACCATAAACACCCTCTCCAATTCGGCCCATGACTTCTGAAAATACGCGTAGGCACCGCGATTCCGTTGTCTGGCACCGCGGTGCTTATTCAGCCGAAATCACTATAGCTTCCTGGAAATATGGCACCGCGGTTCCATGGCCAGGCACCGCGGTGCCTTCGACAGTGTTACAATTTCGGACTTTAGG
Organism: Przewalskia tangutica; assembly: GCA_029844215.1. Classification (NCBI taxonomy): domain Eukaryota; kingdom Viridiplantae; phylum Streptophyta; class Magnoliopsida; order Solanales; family Solanaceae; genus Przewalskia; species Przewalskia tangutica. The sequence continues at coordinate 81,223,468 of CM056723.1, read as the reverse complement.
CAAATTTTACGCCTCGGTGCTAATTTTCCTGACCGCGGTTCCATGGCACCGCGGTGCTACTTGGCTAGGCACCGCGGTGCCTCTCTGATTTCTTTCCGGATTGTGCCAGATTTCTTCTGTTCTTTTTGGCACTTCTTAGGCTTCATTCCTTGGGCTGTGCTTGTGCAGATTTCACCTCAATTAAGCTCATTTCATCCTCGATTAAGTACTTCTCATTTATGATCGCTGAGACACACTATACTAAAAGCAAAATAAAAGAGTGAAATACTAACTAAAAAGGACTCAAAAGTGTATACAAAATACACTTAACAAACACCCCCAAACTTACACTTTACTCGCCCTCGAGTACAACACTAAACAAAAATAAAATAAAATAAAAACAAGGACTCTATAAGATGGATCAAGTAGTTATAACACTGCTTCTTCAAAATCATGGATGAAAGTTGGGATAATATGTTAGAACATACATAACATAAGTAGTTAGCAATCTAGAATTTCAAGTTAGATATTTCGCAATTTTACTTAGATCATGATCAATTGGAAATACAAATACCTAACCTATGCATGTCAATCTCATTCCATCTTTCTCAAACGCTATAGATCTGTCTACTTGCTATTCTCCACTAATCATAGACATACACTTTAAAGATCATTCAGGACTTTCAAGGGTTGTAATGTAGGCTTAGGCAGGGGTAGATAAAAATAGGCATTTAGGCTCAAATTACGTACCATAAGCATTTTTCTTTCAACTTTTTTTTCCTTTTTTTTGACTTTCTTTTCAATTTCATACCTATTCTCTCCCCTCTTTTCTTTTGAGAGAATGAGACACATTATAAATAACAAGCACCCCCAAACTTAGGATTTTGCATATTTTTCATTGGGGTGCATCACATTTTCACTTTTTTTCTTCTTTTTCAACGCTTTTTATTCCAAGATTTTTCGATTATCACTTATGGCACAAACAGGGAATCATAGAGTGTCAAAGAAAGATCTTATTTTAGGCTCAAAGGGGCTGACTAGTGATACAATTGATGTCAGGATAGGTAATGAATGGTAAGAAGGACTATCAAAGAAATGCCCGAATCATCTCCCTAAACATGTATATCTTAACTATTTCGCCTCAAATAACAAGAAGACAGATTTTCTAGACATTTTTCAACCTTTCTTTCCATAACTGACACACATAGGCTAAGCACAAATATCCCAAATAATTAGATGTCATGAATTTTTGGCATATCTAACTTAAGCACACAAATTTTTGCTTTCAATTACATTACATTATCTCACTTTATCCACTCAATATCGTTAGCAACTACAATATACCTGATCCATAAAAAATAATTGTTACTCAACAACATAAAGACAAATCAAAAGACTCAAAAACAATAAGACACCCCCCAAACTTAATCGACACATTGTCCCCAATGTGTGAAGACTAAAAATAATGAGGAACAACTTACTGACATAACACAGAGGTCATAGCGGAGGTCTGAGAGGAAGGCCAAATTACTGTACACAAAGCCGAAGGAGGCACCGCGCTTCTGCTCCAAGCACCGCGATGCTAATTGCCGAAAAATTCCAGTTTCTTCAGTTTTTTGCATTGTTAACCATTCGCCCTTCGGAGTGAGTCCTGCCCTTCATCTGTCATCCAAAAACACTAGCATACCAGATCGTGAGACTGTTCAAGATAAAATAAAATAAACTAAAACAAAATTTAAATGACATAATTAAAACCATTGGGTTACCTCCCAAGTAGCGTTTTCTTTAACGTCTTTTAGCCGGACGCAGATTACTTACTAAATCAAGGGGGTAGAGTGTCACCTCCACATATCCACTTTAGCACAATTTTCCTCCTCTTTCTCATTTGCTTTTTCACAGGGCTCATTTTAGGAGGGTTCATTCCCTTGTTCTTATCCACCACATCAGTTATGGGTGCAAAATTCTTACCATCAAGGGCATCAGTACCATTGGAGCTTTCATGAGGAGCCTTTTTATCAACTACACCAACAACAAAGCATCTAGCATCAACTTGAGGTTCAGTGGGCTGCTTGAAAACTTTAAACACCATTTCATCACCTTGAACTCTGAGCTTTAACTCCCAATTTTCAACATCAATGAGGGCTCTCCCTGTGGCGAGGAATGGTCTCCCAAGGATCATGGGCATATTTTCATCTTCATCCATATCTAAAATGAGGAAATCAGCAGGAAGGATGAATTTACCCACTTGTACCAACACATCTTCAATAATTCCTTGGGGATGCACAACTGAGCGATCAGCTAGCTGCAAGGTGACTGTGGTTGGGCTTGCCTCCCCCAAACCAAGACTTTTGAACACAGAAAGGGGTATTAGGTTGAAACTTGTCCCCAAATCACATAAGACTTGCTTGCATGTCATATTCCCTATGGTGCAAGGTAGGGTGAAACTCCCTGGATCATTCAACTTTGGGGGAAGTTTTTTCTGCAATATGGCACTGCACTCCTCTGTCAGCACCACTGTCTCATAATCTACCAGCTTCCTCTTCTTAAAAAGGATGTCCTTCATGAACTTCACATACGCTGGCATTTGCTCCAAGGCTTCAATGAAAGGGAGGTTAATGTGCAGTTTTATAAATACCTCCAAAAATTTCAAAAACTGCTTATCCAAAGCCTTCTTCTGCAGTCTTTGAGGGTAAGGGATTTTGTCTGTGTACTCCCTCATCACTGCGAGTGGAGCCTTCTCTAAAGTAGGGCGGTCATCAGTAACCCCCTTCTTTACTACTTCGCTGGGTGCCTCGCTCTACCGCTTCATTTCTCAAACTTATCGCTGGCATTGCTCCTGTGGTTTATCATCAGACATTACTGGAGAGTTCTCGAGGTCTCGCTACTTAACTTCCCCGCCAATCGCCTCTATCCGAAGTCTTCAAGTTCCTAATGGAGGATCTTGTTTCGCTATGAATAGCTTGGTCTCGCTATAAATCGTGCTCGGTATCGCCAATGATGAAATGAAGACACGCCGCCATGAATTGAGTCTCGAGAATTGTCCAAGGTCAACAATGCCGCTTATGTCATCCGCTTCTCTTGTGGGTATGGGCTGAATCACGCGAGGATGATGCCTGAAATGGTGGTTGCTTCCCTTGTTCATTCTTCCATGAAAAATTTAGGTGATTTCTCCACCCTGGATTATATGTGTTAGAGAATGGATTGTTGTAGGTCTCCAAAATTCCCACCGCTCAACTCGCCCATGGGCACATTATTTGGGTCCACCGCAGACATCTATCAAAAGTATGGGGACCCCACAAATTTCGTGATCTAGCCGTGTGTCCAACCGCTTAATCGACATGGTACTCTGCTGCATCTGCTTTGTCAAAGTAGCTACCTGCGCAGTCAATGCAGTGATATCATCTAGCTCATGAATCCCAGCCATCTTCCTACTGTTCATTGCTTTCTCATCGGCCCCCTAATGGTTATTTGTGACCATATTGTCACGCCCCGAACCTCGGGCCCGCGATTGGTGCCCTACGTGGGCACCCTTCTATTCATACAACACAATAAACCGCACAAGATAAATAACACTCATTTTTTTTCTTTAAACACATGCCAAGCCGATAAGGCTGCCATAATATAAATCACCGAAAGGGTCTACACTGTTCAACAATGTAAATACAACTCTAGCCAGTCTACCCACATATGAATATAAACCTCTAAGAATTTGGACAAGAATCGTGATTTAGACAAGGCCCCGCCGCATTCTCAATATACTTAGCCATAATGACAAGCTCCGGAACATTGGAGCCATCTCAAAATGCTGAACCAGGATCCTAAGCTCGCGGATCCACAACTGAGTACCTAGACCTGCGGACATGAACGCATCCCCCCGAAGGAGGTCAGTACAACAAGGTACTAACTACTACCCACATATGAATATAGACCTCTAAGAATTTGGACAGTAAACTGTGACGAGACAAGGCCCCGCCGTACCTCTGAATATACTTAGCCATAATGACAAGCTCCGGAACATTGGAGCCATCTCAAAATGCTGAACCAGGATCCTAAGCTCGCGGATCCACAACTGAGTACCTAGACCTGCGGACATGAACGCATCCCCCCGAAGGAGGTCAGTACAACAAGGTACTAACTATGTAAACATGAAGTACAGGAAATCAGATCATAACTGTACAAAAGAATGTCAGGAGAAAGTATAAAAATCAAATACCAGATCCTACCTTGTCATATAAAACCAGAGTCAAATGTACCCTGTATCACTGTACTACTGCATCCCTGTATCATTGTACTATTATAACACCGAGAGTCAACTATGCCTTTTTTTTTTTAAAACCACACAGTCCAAATATAACACGGGAGGAAAGTATGACAACCAAAATAACAGTACACTGTGCCTGATTAACAATGAGAGTAATGAGAGTATATATGGATACCCGTATCGTGGAGGGCTAGTCCACAGAGATGTATAATATCTTGGGGGTTTACCTCGCAATTATACTCAGGAGATGTATAATGTCTTGGGGGTTTACCCCGCAATTATACTCAGGAGATGTATAATGTCGTGGGGGGTTTATCCCACAGTTATACTCAGGAGATGTATAATGTCTTGGGGGTTTACCCCGCAATTATACTCATAACACTAGCACCAATGGCTATCATGAACAACATATGCAAGTTAAGTAATCTTTAACTCTCATTAGATCAAATAGGAGGTACTCTCCTCCTTAGAAAAACCAAGGCAATACCATGCGTTTCTTTTTGGAATTTCCAAGACAATACCATGACTTCCTTTCTAAAATAACCCAAACAATACTGTCATGCGAGGTACAACATATCCCGGCCCATTCTGGGACTCGGGGTAAATATAAAGGACTGTACACATAAAACTATCACAAGCAACTATGTACACTTTAAATCACCTTTTGACTCTCGCTATCACAAATAGAATGAACTATCATTCTCTTTGAAAAACCAAGACACTAACAAGTCTTTCATTTTATAACACCAAGGCACTATCACATAGTTCATTAAGGATTAAGATCCATTACAACAATTGTACGTCCGCCGTACATTCACTTTATAAACTAAATTTCCATTTTTGAAAAGCCCAAGTACTACATGTATCACTAGGAAGTAGAATCCAACACATGTATCATTTTGAAACCACCATCAAGACACTTATCACACCAAGTATCTTTCTAAGACATGGTTTGGCAAATCAAGGCAATAGACGTCACATATTACTTTAAAACATCTTTGAAAATCAAAGTGTCACATATCATGTACTATATTAAGGACTTAATCATAGACATTCTCACATGATTTCCTTACAATATTTTTAAACCCTCTCTTGACTTTCCACGAACCTTGTTATAACAAACTTCCCATAAAGCTGTTATAACACTTTCATTTTTAGAAAACTGAAGCACTACCACCTCTTTCCTTTTAATACAACCATGACACTATCATGTCATGTAAGGGATTTTAACCCAAAGTACTATGTACGTCTATTCTTTATAAAAGAATCGTTTCATGCAATATTTAGGGAGTTGAACCCAAAAGCACTTTCACTATTAAAACCAAGTTACTTACCCTTTTAAACTCAAGTAACTTACACTTTTAAAACCAAGTAACTTATGCCTTTAAATCAAGTCACTTATTCTTTCAAAACTCAAGGAACTTACTTTTAAATCAAGTAAACTCCCTTTTTTCAAAATCAAGTAACCTATACCTTTAAATCAAGTTACTTCTACTCTTTAAATTAAGTAACATATACTTTTCAAATCAAGTTACTTATTCTCTTTGAATCAAGTAACATATACATTTCAAATCAAGTTACTACACCCTTTTAACTTCAACTCAAGGCTTTAAATCAAGTAACTTCTACTTTCAACATTAAGACAATTATTCCTTTAACTCAAGTAACTCATTCTTAACGTTACTCCTATCTTTTAAAATCAAGTCATGCATTCCTAGTCTCATGACCTTCAAATAACTCTAGTCTCATAACTCCCAAATAAATCAAGTCTCTTAACTTTAGAAATCAAGTCCCATAACTTGAAAAATAAAGTCTCAAACTTTCAAAATAATTCAAGTATCTTAACTTTAGAAATTAAGTCTCTTAACTTTAAATCAAATCAAATCTCATGACTTTAAAGTAATTCAAGTAACTTATACATTTCATAACCAAGACTCATATACTTTCAAAATCAATTTACTTACTTCAATAAATCAAGTCACAAAGACTCACCAAAATCAAGTCACATAGACTTTCCAAATAATCATGTCAAAAGAGGAAGAAGATCACATACCTCGTGACGACTAACCCAAACGACAAGTAGCAATACGCTCCAATGTACTTCAACCTTATTAGCTATTCCACCCTCCAAGTAGAATATGCTACACGTAGTACTTCAACATATAATGATCGCCACGACTGGCCCTCGCCCGCGAACGGTGCTCCTACTCCGCACCCTTACAGGTAACCATCAGAGAAAGCCAGCGGAACATACATAAAACATATAACTTAAATCAGTAAGAATTAAACAATCAAGCTGCCGATAAGGTCGCTTTCCCGATATATGTACATAACTAGTCAAAAGCAGTTACATCCTTTTTCCTTATAAACCGACCCACATACATGACTACAGACCTCTAAGAATTTTGACATAACAACTGTGACGGGACAGGGCCCCTCCATACCCCTGAATGTACAACAACCGACAATACCAAGGATCTGAACCAAAGACAAGCCTCCGGAGTAATGTAGTTTCTCAACAGCTGAACAGTGATCCTAAGAGTGAGGATCAAGAACTCAGATAACTCTACCATCGCGTAAACGTAGCCCCTCGGCGGCCAAGACAACAGTACCAAGTATGTGAAACTGAAAGACTATAATGAAGTCATAATAGTCTAAAATTAAAGCTGGGGACATGTATGATAACCACATTAATCCACGACTTACCCCAAGCTCGCGATCGTGCCCTACCCAGGCACTTACTGTATACATCGAGATAATCAATGAACATACATGAAACTTATAGAATAAATCAACAAAGATAAATCAACAGGTTAGCCGATAAGGCTACCTTTCTGGATAATTAAATACAAACACGAAGCAGTTGCCTCCTTTCCTTTACAAACTGACCCACAATATGTGACTACGCACTCAAGAGTTTTAACATAACAACTGCGTGGACAGGCCCCGCCATACCCCCGAATATACATGAATCTACAACCTCGTGGGAAACTGCATCAAGAGATAAGCCTCCGAGCAAATGGAGCTTTTTCCCAAAATCAACCGAGATCCTAAGAGCAAGGATCACCAACCTGCACCTAATACTGCGGCATTTAACGCACTTCCGGCGGGGTCGATAACAAAAATTTAATATGGAACAAAAATAAAGTACAAGAAATGATCATAATCAGACAAAAGAATGACAGGGGCAAGTATAAAAAGTACATACTAGATCCTGCCGTGTCATTACCACTTATGAACTTAATCGTACCTTATTATCTTTTCCCATTTTAAATAAAAGTTATAGTCACTTTCTACGCATATACTTGGAAAAATCACAAGTTCATTTCCATATAACTCACTTATCTTTCATAATATAATCCGGCCCTTTATGGAGGGACGCATATACTACCCGACCCAACCTGGGACGCATATACTACCCGACCCAACCTGGGACGCGATCAAATCACACAAATATCAAAGCGTGCCCGTGGAATCCCCCATCACTGCCGACAATCATAAGTGTAACATATAACCATGTGACGCGCCCGTGGCATCCTACCTCACCGCCGCATACATACACAATACATATATATATCTCCCGCCTATGGAATCCACATCATCGCCGATACCGTAGGTGTAACATATAACCATGTGACGCGCCCGTGACATCCTACTCACCGCTACATACATATACAACATATATATATATATATATATATATATATATATATATATATATATATATATATATATATATATAACGTGGTCGCATGCCCTAATCCTCATCGTATAAGCATGGTCATAACGTGCCCTCGACATCCCTCATCGTAGGTGCAGGTCTTCATGGGGAGCTAGCCCATGGAGTAATAATATAACATGCCCCCGGAATCTCTCATCGTGGTACATGTCTTCATGGGGAGCTAGCCCATGGATTAATAATCGTACATAGCATGGTCGCATGCCCCGGAATCCCTCATCGTATAAGCATGACCATGGGTAATAAAACAAATCCGGGAATCTAACCCGTCTCCTGGTCACATGCCCCGGAATCCCACATCGTATAAGCATGTCCAAGGATCAATCATAATGGAAGCATACCCGTGGAATCCCACATCACCGCTTAGACGCCCAAGTAAACTTACAACAAGACAGCCGACCCTCCAACTGAGAGTCACGACAACGTAAACATTTAATACTTGCACTCAAAGCTATCACAAGCAAACATAGGCAAGTTCATTAAACCTTTAGACTTCCATTTTTATAAACTCATGGCACTTTCGTTTCACACATAAAAATCCGGGAATTTAACCCCAAGTACTACGCACCTCTACTCCTTTAGAAAGACTCTTTTTCAAATAAAACTTCCAAGATACTAACAACCGTAGTATCAAGTCATATCTACTTTCAAGACAAGTCACAATACCTTTTTGGAAATACATTTACCGGCTTCTAAATCAAGTGACTTCTTTCTTAAAAACTTTAAGCAATTGGTACCTTTAAAACAGTTTGCCCTTCTTTATTTCAAATCATTTCTTTGCTTACATTACTGAAGAAAACCATTCTTTTAATCTTCCATAAAGTTGTTATAACCAACTTCCCATAAAGCCGTTATAACTCTTTATGTTTTGGACAAATTCATTCCTTTTATAACCAAGAGACTTATATTTTCAAAATACTTCAAGTCTCTTAACTTTTAAGAAAACAAGTTTCTTAACTTTAGAAATCAATTCTTTCCAAATCGAGTATTCAATACTTGTAAATCAATTCATTTCTTCCTTTAAGAATCAAATCTCCTAAATTGAAAAATAAAGTCTCTTAACTTTTAAGAATTTGAGATCCATAGCCTTAATACTTCATACGTAGATTCTTATAAGTTAAGTAACATATACTTTGGTGCGTTGTGAATAAGTTATACTTATTTATGTCACGACCCGACCTCGGGCCCGCGACTGGTGCCTTACCCCGGGCACCCTAGTGATACAACATCAGAGAAAATCAGCGGAAATAAAAACTTAAACAGGAAACAAGATACAACATAAGAAAACAGGCTAACCGAAACGGTTGCCTTCTTGCATATATACAGAAATTTGAACAGTTACATCCTTTACAAACCCTGCCCACAACAGTACTACAGACCTCTAAGATTTTTACAACAACTATGACGGGACAGGGCCCCGCCATACCCCTGAATGTACAAAAACCTACAAACTCACGGAACATACCCAAAAGATAAGCCTCCGGAGAAACGGAGCTTCCCAATACGCTGAACTGTGATCCTAAGAACGAGGATCAACAACCGATGTACCTCTACCTGCGGAATAAACGCAGCCTCGGGCGAGGTCGCATAACAGTACCAAGTATGTGAAATCAAAATATCAGAATGAAATCATAATCTAAATAAAACAGAGACATGTATGATAACCAAACTACGCTCATTTATATAAAAGCGAATATGTCAAAGCAGGACTCACGCCCTCAAAGTCATCACTCAAATATAACCAAGGGTCTCACGCCCACAATATCAATCATGCCCGCATCACGCCACATGCCCCTAATTCTCCATCCGTAGACATGTCCAGATGCAATAACAAGATACCTGGGTAATCAACTCGCCGCACGCCACATGCCCCAAATTCTTCATCGCAGACATGTCCATGTAACAACAATAACAATATATCGGTAATCAACTCGCCAGACGCCACATGCCCCTAATTCTTCATCGGTGCAGACATGTCCATGTAACAACAATAACAATATATTGGGTAATCAACCCTGTCGCATGGCCACATGCCCCCGGAATTCTTCATCGGTGCAGACATGTCCATGTAACAACAATAACAATGTATCGTAATCAACCCCGCCGTAGCCACATGCCCCGAAATTCTTCATCGGCAGTATATGTCCATGTAACAACAATAACAATATATCGTAATCAACCCCGCCAGACGCCACATGCCTGCAATTCTTCATCTGCGCAGCATGTCTATGTAACAAAATAATAATATACCGTGATTAACTCCGCGTGGCCGCATGCCCCTAATTCTTCATCTGCGTATATGTCCATGTAACAACAATAACAATATACCGTGATTAACCCGCCGCATGGCCGCATGCCGAAATTCTTCATCGATGCGTATACATGTCCATGTAACAACACACAATATACCGCCTCCATCGAGAGACGCCAGAGCATAGGAATACAACTTTTACACAACAAGGCTATCACAAGCAAGCACAAGCAAATTACCATACTTCAATTCTCTTATAAATATCCATTCTTTCACAAGAAGTCACCTGATACCAACACTCGTAGTATCCAAAACAGAGTATCTATTATTTTAAGTAAACCAAAATAATTTCCCTTTTTAAAGACAAGTAACAACCTTCTTTTCCAAAAGTTCAAGTTTGCCTAATTTCAAATACTCAAGTCTCTTATTTTCGAAAGGTTTCGTAGTTCATAGTCTTAATCACTTAATAACATAATTCTCTTTTAAAACAATTTGAGTAACATATGCCTTATGTGTGAGTAGGTTATTCTTGTTTATAACAATCTTATTAAAGCAGCCATGATCTAGAAAATGTAATACAATTTTGTCTTATCTTAGCTTCTATGCAGATGGAGGTTTCTACTGGTTTTAATAATAATTAATTAGTCAATACATTTTCCTTTATTAACGCTGCAGTGGTTTGTTCGATACTTGTTTTCATTTCCGAAATCAATATAACATTATTCCTTTTAAAACCCAATTACCCATTTCTCATTAAAGCGGTTTCACAACTTTGTAACACAACCCAAGTCCTTATTATTTCACATCAAGTCTTTTATCTTTTAAAAACCACAAACCATTTCTTTTCCCACATAAAGTTGTTATAAAAAACTTCCCATAAAGCCGTTATAACACTTTATGTTTTAAACCAACCAAATTCATTTAACACATGTACGTCTACCGTACTACATAGATCACAACATATCATGCTAGAAAAGATAGGAAGAGGTTCACATACCTCGCGACGATTATCGACAAGTAGCAAAAAGCTTCAAAGTACTGTAATCCTGCTAGCCTTTTCCACCCTTCAAGTAGAATACGCTACTCGCAGTACTTCAACCTATAATGACCATAAAACGTCTATTAACTTCTAGTTCTCTTCGTAGAATATTTCTACGGAAAATTCGGCAGCACCTCCCCCCTGCTATCACATAAATCTCCTCCCCTAACGAGGCCTGCTACCAAACCAACCATCCCAGGGGAGGGGGGGGGGGGTTACACGTCTAACCGGACGTGTACAATTCTACTCCACAATAATACTACAAGTCTACTGTAAATACAGTCCTATGTAAATAAAGTTCAATTCTTATCCATATTCATTCTACATATAGTATACTCAACTATACATTACTACAACATGTAATTTCCAATTACAATAGGGGGATAAAGATCATTACCTCGATAAGCCCAAAATTATCCAAGTTTAATAAGTCGATCCTGAGCAACGTTTAGCTCCACTTCCTGACTCTCCAACCCGCTCCAAGCAACCCTTAGAAGTTTCCAAACAACTTCTCTTAACACTTCATCTAAGCTTTGAAGATTTTTCTAGGGCTTCATTTTTGCGACTATAGGAATAAAGTAGTATTTTTCCGAGCTCTTAGTATTTGAAATAATGTTACACCCCGTAAATTCAAGAAGATAAGATAAGAACATACCAAGGAATCTAAGATTTGAAAGTGGAAAGATAAGTGGACAAACATGTGTTGGACGGATTTTGAGTCTACCTTGGAGTGTTGTACCCCAGTTGTTAAGAATTTCAAGGTGTTTAAAAAGCCTAGTGTGTAGTCCGTTAAATCTAGTTCCCAACGCAACTAACCGTTCGTCGATAGGACATCGGAGTCAAAAGTTATGGAAGTTTCATGTTTGCGCGCAATGTGCAAAGCAGTTGGTTTCGTCAGAGTGCGCCGCGCGCTGAATGCGTGGTCGCGCGCCGGTTGTACTGGGGTTCGCAGAGGTTGCAGCGCGCGCCGAATGCGGGCGCGCGCCGAATGCGGTAATTATCCTTGAAGTGGCGCCGCGCCAAGCGCGGATTTTTCTCAGAAATGATGAAAATCGGGGATATTTTGTTAAAAGCCTATGGGAGGGTGACAAGTGTCCTCCCATCCTTTTGACCAGAAAGGGCCTATTTTAGGCCAAGTCTTGGAAGACTTGGCCATTTCATCTCAAAACCCTCCCAAGGAAATCCTCTCCTTTCTCTCTAGTTTTTCTTGAAGAAAACCTAGCCTTAGGAAATTGTTGAGCGGCAAGAAGGCAAAGTGTGGGTGAACTTGTGGAAGCGGGGACGAATTTGACGGTAAATAAGTGGAAGAAAAGGGCTTTTGTTATTATTCGAAAGGTAAAAGTTTCTTTCTCGATATGAGTTAATACTTGTTATAGTAGTTTAGAAATGAGCCTGAGGCTGTTTTATTTAAGTTGAATAGATTTGGATCTTGTTGTATTGTTGAAAACTGAAATGGGCATGTTAGCCTTAAGATGATAACTTCAATTTGGTTACTAATTGGGTCGTCACATGTTGTAAAGGGGGATTGTAGTTGTTGAAGATGTCTAGGGCTAGATATCATGTTAGACCTAAGAACTTGAATTGGAAAAGAGTTGAAAGGGGTTAGTAGTGGTTATATTGTTGGCCAAGAATGGCATGGAAATTATTGGTTTATTTTGTGTTGTTGTGGGGCGGAATTTTACACGTATTGTTAGGCGTGTAATCCCCTTGTATTTGCTGGATAAATTGAGCCTTAAATATGGTGTTTGGTTATTGAATTCGGCCTTGAAAAAGGTGGCATAAAAGTAGAAACAAAGGAAGTGCTGTCCAAATTTCCGTAGAATGTAGGGACCTTGCACTTAGTTATTCTACGTTCGAAGCTAGAGTTTGATAGACATTTTATGACCCTTATAGGATTGAAGTACTACGAGTAGCATATTCTACTTAAGGAGGATAGTACTGTGGAGCATTTTGCTAACCGTCGATAATCGTCGTGAGGTATGTGATTCTTCCTATCCTCTTCAGCATGATTATTTGTGAAATATATAGTGCAGTAGATGCACGTGTGTTAAAGGAATTTGATTTCCCTTGTTGTGCCTTGACTTGATATGAAGTGTAAAGATCTTTATTGTTTGAAAGAGTAGGAAAATCTTATTCGTTAAGTAATGGGTACTCGGTGGTTAAAAAATAAGCCCTCTTGGTCTCATAAGGGCTTATAGTTGTAATTGGTTGGTTTAAAACATAAAGTGTTATAACGGCTTTATGAGAAGTTTGTTATAACCACTTTATGTAGGTAAAAGAATGGTTTGTTGTTTTCAAAAGATAATAGACTTGACTTCTAATTGGCCTAAATGGTGTTGAAAAGTGTGAAACCTCATTCGTGAGAAATGAGTACTTGGTTTTTTAAAAGAATGGTGTTACATAAATTTCGGAAATGGGAATAAGAATCGAACAAGCCAATGCAGCGTTAATAAAGGAAAAAGTAATGACAATTAATTATATTAAAACCAGTAGAAACCTCCATCTGCATAGAAGCTAAGATAAGACAAGATTGTATTACATTTCCTAGATCATGGCTGCTCTAATAAGAATTATTGTAATCAAGTTTTGATCTTCTTATAAATTCCAAAGTAAGGAACTCAATTTCTAAAAGAAAAGAGACTTAAGAATTTGAAGTGTTTTGGTTTAAAAGAAAGGCATGGTTTTGTCTTGACTTGTTTTTAAACATAAAGTGTTATAATAGCTTTATGGGAAGTTAGTTATAACGACTTTATGGAAAATAAAGAAATGGATTCATTATTGGATTTAGAATGGTAACTTGATTTTTGGGAAAAGAGAAGTAACTTGTTTTCAAATATTGAACTCTTTGTGATGGAAAAACATAAGTGGCTTGGTTATAAAAGGTAGGAGTACCTTGAGTTGTGTGTAACTTGCCTATGCTTGGTTGAGATAGCCTTGTTGTGCAAGGGTTGGATTTGTGCTATCGAGTCTCTCGATGGAGGGCCGGCTATTGGTTATTCGTTTGGACATACTGACACGTTGGGTAGCCCACGGGTATGCTTCCACAGTGAGTATTCTATTGGTTATTCGTTTGGACATACTGACACGTTGGGTAGCCCACGGGTATGCTTCCACAGTGAGTATTCTATTGGTTATTCGTTTGGACATACTGACACGTTGGGTAGCCCACGGGTATGCTTCCACAGTGAGTATTCTCTTGTTATTTGTTTGGACATACTGACACGTTGGGTAGCCCACGGGTATGCTTCCACAGTGAGTATTATCTTGTTAGATGTTTGGACATACCGACACGCCAGCGCCCACGTATGCTTCCACAGGGATTGTTATCTTGTTATCTCCTTTGGGCATACCGACACGTTGGATGGTCCACGGGTATGGGCCCACTAGGACGGTTCCAGGGCCATGCTTATACCGAGGTGAGATGCCGGGGCATGCGGCCATTGTGCGGGTTAAATTCCCGGGTGGTATTTGAGTGATGATTTCACGGGCATGAGTCCCTAACTTGACATGACTGCTTATATGTTGTGTACTGTAGTTTGGTTATCATATATGTCTCCTGCTTTATATAGACTATTATGATTTCATTTACGTGATTTTTCGGGCCACATACTGCACCGTTGTTATCGACCTCCTTCGGGGGGCTGCGTTCATGCCACAGGTTGAGGTACATAGCTTGCTGATCCGCACTCTTAGGATCGCTGTTCGGTTCTCGGAAAGCTCCATATCTCCGGAAGCTTGTCCTGTGGTACGGTTCCCTGGAGTGGTAGACTTTTGTATATTTAGGGGCATGGCGGGGCCCTGTCCCGTCATTATGGTTTTAAAATTCTTAGAGGTCTGAAACACTGTTGTGGGCAGAGTTGTAAGGGATGTAACTGTTCAAGTTTTTATTTATGTACCAAAGGGTAACCGTTTGGGTTAGCCTGTTTTTTTATTTCACTGTTTTCTTTCATGAGTTTTTATTTCCGCTGGTTTTTCTCTGATGTTGTATCACTAGGGTGCCCGGGGTAAGGCACCAGTCACGGGCCCGGGATCGGGTCGTGACAATAACTTTGGAATACTACTAGGAATACTAGGCTAAGGTATTTGGGATTTATACAAAAATACAAGAAGTATTTTCTACACAAAGTGGGGTGGGGGGGGGGGGGGGTTCGGACGAGCTACACAAGGAGGGAGGGGGACGAAAAACAACTAGAGGGAGGGAGTGTTTGCCTTGGAAAAACTTTAAGTGTGGATGAAGAATTAGTCTTACACAAAGGGGTATTTATAGTAAAATCAATGGCTAGGATTAAAGCAAGTGTATGGTGAGGATGGGGTACATGTGTGTGGGTAGTTGGCCAACCATTTGTCCACCATAACAATGGGACAAGTGGCAAGCCACTTGTCCCACTCAAAACCGTCCAACACACCCAACAATCGGCCCACATGGCCTCAAGGGGGGGTGACACTTGTCGCCCCCGTACTCGTCCAAAATATTCCGACTTCCGAAAAAAAATATCCGAAAATAAAGCGGGCCCCGCAAATCGTAAATTCCTCCCGTGGGCCCCACGTGACCAATTCCGGAAATAAAATTCCATAATTCTCAAATATTCCAAAAAGTCTGAATACCAAATCTGGGAATCCAATTCCCATTAACGAACCTTTTTCCTTCACAAAATCCGGAAACTTTTCCGTCGAAAAATCACATCTTTCTTCCTTTCCAATTTTTCTCGTCAGATTCTCGCACGCACGCCCTCATATACATACTCGAACTACGGTGTAACATTCTTCCCCCCTTAGAAACATTCGTCCCGAATGTTCCTTCTAAGTCTCCAAGCACACCTGTGCCGGTATAGTCTTCACTACTATACTTACGAAACCAATTATGCCACACCTGGCCATAATACCCCATACGCGCAAAAACTCACATCCAAGCCACCGAAGAATCATCCCTAAAGCGTACAATAATACTAATAGCTCCACCCATGGTCCAAAAGATACTTTCTTCACATCTATACTTATAAAAAGGACACTTCACATCTTCGCCTCTTTTCTTACTTGTCGTACCCTCCTCGTACACTCGAACACTTCCTCATATACTTACCACATTTATGTCATTGCTTCAGTTTCCAAAACCTCGGGGTTACTATCTCTAACTTGGTCATCATTAACTGGGAACACTCTGGATGGATCTCCGATACTCTTTCGAAACCTAGCAACCTGGGAGACCGGACGTACTGTCTCCTAAGTCGGACGGCAGTGCTAACTTATAGGCAACCTGGCCTATTTTACAAACGATCTGAAAATGCCCAAAGTACCTCGGGCTAAGTTTCCCCTGCTTTCCAAATCTCGTCACACCCTTCCGGGGTGGTACCTTCAAGAAGACCCACCGTCAACCTGAACTCCAAGTGTCGACGCCGATTTCCCGCACGACTCCTGTTGACTCCGAGCTGCTAGAAACCTCTTCTGGATAAGCTTCCCCTTACCCACATCCTGCTGAATCAAGTAGGGACCAACTATCTGAACCTTGCCAACCTCGAACCAATCGACCGACAACCTACACTTCCGCCCATACAAGGCTTCATAAGGCACCATCCGAATACTAAAATGGTAGCTATATAATACTCACTCAACAAGAGGCAAAATAATCCTCACAGCTACCCCTGAAATCAAAACACCGACCCGTAACCTGTCCTCAAATGTCTGGATAAAATGCGCTGTTCGTCCGTCGGCCCGAGGGTGAATGCAATACTGAGACTCACCTGAGTTCCTAACCCGCCTGGTAAAACCTCCCGAAAAAGAAATAGCCATAAACTGGGCTCCACTGCCTGCCATAAAATAAAAGTAGGAACCCCGCACCTTACAACCTTCCCGATATACAACATCTCGCATAATCCTCCGCGAGTAAAAATGATCGACTAAAAGACAAGATGGCTGACCCCATCGGCCTCGCGCATCGTCGAACGCATCCACAAACTCGTAAGATGGTTTCCTAAACTTGGGCCTAACACCCTCGTGACCCTATCATCTAGCGGGACCACCTCAAACTGACCCCACCACATTCCGGGCTGCGGGTTGACTCGCGATATGGCCTCAACCCGACCCACTTCGTACTAAACTCTCGTTCCCCGACCCGGAACAATCTTACCAGTTTACGCCATGAAAGCTACCACTTCCATCTCACGCTACCTATGGAATTATCCCACTGGTACACCCTATGTATATAATGCTCTCCGACAAGGATCACCCGCAAAAATCTTCTACTCGAGACGACCTTACATCTAAGGTCTCGACGTGTAATATTCTAAGGTTCACACCTTCCATACCCCCATACTTACCTTTTCAACTACCCATGTTTTCTAACTCACCAAATGACCCTGCTGGCCGCAAGCATAACAATCTCCCAAACTAGCACGACACCCTGAGGATCATCCTCAGCTTTCTATCTATAGAACTCTGGCGAACTGCAACTCAAGAAATCCCAAAGTCTTAGACTATTGGATCTAGGGTGAATCATCGTACCGCTTTGAACCACCGGCCCCGTCCCGCCTCATTCCTACCACCACTTAGCTAGTAATCGCCATCTCCTTGAACTCATATCCTCGGCTCCTGGCCGTGGCACCGGAGTCTCAGGTATCGTGGCCTCAGTAGAAACTGCTGTCGCTCTAAACTCTGCTGGGGCTAGCAGCGTCATAAAACTCGTCGTCTGAAGTACTATCTCAGGTAATGACGGGACCTGTGCCCTCGTAATCCGCTGTGTTCTACTCGTAGCTCCCTCTGCTGCCTTGCCCATCTGGGCCCTGGTTTCCTTTCGCAGAGGCATAACTGGTACATACGAATACGTCCGAGGGACTTCAACTTATAACACAACTCTAAGGCACGATCTCAGAGTGAGAAGAATGGAAACCAATCCTAAATATCCTGTAGCCTCCTGATTATAGATGTGGTGCACAACACACCGATAATCAAGACTCTACTAGATACGGTCTGTAGACACTTTACGAGGATTAACTGCTCTGATACCACTTTTGTCACGACCCACCTCCTGCCCGCATCGTGCCTTACCCCGCACCCTAGTGATACAACATCGGAGAAAATCAGTGAAATAAAAACTTAAACAGAAACAAGATACAACATAAGAAAACAAAGCAACCAAACGGTTGCCTTCTTGCATATATACGTAAATTTGAACAGCACATACTTTACAAACCCCGCCCACAACAAGATTACTGCACTCTAAGATTTTTACAACAACTATGACGGACAGGCCCCGCCATACCCCTGAATGTACAAAAACCTACAAACTCACGGAACATACCCAAAAGATAAGCCTCCGGAGAAACGGAGCTTCCCAATACGCTGAACTGTGATCCTAAGAACGAGGATCAACAACCGATGTACCTCTACCTGCGGAATAAACGCACTTCGAAGGAGGTCAAGACAACAGTACAAGTATGTGAAATCAAAATATCAGAACGAAATCATAACGATCTAAATAAAACAGAGACATGTATGATAACCAAACTACGATTCACGACATAAAAGCGAATATGTCAAACAGGACTCACGCCCTCAAAGTCATCACTCAAATATAACCAAGGGTCTCACGCCCACAATATCAATCATGCCCGCATCATGGCCACATGCCCCCGGAATTCTCCATCGGTGTAGACATGTCCAGGATGCAATAACAGTATACCGGGTAATCAACCCTGCCGCATGGCCACATGCCCCCGGAATTCTTCATCGGTGCAGACATGTCCATGTAACAACAATAACAATATATCGGGTAATCAACCCTGCCACATGGCCACATGCCCCCGGAATTCTTCATCGGTGCAGACATGTCCATGTAACAACAATAACAATATATTGGGTAATCAACCCTGCCGCATGGCCACATGCCCCCGGAATTCTTCATCGGTGCAGACATGTCCATGTAACAACAATAATAATATATCGGGTAATCAACCCTGCCGCATGACCACATGCCCCCGAAATTCTTCATCGGTGCAGACATGTCCATGTAATAACAATAACAGTATATCGGGTAATCAACCCTGCCGCATGGCCACATGCCCCCGGAATTCTTCATCGGTGCAGACATGTCCATGTAACAACAATAATAATATACTGGGTGATTAACCCTCCGCATGGCCGCATGCCCCCGGAATTCTTCATCGGTGCAGACATGTCCATGTAACAACAATAACAATATACCGGTGATTAACCCGCCGCATGGCCGCATGCCCCCGGAATTCTTCATCGGTGCAGACATGTCCATGTAACAACAATAACAATATACCGGCCCTCCATTGAGAGATGCGGTAGCATAGGAATACAACTTTTACACAAAAAGGCTATCACAAGCAAGCACAAGCAAATTACCATACTTCAATTCTCTTATAAATATCCATTCTTTCACAAGAAGTCACCTGATACCAACACTCGTAGTATCCAAAACAGAGTAACTATTATTTTAAGTAAACCAAAATAATTTCCCTTTTTAAAGACAAGTAACAACCTTCTTTTCCAAAAGTTCAAGTTTGCCTAATTTCAAATACTCAAGTCTCTTATTTTCGAAAGGTTTCGTAGTTCATAGTCTTAATCACTTAATAACATAATTCTCTTTTAAAACAATTTGAGTAACATATGCATTATGTGTGAGTAGGTTATTCTTGTTTATAACAATCTTATTAAAGCATCCATGATCTAGAAAATGTAATACAATTTTGTCTTATCTTAGCTTCTATGAAGATGGTGGTTTTTACTGGTTTTAATAATAATTAATTAGTCAATACATTTTCCTTTATTAACACTGCAGTGGTTTGTTCGATACTTGTTCTCATTTCCGAAATCAATATAACATTATTCCTTTTAAAACCCAATTACCCATTTCTCATTAAAGCGGTTTCACAACTTTTTAACACAACCCAAGTCCTTATTATTTCACATCAAGTCTTTTATCTTTTAAAAACCACAAACCATTTCTTTTCCCACATAAAGTTGTTATAACAAACTTCCCATAAAGCCGTTATAACACTTTATGTTTTAAACCAACCAAATTCATTTAACACATGTACGCTTCACCGCATTTACATAGATCACAACATATCATGCTAGAAAAGATAGGAAGAGGTTCACATACCTCGCGAAGATTATCGACAAATAGCAAAAAGCTCCAAAGTACTGTAATCCTGCTAGCCTTTTCCATCCTTCAAGTAGAATACGCTACTCGCAGTACTTCAACCTATAATGGCCATAAAACGTTTATTAACTTCTAGTTCTCTTCGTAGAATATTTCTACGGAAAATTCGGCAGCACCTCCCCCCCGCTATCACATAAATCTCCTCCCCTAACGAGTCCTGCTACGAAACCAACCATCCCAGGGGGGGGGGGGGGGGTTACACGTCTAACCGGACGTGAACAATTCTAATCCACAATAATACTACAAGTCTCATCAGAATACAAATTCTATGTAAATACAGTTCAATTCTTATCCATATTCATTCTACATATAGTATACTCAACTATACATTACTACAACATGTAATTTCCAATTACAATAGGGGGATAAAGATCATTACCTCGATAAGCCCAAAATTATCCAAGTTTAATAAGTCGATCCTGAGCAACGTTTAGCTCCACTTCCTGACGCTCCAACCCGCTCCAAGCAACCCTTAGAAGTTTCCAAACAACTTCTCTTAACACTTCATCTAAGCTATGAAGATTTTTCTAGGGCTTCATTTTTGCGACTATATGAATAAAGTAGTATTTTCCCGGGCTCTTAGTATTTGAAATAACTTTGGAATACTACTAGGAATACTAGGCTAAGGTATTTGGGATTTATACAAAAATACAAGAAGTATTTTGTTATACCCCGTATTTCCAGAGTATGTACGTGAGGACGTACGTAGAAAAGTTTGAGCCTTAAAGTAGGCTAGTGCCGAAAATTTTGTTCACAAGTACCGAAAAGAGTCGTTTTCCGACGAAACGTTTTACAAACTTTGCAAAGGGAAAATTCCGGCTATATCATTTATTATTTTTGCGGATTTTTCTGAGAGATGAAATATTTTGGACCAACGGGAGGGTGACATGTGTCACCTCAAAGTGGGACGCAAAGGCAAGCTTGGCACGTTTTTTATGCCTAAAGTTTGGTCAATAGTTGGTAGGATATTTTGGTGGTAGATGGATAAGGTGTACTTGGGTAAATCTTGGCCTTACACTTGCACCACACTTGTCTTCATCTTGGCCATTGGTTGGCCATTGCTTGACCTATAAATACCCCCTTAGTTTATGAACTTCTTCATCAACAAAATAGTTTCTAAGTGTTAAAATCCTCCCCTCTTAGAAAGGTTCTCGCCCAACTCTTGAGAGACCTTGGCGAAACCTCCCCTGAGCATTAGCGAAACCAACCCCCTAGCCTAGTTGTGCTGGCAGAAAATACACCCCCTTTGTGGTATAGAAATACTTCTCCAAGTATTGTTATAATGTAACGACTGGCCCCGGTTCATCGTGCCTTATCCTGCACCCTAGTGACACAACATCGAGAAAACCAAATGAAAATAAAACTTTAAACAAGAAACAAGATATATGATCATAAACAAAGCAACCCAACGGTTACCTTCCAATAACATATATAAATACAACTCTTACAAAACGAACAGTTTATTCCTTTTTTACAAACCCTGCCCACAACAAGATTACATGCACTTAAGATTTACAACAACTATGACGGACGGGCCCCACCATACCCCTGAATGTACAAGAACCTACAACTCAGGGAACACATACCAAAAGATAAGCCTCCGAAAAAACGGAGCTTCCCAAAACGCTGAACTGAGATCCTAAGAGAGAGGATCCACGACCGATGTACTCTACTGCGGATGAACGCACCCCGGGCGAGGTCAGATAACAGTACCAAGTATGTGAAATCAGTAAATATCAGAATGAAATCATACTAGTCTATATAAAGCAGAGACATGTATGATAACCAAACTACAGTTCACAACATAAAAGCAGTCATGTCCAGTCAGGGACTCACGCCCTCAAGTCATCACTCAAATATAACTATGGGTCTCACGCCCACAACATCAATCATGTTCGCATCATGGCCGCATGCCCCCGGAATTCTGCATCGGTGTAGACATGTCCATGATGCAACAATAATACCAATGCCCCATGGCCACATGCCCCCGGAATTCTACCTCGGTGTAGACACGTCCATGTGACATCAACAATAATATACTGGGTGATCAACCCTGACGCATGGCATGCCCCGAATTCTACCTCGGTGTATACATGTACATTTAAACACAATAACAATATATCGGTAATCAACCCGCCGCGTGGCCGTATGCCCCGGAATCTTGACGGCAGTAGACATGTCCATGTGACATCAACAACAAGACAAGAATCAAAATGGAAACATACCCGTGGAATTCTCCATCACCGCCAAAGACGCCCAAGTAAGTTCTCAACAAGTCGACCGCCTCTATCGAGAGACGCCAGAATACGTAAATACCACACTTGTACAACAAAGGCTATCATCACAAGCATAGGCAAGTTTCACAACAACAAGCATAGGCAAGTTTCACAACAACAAGCATAGCAAGTTTCACACAACTCAAAGTACTTTCATTTTATGCCAAAGTCCGGTTTTTTAACCCCAAAGTACTAACTACGTTAAGTTCTTTTAAAAGAGATCCATGACTTATAAAAGTCACCAGATACCCGTAGTATTAGAATGACCAACCCACATTCCTTTTCAAAATCAAGTAACAACATTCTTTTCCTAAGTTCCGGTTGCCTAGTTTGATTACTCAAGCTTCTCATTTTCAAATGGTTTCATAGTTCCCAAACTTAATCACTGATTCCTTTTAGAACAATTGAGTAATATATGTCTCACGTGAGAGTAGGTTATTCTTGTTTACAACATTCTTATTACAATGCCATGATCTAGAAAATGTAATATCATTTTGTCTCATCTTAGTTTCTATGCAGATGGAGGTTTCTACCGGTTTTAATACGATACATCATTATTCAATACATTTTCCTTTATTAACGCTGCAGTGGTCTGTCGATACACATTCTGATTTCCGAAATCAGTAAAACATTATCCCTTTAAATAAAACCAAGTACTCATTACTCACGAATGAGGTTTCACACAAACATTCACATTAAAACAAATAAGTTAAGTCTCTTATCTTATAAGATCAAGTCTCTTAACTCCTAACATCAGTAAACCATTTTCTTTACCTCTCTTAAGACATTATACCTAACTCCCCATAAAGCTAGTATAACTCTTTTTTTTAAAACCTTTAAAACCAAGTGTTACTCTCCCTTCAAAACGATTTATAAATCTTTTGAAATACATCAAGTTCTTTATTATAACTTAGCCAGTTATAATTCACATCAGTTTAAAACCACAAAGTATTTTCTTACCTACATAAAGCTGTTATAACCGACTTCCCATAAAGCCGTTATAACACTTTATGTTTTAAGAACAATCAAACACAGTTAACACATGTACGTCTACCGTACTACATAGTTCACACATATCATGCTAGAAGAGATAGGAAGAGGTTCACATACCTCGCGACGATTTATCGACAATAAGCAAAATGCTCCAAGTACTACAACCTTGCTAGCCCTTTCCACTCCTCGAGTAGAATACGCTACTCTTAGTACTTTCACCTATAAAGGTCACAAACGTCTATTAACCCCAAAACACAAGTTTCTATCTTCTACAGAAAATTCGGCAGCACCTCCCCCCCCGCAACAGCGTAAATCTCCTCCTCTAACGAGGCCGGCTACCAAGCCAACCAGGGGGGGGGGGTTTACACGTCTAACCGGACGTGTACAATTCTACTCAGTAATACTACACAAGTCTACTGCAATACAGTCCTATGTAAATACAGTTCAGTTCAGTTCTTTATTCTTCAGGCTTAAGTCAAAAGACATTGCCGAATACTAAGTATAGTTCCATATATAGTATACTTCAACTATATATTCTAACAAACATGTAATTTCCAATTACAATAGAGGGACAAGATAATTACCTCGATAAGCCCAAAATTATCCAAGTTATAATGTCGATCCTGAGCAAGGTTTAGCTCCTATTCCGTGCGCTCCAATCCGCTCCAAACAACCCTTAGAAGTTCTAACCAACTTCTACTCAAATACTTCAACCAACTATGAAGATTTCCTTAGGGTTTCGGTTTGAGACTAAAAAGGACAAAAGGTAGTATTTCCGGACTCTACGTATAGAGGTATCTTTGGAATACTACAAGGTACAAGGCTAAGGTATTTTGGGCATTATAACAATACTAGGAGAAGTATTTCAATGCCACAAGGGAGGGGTATTATACGAAAACAACTAGGCTAGGGGGGGGGTACCCCACGGCTAGCACCACAAAGGGGGGAGGGGGAGGCTCTCGGCCACAAGGCCACACAAGGGGGGGAGGGGGAGAGGCTAGGACGAGAACAACACAAAGGGGGGGAAGAGTTTTCAAGACTTAGAATGAATTGAGGGATGAAGAAAAACCTTCAAGCAAGGGGGTATTTATAGGGGCACCAACGGACAAGATCAAGCCATGTGGGGGGCAAGTGGATGGCCAAGATTGGCACAAGTGCACCCTAACCTACTCCTCAAATCCCTCACAAAACAAAGACCCAAGAAAAGGGCCTCAAAACCCTCCTAGCCGTGGCCCTCTTTACCGTCCAATGAGGGTGACAAGTGTCACCCTCCCGTTGGTCCAAAAATGTTTCGTCTCTCGGAAAAATCCGCAAAAATACAAAACGACATAGCCGGAATTTTCCCTTCGCAGTTATGTAAAGCGTTTCGAAAAACGACTCTAACCGTGTTGTGCACAAATGTCATTCGCCAAGCCACTGGCGGGGTGACACGTGTCACCCTCCTATTGGCCCTCAAAAAACGTCTTCCGAAAAATATCCACAATGGCCAATATCTCGAAAACAAAGTGGGCCCCACAAAACCGTAAATTTCTCCCGTGGGCCCCACGTGACCATTTCCAAAAATAAAATTCCATAATTCTAATATAATCTAAGAAGCCCAAATTCCAAATCTGGGAACCCAATTCCCTTCAACGAACATTTTTCCTTACAAAAACCGGAAACTTTTTCCGTGGAAGAATCACCTCTTTCTTCCTTTCCAATTTTTTTCTCGCTCTCGTACGTACGTCCTCGCATACATACCCTGAGAATACGGGGTATAACATTCTCCCCTCCTTAGAAACATTCGTCCCGAATGTTCCTTCTCAAGACGGATATCGATGAAGTTCCTCTAACAAGTTGCCAACGCCACAGCTTGGCCACGAAATAACACACGTCCTCTTCTTTTCTTACTCGTCGTGCCCCTCTCGAACACTTGAACTCTCCCAGTACGTACCATACTTCAGTCATTACTTCCGTTCCCAAAATCTCTGGAGTCACTACCTCCAAACTTGGTCATCTTACTAACCTCAAACTTCTTTAAGGTCACTCCCGGCCTTTACGAACCGCTTCTGGTCGAACGCGTCCACGAACTCATACGATGATCATACAAACTTGGGCCTAGCATCCTCGTGACCCTACCACCTGGCGGGACCACCCAGAACTGACCCCACCTTAATCCGGGCTACGGGTTGACCCGTATCACGTCCTCAACCCGACCCACAATCGCGTCACGCCCTTGTTCCCTGACACGGAACAATCCTGCTAAATCACATCATGAAAGCTACCACTTCCATCTCACACTAACCAGATTTTTAAATCACACTATAGCACAAAGCTATCCGAACATAACACATCATTAACATCAACACATACAAGTATCTACAGGGTTAAGGATATACCTGAAGCTACCGCTCCACTCTAATCATAGGCCTGCCCTGCAGGGCGCATAACTGTAGAAGGCGATGAACCAGCCACTGATCCGGTAGGCTGAGTCGTAACATCCGTGCTACCCTTGGTCGGACAGTTCCTCGCAAAATGGCCCTGCTGGCCGCAAAAATAACAAGCTCCCCTGGCACCACGACACTCCCCGAAATGCGGTCTACCACATCGACCACACCGAGGTAGGGGTGACCGTCCGCCAACACCACTTCCTCGAAACACAACCCTTGGAGCCACGACTGCTCCGAATACTCAAGGTTGTGGAGGACCACTCGCACCGGGCGGAGGTACAAAACTAGTATCTTCGAGGCGGTCCGCCTCGAAAGTCACCAAAGGACCACGTTGTTCTCGCCTCTTCTGGCGATCTTGGTCATTCCGTCGACCTCTCCGTGCCTCACATCGGTCGTGAGCTGCGTGCGGGCAATGTCCATGCCCGGTGAAGAGCTACTCTGAACATGCCTCGACATGTAATCATCGAGCCTGTAACATATCGTGCACTCGATCCTCCATACTAGCTACCAACGCCGGGACGTCACGCCAATGAGTCGAACTCCACATTGTACTCCCGAACCGTACGCCCGCTCTGTCTAAGCATCAAAAATCTGTCGGCCCGTGCCCTCCTCATCTGCGGAGGCAAGAAGTGCGTGAGGAAAGCCCCCGGAAACTCATCCCATACTGCTGGAGGTGCATGCTCTCCCGAAAGCTCAGTGAATCAAACCAATCGATCATGCGGTATCACGCACCGATGCGAACCAAAGGTCACAGACTCGGTCTCAAGCCTTGATCACCCGTGATGATCCGTCAGAATCGACGGATGAACTCCTGCGGATCATCCTCGTGCCTCGACCCATAAAACTCTGGCGGGCTACAACTCAAAGTCCCGCGACCTCAAACTATCTCGCCGGGGTGAACCATCGTGCTCGAACTGAATCGGCCAGATCCAAACTATCCTCATATTCGCCACGACACGCCAAAGAATCGCCATCTCCTTGTATCCCATCTCCTCTCGCCCTGCATCGGGATCGAGGCTCAGTATCGCGGTCTCGGCGGCCATTGCCGCGCTCTAACCTCTCGCTGGTGGCGGCGTCACAAAACCCGCTGCCTCAATCACAACCCAGTCTTGGCCGCCTGCGCCTCGTACTCCTCTCAGATCCCACTAGCGGCTCCTCGCCGCTTTGCCCTTCGGGCACTGGTTGCCTTGCGCGAGGCATAAGCGGTAAAACGAGATACGTCGGAGGGTCCGACTTACAACACGACTCTAAGGCACGATCTCGGAATGAGAAGAATGGAAACTAATCCTAAATGTCTGCGACCTCACGATTATAGATGTGGTGCACAACACATCGATAATCAAGACTCTACTAGACACGGTGCAGACACTTTCCGAGGATTAATCGCTCGATACCACTTTTGTAACGACCGTCCGGGGCCCGTTCATCGTGCCTTATCCGGCACCCTAGTGACACAACATCGAGAAAACCAATGGAAAATAAAACTTTAAACAAGAAACAAGATATATGATCATAAACAAAGCCAACCCAACGGTTACCTTCCAATAACATATATAAATACAACTCTTACAAAACGAGCAGTTTAATCCCTTTACAAACCCCGCCCACAACAAGATTACATGCACTCTAAGATTTACAACAACTATGACGGACGGGGCCCGCCATACCACGAATGTACAAGAACCTACAACTCGGGAACACATACCAAAAGATAAGCCTCGGAGAAACGGAGCTTCCCAAAACGCTGAACCGAGATCCTAGGCGAGGATCCACGGCCGATGTACCTCTACCTGCGGCATGAACGCACTCGGGCGAGGTCGACAACAGTACCAAGTATGTGAAATCAGTAAAAATCAGAATGAAATCATACTAGTCTATATAAAGCGGAGACATGTATGATAACCAAACTACGCTCACAACATAAAAGCGATCATGTCGATCGGGACTCACGCCTCAAGTCATCACTCAAATATAACTGGGTCTCACGCCCACAACATCAATCATGTTCGCATCATGGCCGCGTGCCCCGAATTGCGCCGGTGTAGACATGTCCATGATGCAACAATAATACCAATGCCCCACGGCCACGCCCCGAATTCTACCTCGGTGTGACACGCCCATGTGACATCAACAATAATATCTTGGGTGATCAACCTGCCGCACGCCACATGCCCCGAATTCTACCTCGGTGTAGACATGTCCATGTAACCACAATAACAATATATCGGGTAATCAACCCGCCGCACGTCGCATGCCCCGGAATCTTTGTCGGTGTAGACATGTCCATGTGACATCAACAACAAGACGAGAATCAAAATGGAAACATACCCGTGGAATTCTCCATCACCGCCAAAGACGCTCCAAGTAAGTTCTCAACAAGTCGACCTACTTCATCGAGACGCCAGTATACGTAAATACCACACTTGTACAACAAAGGCTATCATCACAAGCATAGGCAAGTTTCACAACAACAAGCATAGGCAAGTTTCACAACAACAAGCATAGGCAAGTTTCACACAACTCAAAGTACTTTCATTTTATGCCAAAGTCCGGGTTTTTAACACCAAAGTACTACATACGTTAAGTTCTTTTAAAAGAGATCCATTACTTTTATAAAAGTCACCAGATAAACGTAGTATTAGAATGACCAACCCACATTCCTTTTCAAAATCAAGTAACAACATTCTTTTCCTAAGTTCCAGTTTGCCTAGTTTCAATTACTCAAGCTTCTCATTTTCAAATGGTTTCATAGTTCCCAAACTTAATCACTTGATTCCTTTTTAGAACAATTGAGTAATATATGTCTCACGTGAGAGTATGTTATTCTTTTTTACAAAATTCTTATTACATAATCAATGATCTAGAAAATTTAATATCATTTTGTCTCATCTTAGTTTCTATGCTGATGGATGTTTCTACTGGTTTTAATACGATACATCATTATTCAATACATTTTCCTTTATTAACGCCGCAGTGGTCCTGTCGATACACATTCGATTTCCAAATCAAGAAACATTATCCCTTTAAATAAAACCAAGTACTCATTACTCACGAATGAGGTTTCACACAAACATTCACATTAAAACAAATAAGTTAAGTCTCTTATCTTATAAGATCAAGTCTGTTAACTCCTAACATCAGTAAACCATTTTCTTTACCTCTCTTAAGACATTATACCTAACTCCCCATAAAGCTAGTATAACTATTTTTTTTAAAACCTTTAAAACAAAGTTTTACTCTCCCTTCAAAACGATTTATAAATCTTTTGAAATACATCAAGTTCTTTATTATAACTTAGCCAGTTATAATTCACATCAGTTTAAAACCACAAAGTATTTTCTTACCTACATAAAGCTGTTATAACCGACTTCCCATAAAGCCGTTATAACACTTTATGTTTTAAGAACAATCAAACACAGTTAACACATGTACGTCTACCGTACTACATAGTTCACACATATCATGCTAGAAGAGATAGGAAGAGGTTCACATACCTCGCGACGATTTATCGACAATAAGCAAAATGCTCCAAGTACTACAACCTTGCTAGCCCTTTCCACTCCTCGAGTAGAATACGCTACTCTTAGTACTTTCACCTATAAAGGTCACAAACGTCTATTAACCCCAAAACACAAGTTTCTATCTTCTACAGAAAATTCGCAAGACTACTTTCCCGCAACAACAGAAATCTCTCCTCTAATGAGGCCGCTACGAAGACAACCGGGGGTTTACACGCCTAACCTGACGTGTACAATTCTACTCGAATACTACACAAGTCTATCGCAATACACCCTATGTAAATACGATTCGATTCTTTATTCTTCAGGCTTAAGTCAAAAGACATTGCCGAATACTAAGTATAGTTCCATATATAGTATACTTCAACTATATATTCTAACAAACATGTAATTTCCAATTACAATAGAGGGACAAGATAATTACCTCGATAAGCCCAAAATTATCCAAGTTATAATGTCGATCCTGAGCAAGGTTTAGCTCCTACTCCGTGCGCTCCAATCCGCTCCAAACAACCCTTAGAAGTTCTAACCAACTTCTACTCAAATACTTCAACCAACTATGAAGATTTCCTTAGGGTTTCGGTTTGAGACTAAAAGGACAAAAGGTAGTATTTCCGGACTCTACGTATAGAGGTATCTTTGGAATACTACAAGTGAGCTAAGGTATTTTGGGCATTATAACAATACTAGAGAAGTATTTCAATGCCACATGGAGGGTATTATACGAAAACAACTAGGCTAGGGGTACCCTACGCTAGCACCACAAAGGGGAGGCGAGGCTCTCGGCCACAAGGCCACACAAGGGGGGGAGGGGGAGAGGCTAGGACGAGAACAACACAAAGGGGGGAAAGAGTTTTCAAGACTTAGAATGAATTGAGGGATGAAGAAAAACCTTCAAGCAAGGGGGTATTTATAGGGGCACCAACGGACAAGATCAAGCCATGTGGGGGGCAAGTGGATGGCCAAGATTGGCACAAGTGCACCCTAACCTACTCCTTAAATCCCTCACAAAACAAAGACCCAAGAAAAGGGCCTCAAAACCCTCCTAGCCGTGGCCCTCTTTACCGTCCAATGAGGGTGACAAGTGTCACCCTCCCGTTGGTCCAAAAATGTTTCGTCTCTCGGAAAAATCCGCAAAAATACAAAACGACATAGCCGGAATTTTCCCTTCGCAAGTTATGTAAAACGTTTCGTCGAAAAACGACTCTAACCGGGTGTTGTGCACAAATGTCATTCGGCCAAGCCACCTAGGCGGGGGTGACACGTGTCACCCTCCTATTGGCCCTCAAAAAACGTCTTCCGAAAAATATCCACAATGGCCAAAATCTCGAAAACAAAGTGGGCCCCACAAAACCGTAAATTTCTCCCGTGGGCCCCACGTGACCATTTCCGAAAATAAAATTCCATAATTCTAATATAATCTAAGAAGCCCAAATTCCAAATCTGGGAACCCAATTCCCTTCAACGAACATTTTTCCTTACAAAAACCGGAAACTTTTTCCGTGGAAGAATCACCTCTTTCTTCCTTTCCAATTTTTTTCTGTCGTGCTCTCGTACGTACGTCCTCGCATACATACCCTGAGAATACGGGGTATAACATTCTCCCCTCCTTAGAAACATTCGTCCCGAATGTTCCTTCTCAAGACGGATATCGATGAAGTTCCTCTAACAAGTTGCCAACGCCACAGCTTGGCCACGAAATAACACACGTCCTCTTCTTTTCTTACTCGTCGTGCCCCTCTCGAACACTTGAACTCTCCCAGTACGTACCATACTTCAGTCATTACTTCCGTTCCCAAAATCTCTGGAGTCACTACCTCCAAACTTGGTCATCTTACTAACCTCAAACTTCTTTAAGGTCACTCCCGGCCTTTACGAACCGCTTCTGGTCGAACGCGTCCACGAACTCATACGATGATCATACAAACTTGGGCCTAGCATCCTCGTGACCCTACCACCTGGCGGGACCACCCAGAACTGACCCCTTACTCATCCGCTACGGTTGACCCGTATCACGTCCTCAACCCGACCCACAATCGCGTCACGCCCTTGTTCCCTGACACGGAACAATCCTGCTAAATCACATCATGAAAGCTACCACTTCCATCTCACACTAACCAGATTATTAAATCACACTATAGCACAAAGCTATCCGAACATAACACATCATTAACATCAACACATACAAGTATCTACAGGGTTAAGGATATACCTGAAGCTACCGCTCCACTCTAATCATAGGCCTGCCCTGCAGGGCGCATAATCAGAAAGCGATGAACCACCCATCGATCCGTGGTGAGTCGTAACATCCGTATACCTTGGCCTGACAGTTCGCAAAATGGCCCCGCTGGCCGCAAAAATAACAAGCTCCTGGCACCACGACACTCCCGAAATGCGTCTACCACATCGACCACACCGAGGTAGGGTGACCGTGATCCGCCAACACCCTTACTTCCTCGAAACTCAACCTCGAGCCCCGACCGCTCCGAATACTCTGAAGGTTGTGGAGGACCACTGCACCGCGGAGGTACAAAACTAGTATCTTCTGAGGCGGTCCGCCTCGAAAGTCACCAAAGGACCTGTTGTTCTCGCCCTCTTCGCCGATTCGTCATTCCGCCGACCTCTCCGTGCCTCACATCCCGAGCATGAGCTGCGCACGGGCAATGTCCATGCCCTGAAGAGCTACTCTGAACATGCCTCGACATGTAATCATCGAGCCCTCAGAACATATCGGTGCACTCGATCCTCCATACTAGCTACCAACGCGGGACGCACGCCAATGAGTCGAACTCACATTGTACTCCAACCGCACGCCCGCCTGCCTAAGCATCAAAATCTGTTTACCGTGCCTCCTCATCTGCGAGGCAAGAAGTGCGTGAGGAAAGCCCGAAAACTCATCCCATACTGCTGGAGGTGCATGCTCTCCCGAAAGCTCCCATGAATCAAACCAATCGATCATGGTATCACGCACCGATGCGAACCAAAGGTCACAGACTCGGTCTCTCAAGCCTTGATCACCCGCGTGATCCGTCAGAATCGACGGATGAACTCCTGCGGATCATCCTCGTGCCTCGACCCATAAAACTCGCGGGCTACAACTCGGAAAGTCCCGCCTCAAACTATCTCGCTCGGGGTGAACCATCGGTGCTCTTGAATCGAATCGCCAGATCCACCTATCCTCATATCTCGCCACGACTCGCCAAGAATCGGGCCATATCTCTTGTAACCCATCTCCTCTGCCCTGCATCGTGGACCGAGGCTCGTGTATCGCGGTCTCGGCAGCCATTGCCGCGCTTCTAACTCTCGCTGGGCCGGGCGCTACAAAACACGCCGTCTGAATCACAACCCTGTGTACCGACTCCTGCGCCTCGTACTCCTCAGATCCACTAGCGCCTCCTCGGCCGCCTTGCCCTTCTGGCTGGTTGCCTTGCGGAGGCATAATCGTAAAAGCGAGATACGTCGGAGGGTCCAACTTACAACACGACTCTAAGGCACGATCTCGGAATGAGAAGAATGGAAACCAATCCTAAATGTCTCAGACCTCCTCGATTATAGATGTGGTGCACAACACATCGATAATCAAGACTCTACTAGACACGGTGCAGACACTTTCCGAGGATTAATCGCTCGATACCACTTTTGTAACGACCCGTCCCGGCCCAAGTTCTTGGTGCCTTATCCTGCACCCTAGTGACACAACATCGAGAAAACCAGGAAAATAAAACTTTAAACAAGAAACAAGATATATGATCATAAACAAAGCAACCCAACGGTTACCTTCCAATAACATATATAAATACAACTCTTACAAAACGAATAGCTTTAATCCTTTTACAAACCCCGCCACAACAAAGATTACTACTCACTAAGATTTACAACAACTATGGCGAGACAGTGGCTCCGCCATACCCGAATGTACAAGAACCTACAACTCGTGGAACACATACCAAAAGATAAGCCTCCGAGAAACGGAGCTTCCCAAAACGCCCGAGATCCTAAGAGCGAGGATCCACGACCGATGTACCTCTACCGCGGATGAACGCAGCTTCAAGGAGGTCGATAACAGTACCAAGTATGTGAAATCAGAAATATCAGAATGAAATCATACTAGTCTATATAAAGCGTGAGACATGTATGATAACCAAACTATTCACAACATAAAAGCGAATATGTCGATCGGGGACTCACGCCTCAAGTCATCACTCAAATATAACTATGGGTCTCACGCCCACAACATCAATCATGTTCGCATCACGGCCGCGTGCCGGAGTCTGATCGGTGTAGACATGTCCATGATGCAACAATAATACCAATGCCCCATGGCCACATGCCCCCGAATTCTACCTCGTAGACACGCCCATGTGACATCAACAATAATATCTTGGGTGATCAACCCCGCCGCACGCCACATGCCCCGAATTCTACCTCGGTGTAGACATGTCCATGTAACCACAATAACAATATATCGGTAATCAACCCGCCGCACGGCCGCGTGCCCCGAATCTTTGCGTCGGTGTAGACATGTCCATGTGACATCAACAACAAGACAGTAATCAAAATGGAAACATACCCGTGGAATTCTCCATCACTGCCAGCACGTCCAAGTAAGTTCTCAACAAGTCGATCGCCTCTATCGAGACGCCAGAACACGTAAATACCACACTTGTACAACAAAGGCTATCATCACAAGCATAGGCAAGTTTCACAACAACAAGCATAGGCAAGTTTCACAACAACAAGCATAGGCAAGTTTCACACAACTCAAAGTACTTTCATTTTATGCCAAAGTCCGGGTTTTTAACCCCAAAGTACTACATACGTTAAGTTCTTTTTAAAAGAGATCCATTACTTTTATAAAAGTCACCCGATACCCGTAGTATTAGAATGACCAACCCACATTCCTTTTCAAAATCAAG
Organism: Przewalskia tangutica; assembly: GCA_029844215.1. NCBI lineage: Eukaryota > Viridiplantae > Streptophyta > Magnoliopsida > Solanales > Solanaceae > Przewalskia > Przewalskia tangutica. Next base: position 81,188,883 of record CM056723.1, on the reverse strand, counting down.
TAACAACATTCTTTTCCTAAGTTCCAGTTGCCTAGTTTCAATTACTCAAGCTTCTCATTTTCAAATGGTTTCATAGTTCCCAAACTTAATCACTTGATTCATTTTTAGAACAATTGAGTAATATATGTCTCACGTGAGAGTAGGTTATTCTTGTTTACAACATTCTTATTACAGCAGCCATGATCTAGAAAATGTAATATCATTTTGTCTCATCTTAGTTTCTATGCAGATGGAGGTTTCTACTGGTTTTAATACGATACATCATTATTCAATACATTTTCCTTTATTAACGCTGCAGTGGTCTGTCGATACACATTCTCGATTTCAAATCAAGAAACATTATCCCTTTAAATAAAACCAAGTACTCATTACTCACGAATGAGGTTTCACACAAACATTCACATTAAAACAAATAAGTTAAGTCTCTTATCTTATAAGATCAAGTCTCTTAACTCCTAACATCAGTAAACCATTTTCTTTACCTCTCTTAAGACATTATACCTAACTCCCCATAAAGCTAGTATAACTCTTTTTTTTAAAACCTTTAAAACCAAGTGTTACTCTCCCTTCAAAACAATTTATAAATCTTTTGAAATACATCAAGTTCTTTATTATAACTTAGCCAGTTATAATTCACATCAGTTTAAAACCACAAAGTATTTTCTTACCTACATAAAGTTGTTATAACCGACTTCCCATAAAGCCGTTATAACACTTTATGTTTTAAGAACAATCAAACACAGTTAACACATGTACGTCTACCGTACTACATAGTTCACACATATCATGCTATAAGATATAGGAAGAGGTTCACATACCTCGCGACGATATATCGACAATAAGCAAAATGCTCCAAGTACTACAACCTTGCTAGCCCTTTCCACTCCTCGAGTAGAATACGCCACTCTTAGTACTTTCACCTATAAAGGTCACAAACGTCTATTAACCCCAAAACACAAGTTTCTATCTTCTACAGAAAATTCAAAGACTCTCCCCGCAACAACAGAAATCTCCTCCTCTAACGAGGCCGCTACCAAGCCAACCGGGGTTTACACGTCTAACCGGACGTGTACAATTCTACTCAGTAATACTACACAAGTCTACTGCAATACAGTCCTATGTAAATACATTGATTCGGCTTTATTCTTCAGCTTAAGTCAAAAGACATTGCAACAATACTAAGTATAGTTCCATATATAGTATACTTCAACTATATATTCTAACAAACATGTAATTTCCAATTACAATAGAGGGACAAGATAATTACCTCGATAAGCCCAAAATTATCCAAGTTATAATGTCGATCCTGAGCAAGGTTTAGCTCCTACTCCGTGCGCTCCAATCCGCTCCAAACAACCCTTAGAAGTTCTAACCAACTTCTACTCAAATACTTCAACCAACTATGAAGATTTCTTGGGGTTTCGGTTTGAGACTAAAAGGACAAAAGGTAGTATTTCCGGACTCTACGTATAGAGGTATCTTTGGAATACTACAAGGTACAAGGCTAAGGTATTTTGGGCATTATAACAATCCTCGGAGAAGTATTTCAATCCCCCACGGGAGGGGTATTATACGAAAACAACTCGGCTAGGGGGGGGGGTACCCCACGGCTAGCACCACAAAGGGGGGGAGGCTCGGCCACAAGGCCACACAAGGGGGGAGGAGAGGCTAGGGCGAGAACAACACAAAGGGGAAGAGTTTTCAAGACTTAGAATGAATTGAGGATGAAGAAAACCTTCAAGCAAGGGGTATTTATAGGGCACCAACGGACAAGATCAAGCCATGTGGGGGCAAGTGGATGGCCAAGATTGGCACAAGTGCACCCTAACCTACTCCTCAAATCCTCACAAAATAAAGACCCAAGAAAAGGCCTCAAAACCTCCTACCGTGGGCCCTCTTTATCGTCCAACGAGGTGACAAGTGTCACCCTCCCGTTGGTCCAAAATGTTTCGTCTCTGAAAAATCCGCAAAAATACAAAACTACATAGCCGAATTTTCCTTCGCAGTTATGTAAAACGTTTAGTCGAAAACGACTCTAACCGTGTTGTGCACAAATGTCATTCGCCAAGCCACCTAGGCGGGGGTGACACGTGTCACCCTCCTATTGGCCCTCAAAAAACGTCTTCCGAAAAATATCCACAATGGCCAAAATCTCGAAAACAAAGTGGGCCCCACAAAACCGTAAATTTCTCCCGTGGGCCCCACGTGACCATTTCCAAAAATAAAATTCCATAATTCTAATATAATCTAAGAAGCCCAAATTCCAAATCTGGGAACCCAATTCCCTTCAACGAACATTTTTCCTTACAAAAACCGGAAACTTTTTCCGTGGAAGAATCACCTCTTTCTTCCTTTCCAATTTTTTTCTGTCGTGCTCTCGTACGTACGTCCTCGCATACATACCCTGAGAATACGGGGTATAACATATAATGCCAAAATACTCTAGCCCAAAACCTTTGTAGTATTTCCAAGTACCCTCTTTACGAAAAGCCCGGAAAATACTATTATACTTCCTTTAGCCACTAAACGAAACCCTATGGAAAAATCTCCATAATTGGTTGGAGTACTAAGTAGAAGTTGTGTAGAACTTCTAAGGGTTTCTTGGAGCGAATTGGAGCGCACGGAGTAGGAGCTAAACCTTGCTCAGGATCGACTTTAAACTTGGATAATTTTGGGCTCATCGAGGTAAATACTACTGTCCTTCTATTGTAATTGGGAATTTCATGCTGTAGTAGTATAAAAATGAATATAAGATTCATAGAAGAGAATTGAACTGTAATAGAAGGATATTATAGATAAGACTTGAACTGAAATCGCATCAGAAGAATATTTAAGTAGAAGATTAAACTGTACTTACATAGGACCGTATTTACAGTAGTCTTATAACCTTTATTGGTTGACTGTTCTGCGAGTAGCATGTACTACTTGGAAGGTGGACAAGGCTAGCCGGGTTATAGCCGAGGAGCGTTTTGCTAATAGTCGATAATCGTCGCGAGGTATGTGATTCTTCCTATACTCTTGAGCATGATATTTTAAAAGAATATATATATAGTACGGTAGACGTACGTGTGTTAACTGAACGTAGTTGTACGACAATGTCTTTTGACTTAAGCCTGAATAATATATATATATATATAGTACGGTAGACGTACGTGTGCTAACTGAACGTAGTTGTACGGCAATGTCTTTTGACTTAAGCCTGAATAATAAGAATCTTGAAGTATTTCAAAAGAATTAAGAATCCTTTTTGAAAGAAGAGTAATACTTGGTTTTGAAAACATAAGAGTTATACTAGCTTTATGGGAAGTTAGGTATAACGTTTTAAGGGAGCTAAAATGAATGGTTTATTGATTTTAAAAGTTAAGAGACTTGATCTTAAAAGATAAGAGATTTGACTTAAATAAATTAATATGAATTTTGTGTGAAACCTCATTCGTGAGTAATGAGTACTTGGTTTTTAAAAAGGAATAATGTTTTACTGATTTCGGAAATCAGAATGAGTATCGACAAACCACTGCAGCGTTAATAAAGGGAAATGTAATGACTAGTGAAGTATTATTAAAACCAGTAGAAACCTCCATCTGCATAGAAGCTAAGATGAGACAAAATGATATTACATTTTCTAGATCATGGCTGCTTTAATAAGATAGTTATAAACAAGAATAAAACTGCTCACACATATAGCATATGTTACTCAATTTTTTTAAAAGAGATTAAGACATTGAACTATGAAACTTTTCTAAAATAAAGAGACTTGAGTAATTGAAATTAGGCAAACTGGAACTTTAGGGAAAAGAAAGGCATTGTTTTGTCTTAAATTGGTTTAAAACATAAAGTGTTATAACAACTTTATGGGAAGTTAGTTATAACGACTTTATGAGAACAAAAGAAGGGTTTTATCATTGGTTTTAATGTGGTAACTTGACTTTAAAAAGAGAAGTGTTTTGGTCCAAAAAGAAGGCATGGTATTGCCTTAATTTGGTTTTAAAAAGGAAAGTATGGAAGTTGTTTTGGTTTACTTAAAAAGATGTAAGTCACTCTATTTTTTATACTAAGGGTATCGGGTGACTTTTATAAAAGGAATGAATCTCTTAAAAGGAATTTAACGTACGTAGTACTTTAGGGTTAAAACCCGGACTTTGACATAAAATGAAAGTACCTTGAGTTGTGTATAACTTGCCTATGCTTGTTGTTGTGAAGCTTGCCTATGCTTGTTGTGATAGCCTTTGTTGTGCAAGAATTGTGTTTCTATACTACCGCGTTGTCACGACCCGAACCCGGGCCCGTGACTGGTGCCTTACCCCGGGCACCCTAGTGATACAACATCAGAGAAAATCAGCGGAAATAAAAACATGAACATGAATTAAGAGACAAGATAAATAAACAGGCCAACCAAAACAGTTGCCTTCATCATATATACATAAATACCCGAACAGTTATCCTTTTTACAAACCACGCCACAATTACTCTGACCTCTAAGATTTTACAATGGCTATGGCCGGGACGGGGCCGCCATACCACAGAATGTATAAGAATCTACTGACTCGTGGTAACATACCAAAAGATAAGCCTTCAAGAAATGGGGCTTCGACACGCTGTGATCCTAGGCGAGGATCCACAACCGATGTACTTCCACTGCGGCATGAGCGATCCCCGAGGAGGTCGATAACAGTACCAAGTATGTGGCGTAAAAGGCGTAAATGAAATCATAATAGTCTATATAAAGCGGGAGACATGTATGATAACGGATGAAATACGTGTCGGCCCGTCTGTGGCACTCGGTGTATAATCGGATAAAATACGTGTCCTGCCCATCTCGTGGGACTCGGTGTAAATCGGATGAAATCGTGTCCTGCCCATCTCGTGGGACTCGGTGTATAATCGGATGGAATACGTGTCCTGCCCGTCGTGGGACTCGGTGTATAATCGGATGAAATCGTGTCCACTGCCCATCGTGGGACTCGGTGTATAATTAAATGAAATACGTATCCCTGCCCATCTCGTGGGACTCGGTGTAGAATCGTTCATAACAAATCAACCGGCCCTCCATCGAGAGACGCGGGGGTACAGAAATACAACAAAGGCTATCACAACAAACATAGGCAAGTTTCACAACAACAAGCATAGGCAAGCTTCACAACAACAAGCATAGGCAAGCTTCACAACAACAAGCATAGGCAAGCTTCACAACAACAAGCATAGGCAAGTTATACACAACTCAAAGTACTTTCATTTTATGCCAAAGTCCGGGTTTTAACCCTAAAGTACTACGTACGTTAATTTCCTTTTAAAGATCCATTTATTTTACAAAGGTCACCTGATACCCGTAGTATAAAAATAGAGTGACTAACATTGTTAAGTAAACCAAAATGCTTTCCTTTGTAAAATCAAGTAACAACCTTATTTTCCAAACGTTCAAGTTTGCCTAATTTCAAATGCTCAAGTTTCTCATTTTAGAATAGGTTTCGTAGTTCATAGTTTTAATCCTTTAAAACATAATTCCCCTTTAAACGTTTTGAGAAACATATGTCTTATATGTGAGTAGGTTATTCTTGTTTATAATCAATCTTATTAAGCAGCCATGATGTAGGAAATGTAATATCATTTTGTCTCATCTTAGCTTCTATGCAGATGGAGGTTTCTACTGGTTTTAATACCATACTTCATTATTCAATACATTTTCCTTTATTAATGCTGCAGTGGTTTGTCGATACTCATTCTGATTTCCGAAATCAGTAAAACATTCTTTTTATCACTCTTAAGACGTTATACCTAACTTCCCATAAAGCTAGTACAACTCTTATGTTTTCAAAGCCAAGTATTACTCTTCTTTCAAAAGGGTCTTTTTTTGAAATACTTCAAGTTCTTTGTTACTACACATCAAATCCGTTATAAGTCAAATCAGTTATCCTTTGAAACCACAAAGCATTTTCTTACCTACATAAAGCTGTTATAACCAACTTCCCATAAAGCCGTTATAACACTTTATGTTTCAAACCACTCAAATCCCTTAAACCCCTGTCCGTCTACCGTACTACATAGTAATACACATATCATGCTAGAATAGATAGGAAGAGGTTCACATACCTCGCGACGATTATCGACTAATAGCAAAGTGCTCCAAGTACCTCAAATCGTCGGCTACTCCTTAAGCCAAGTAGATCACGCCATACGTAGTACTTCAACCTATAGCTGGCACACGGCGCCTATTAACATCCTAGTTCTAAACGTAGAATATTCTAATGAAAATTTGGTAGCACCTCCCCACAACAACGTAAATCTCCTCCTCGAGGTAGGCTACCAAGCCAACGGGGGTTTGCGCCTAACCGACGTGTACAATTCTACTCACGAGAATACTACACAAGTATCTTGTAATGTCTGATCTATGTAATTACTGATTCGGTTCTCTTATTTAAATTAGGGCTTAAGTCGCAAGACATTGCGTAAGTATTATTCGAGCTTAAGTCAAAAGACATTGCCGCACAACTATGTTCAATTCTATATATAGTATACTTAACTATATACTCACAACATGTAATTTCCAAATACCACGAAGGTTAAGAATGTTTACCTCGATAAGCCCAAAATTATCCGAGTATAAATGTCGATCTGAGCAAGGTTTAGCTCTACTCAGTGCGCTCAACCCGCTCAAACAACCCTTAGAAGTTCTAACCAACTTCTACTTATAACTTCAACTACGGGTGAAGATTTACTTAGGGTTTCGTTTTTGTGGTGAGGAAGTATAATAGTATTTTACGGGCTTTTGTAAAAGTGTAACCTTGGGAATACTATAAGGTATTTGGGCCACGGAATTTGGGCATTATAACAATACGTGGAGAGTATTTCTATACCACAACGGGGGGTATTATACGAAGACAACTAGGCTAGGGGGTACCCACATGCTAACCTTACAAAGGGAGGAAACTCTCGGCCAAAGGGCCTTCTCAAAGGGGAGGGTGTGGTGGACGAAAGAACAAGAGGGAGGAGTATTTTGAGACTTAGGTAGATTGCTCAGTGAGGATGAAGAAAGTCTTCAACTTAGAGGGTATTTATAGGTCAAGTGAAGGCAACCAATGGCCAAGATGAAGACAAGTGTGGTGCAAGTGTAGGGCTAGATTTCAACCATGTGGACCTTATCCATCTACCACAACCACTTGCACAAAAATATCCTACCTAACAAGGCACAAAAACGTGCCAAGTCTTGCCTTTGCCGCACTTTCACGCCCAATCTGAGGGTGACACATGTCACCATCCCGTTGGTCCAAAATATATCGTCTCTCGGAAAAATCCGCAAAAATTATAAATGACATAGCGGAATTTTCCCTCGTAAGCGTGGAAAGCGTTTAGTCGAACGACTCTTTTCGGCACTTGTGTACAAATTTCGAAACTAGCCAACTTTAAGGCTCAAATTATAATACGTACGCGCTCACGTACATACTCTGGAAATACGGGGTATAACATTCTCCCCTCCTTAGAAACATTCGTCCCGAATGTTCCTTCTAAGCCTCAAAATAAACATGCGCCAGTATAGTCTTCACTACTATATTTACGAGAACAAATCCTGCCACACATGGCCACAGAAACAACCGCGCAAATACTTACATCCAAGTCCACGAGGAAACACCTCTAACATCACAAACTTTTGTCACTTTGCCGCGAGGTTCTAGTGTCACTCCGGCGACCCAACAAATGGTACGGTCGCATGCGATCCACGAGGTCTAAAATATACATCCTTCGCACCTTCTCCTTTACAAGAAATGATCATATCTATGCTCGCAATACATGCTCGCCTCTGCCGTCGTACTCTCGCCGAACACTTGAACTCTTCTAGTATCGTACCACACTTGATCATCGCTTGATTCTCAAACCTTGGAGTCACCACCTCCAACTTGGTTATCTTACTAGCCTCAATCTTCCCAGGCCATTCCGGCCTTCACGATCTAACGGTCGAACACACCCACGAACTCATACGATGGTCAACTAAACTTGGGCCTAGCACCCTCGTGACCCTACCACCTGGCGTGACCACCCAGAGCTGATCCCACATCGAAACAGGCTGCGGGTTGGCCCGCAACATGGCCCCAACCCGACCCACTTAACGCATCACACTCTTGTTTCCCGATCCGGAACAATCTTACCTATACAGGTCATGAAAGCTACCACTTCCATTTACCCAACCCAGGGACTTATCACACAATACATTCTAGGCATAAAATGCACTCTGACAAGGATCACTCGCAAAATCTTGTACTCAAGACGGCCTTACATCTAAGGTCTCAACTGTAATATTCTAGGGTTCATCATTTTCTCACCCCAGCTTACCCTTTTTCACCAACGGTTCCTAAATCACATTTTAGCACAAAGCTATCCGAACATAACACTTAACACATTAACATAACATCAAAACATACAAGCCTCTGAGGTTAAGGATATACCTGAAGCTACCGCTCACTCTAATCATAAGTACGCCTGCAGTATGCATAGTAGAAAGCGATGAACACTCGCGACCCGATGAGTGAGTCATTCTGTTTGCATCCTTCCTACTAGGGCGGTTTCTCGTCATATGGCCACGGCGCGGAAAAACAAGCACCGATAAAAAAGCGACATTCCCGGGATGACATCGCCACATCGTGCACCGAGGAAAACTGAACGTGGCTAGAACCCGTATATCTGTGAACGAAGCCACGGAGCTCGACCAGCTCAAAACTGAGCGTCACGCGGCGTGTGGGGACCACTGCATCTTGGTGGAGGTACATAACTGCGGTGAGGCGGTCGCCTCGAAAGTTACCAAAGGACCTCTTTGTTTTGGCCCTCTTCTGCTGATCTCGGTCATTCCGTCGACCTCTCCGTGCCTCACATCCTAGTGCATGAGCTTGCATGCGGGCAATGTCCATGCCCGGCTGAAGAGCTACACCCGTACAAGCCTCGATCAGTAATGTCGTCCCGGTGACGTAGCGGTGTACTCTGTCCTCCATATCAGCTACCACAGCGGGAACATACCGAGCTAATGAGTCGAACTCCACATTGTACTCTCTAACCGTCCGCCCGTCCTGCCTCAACGTCAAAAATCTGTCGGTGTTATACCCCATAGTTTCAGGGTATGTATACGAGGACGTACGTACGAGAATACGACATTGAAATTGGAAAGGAAGAAAGAGGTGATTTTTCCACGGAAAAGTTTCCGGTTTTTGTGAAGGAAAAAGGTTCGTTAATGGGAATTGGATTCCCAGATTTGGTATTCGGACTTCTTGGAATATTAGAGAGTTATGGAATTTTATTTTCGGAAATGGTCACGTGGGGCCCACGGGGGGAAATTTACGATTTTGTGGGGCCCACTTTGTTTTCGAGATTTTGGCCATTGTGGATATTTCCGGAAGATGAAATATTTTGGGCCAGTAGGAGGCGACACGTGTCACCCCACAGTTGGCTTGGGCGAATTCCACTTTGTACACTGGCCGGTTAGAGTCGTTTTCGACGAAACGTTTTACACAACTCGCGTAGGATAAATTAGGCTATGTCATTTCTAATTTTTGCGGATTTTTCCGAGAGGCGCAACACGTTGGACCAACGAGAGGCGACACTTATCACCCTCTCATTGGTGGATGTCACCAGCAATAGGGCGATTGGGTTGGCTTGTTTTGTCTTGGAGTTGGTAGGATATTTTGTGTGCAAGTTGGCCAAGGACACTTGCCTAAATCCTCACCCTACACTTGCCTTGCACTTGGCATAATCTTGGCCATTGGTTGGCCATGTCTTGACCTATAAATACCCCTTGTTGAAGAGTTATTTCATCCTAAATTGAGCAATCTATCTAAGTCTCAAATCCTCCCTCTCCTCTTATTGTTTCGTCCAAACACACCCTCCCCTTTGAGAAGCCCTAGCCAGAGCAACCCCCTCTAAAGCTAGCCTAGCGAAACACTACCCCCCTTGGTAGAAAAGTTGCCTTAGTATTGTTATAATGCCCAAATTACCTAGCCCAAATCCCTTAGTCCTTATTAGAAGTTGTGAAGAACTTCTAAGGTTTTCTTAGACTCTGGAGCGCACAACTTAGGAGCTAAACCTTGCTCAGCGACTTTTATCTAGGATATTATTGGGCTTACCGAGGTAAATAACCTTATCCTCCTTTTGTAATTAGAATATGCATACTGTAGAAGTATAGGAATAAGTATAAATACTTAGAAGGATATTAAAGAATAGAATTGAACTGTTATCACGAGAAGGGTTTAAAGAAGAATAATAGAATCAGCTTACATGGAATTTGTTTTCTGATGAACTTGAGTAGCTCAGGGTAGGGAAGTGCTGCCCAAATGTCCATAGAATAGCGAACCCTCTGTTTAGAGCTTTATACGATCTGATCTGACGTTGATAGGCGTGTTGGTGATATAGGTCGATACTCTGCGCGCGACATATTCAACTTAGCGGCGGTTTTTCGAGAAGGTATGTGATTCTTCCTAAAGCATGATATTTTATAATATATATGTAGTGCGGTGACGCGTACGTGTTAATCGAATAATACTTACGGCAATGCCTCACGGCTTAAGCTCGAATAACACTTACGGCAATGCCTCACCTTAAGCTTTGAATAATAAAGAATCGAAAACATTTCAAAAGAATCTTGAATCATTTTTAACGTAAGAGTAACACTTGGTTTTAAAAGCTTAAGAGTTATACTAGCTTTACGGGAAGTTAGGTATAACGGCAAGAGTGATAAAAGAACGATTTATTGATTTAAGGAAATAAGAGACTTGACTTATTATACTAATATGAATTTTGTTAAAAAGTGTGAAACCTCAGTTGTGAGTAAATAGTATTTTTGGTTTTCAAAAAGGAATGATGTTTTACCGATCAGAATAAATGTCGAACAAACCACAGCAACGCTAATAAAGGGAATTATTTTGACTAATAAAGTATTATTAAAACCAGTAGAAACTTCCATCTGCATAGGAGCTAAGATGAGACAAAATGATATTACATTTACTAGATCATGGCCGCTGTAATAAGATTGTTACGAATAATAATAACCTACTCACACTTAGGGTATATGTTTCTCAAATTGTTTTAAAGGATTAAAGCTATGAACCACGAAACCTTTCGAAAATGAGAAACTTGAGTAATTGAAATTAGGCAAACTTAAGCGTTGGGAAAAGAATGTTGTTACTTGATTTTACAAAGAGAAATGTGTTGATTTACTTCAAAAGATAATCACTCTATTTTTATACTACGGGTATTGTGTGATTTTTGTGAAAGAAACGGATCTTTTAAAAGAGTAATACATTAAGTACCTTGGGGCTAAAAACCCGAACTTGTTAGCATAATGTAGAAAGTACCTTGTGTGAATAACTTGATTGTATTGATTTGTGATAGTCTTGTAATACTTTCTTGTTGACTTGATAAGTAAACGTGTTAGGATGCTACGTGAGTTAGTATCTTGTGATGTTTGTATAGAGGGGTTTTCCCTTATTGTGCTTAGGTTGTTTAACGATAAAACTGTCATGTTGATATTATATCACTCATGATTCCGGGGGTTAAGCTGCCCTCCGATGCGGGGTAGACTCAAAGTGTCTAGTGACCTATGATTCGAGAATACCTTATGCAGTCTCAGTATGGCCTATCGCGAGCTACGGGAGTTCCGTGTTAGTATGCGCCCTTGTGGTCATGCGGTTGTGGCTACGCGACGACGAGTCCAGACGCCGCCGGGAGTAGCTACCCTCGATGGGAATACCTATGCGGGCCATTGGAGTGGCCCGTGCGAGCTACGGAAAGTTCGGGGCTAGACGCGCACATTAGATCATCGCGCGAGTGGCGGCTTTGATCATGTGACGGTCAGACAGATCTCATGATACGCTTTACGACCTTGTTATCTGGGGTTTTAGTAGTCGGCTATGCCTCGTACTTACCCCGTACGGTTTTATGATGACTTTGAGGGCGTGAGTCCCTGACTTGACATGACTGTTTATTTCTTGTGAACTGTAGTTTTGATTATCATACATGTCTCATGCTTTGTATAGACTACTATGATTTCATTTACGATTTTCGCCACATACTTGGTACTGTTAGATCGACCTCCTTCGGGGGGCTGCGTTCATGCCGCAGGTAAAGGTACTCCTACTGTTGATCCCCGTTCTTAGGATCACCGTTTCAGCGTTGGGAAAGCTCCGTTTCTCCGGAAGCTTAGCATTTTGGTATGGTCCCCTGTCGTTGTAGATATTTGTATTCAGGGGTATGGCGGGGCCCTGTCCCGCCATTGTTGTTTTAAACTCTTAGAGGTCTGTAGACCTGTTGTAAGGTTGGGATGTAACTGTTCATTTTGGGGTACTTATATACATATATGCCGAAAGGCAACTTTTTCCCAGAAACTGTGTCTTATTTATACTGTTTCATATTTTGGTTGTTTTATTTTTCCGCTGATCTCTCTGATGTATGACTACTTGGGTGCCCGGGTAAGGCACGATCCACGCCCCGAACAGTCGTGACAAAAGTGGTATCAGAGCAGTTAATCCTCGGAAAGTGTCTACAGACCGTATCTAGTAGAGTCTTGATTATCGGTGTGTTGTGCACCACACCAATAATCAGGAGGCTATAGGATATTTAGGATTGGTTTCCATTCTTCTCACTCTGAGATCGTGCTTTAGAGCTGTGTTATAAGTTGGACCCCTCTAACGTATTCCTTTCCTTTACCAGTTATGCCTCCACGCCAGGCAACTCGGGCCCAGAAGGGCAAGGCAGCCGAAGGAGCTGCGAGTAGAGTACAGAGATTTAGAAGGGCACAGGCCCAATCATCACCTGGGGTGATGCTTCATGCGGGGAGTTCTGAGACGTCGCCAGCAGCAGCAGAGTTTGGCACAGCGGCAGCAGTTCCTACTGCGGCCATGACATCTGGACCTTCAGTTCCACGACTTGGAGCAGAAAATATGGATTGGAAGGAGACGGCCCTGTTACTAGCAAGGGACTTGGCAGCCAAAGAGTATTTTATGTACCGGTATACCAAGGATATTGATGCTTATCTAAAGAAGGGTTGTGAGGGAGTAGCTCTTCAGTCAGGGACGAGCCAGGCTTGCGTTCAGGATTATGTGCAGCGGGCTGAGAGAGGTAGAGATCGACAGATTAAACAAGATCAGCAGAAGAGGGCCCGCGAAGGTGATCATTTGGTAACTCGAGGCGAACCGCCTCAGCAGCAGATTAGACATGCGCCCGCCCGGCAGAGTGTCCTCCACAGGTTCGATTTTCCTCGGTGTTCACAGCGGTGACAGCGTCATCCCGAAGTGCCGCTTTTTATCGGGTGCTTGTTTTTATTGCGCCGTCGAGGCCGTATGGCGAGGAATGTTCTATGGAAGGATGCAAGTAGGAGGACTCACCGCTAGACCAATTGTGGATCAGTGGTTCGAGAGGAGGGGTGTTAGCGGGAAGGCCACCCCACCTCGCGTTGTGGTCGATGTCATCGTGGGGAGTGTCGTGCTTCTGCGTCAGCTTGTTATGTTTGCGGCCAGCAGGGCCATTTTGCGAGAAATTGTCCAACCAGAGTTGGCGGGGATGTAGGGACTCAGCCTTCGGGGTCAGTGGATAGTTCATCACCTTTCCCACATACACAGCAGCGGGATTGACTAGACGACCTAGGGAAAGTGCCGCGTAGATACAGGTATATCCTTAACCCTTTAGAGATTTATATGTATAGTAAGATGCGAATATCTTAAAGTATTGTTTTCGGTTAACATGGTGTTAGTGTGATTAGAATTATTTTTTTTGTTAACCTGGTAAGATTGGGGGATAGAGAGAGTGGGAGCCTTAGAATATTATACGTAGAGACCTTAGAGGCGAGGCCATCTTTGGTAAAAGAATTATTTCGTGTTTGACCCTTATCGAGGTGCATAGTATACGTGAGATTTTTTTTGTGGGATGAATCCTTGAATGTTGTGAAACGAAAGAGGACGGTTGAGCTTAGAAGACCGCTAGGTTTTCGTAACGTGATTGGTGAGAATGTTCCGGATCGGGGAGCTAGTGTTTGGCGCGTCACCGGGTCGGGTTGAGGCCGTGTTGCGGGTCGACCCACGTCCTGTTTGGTGATGGGGCCAGTTTGTGGTGGTCCCGCTTTGTGTCAGGATCACGAGGGTGTTAGGCCCAGGTTTAGTTAACCATTGTACGAGTTCGTGGATGCGTTCGATCAGTAGTCGGGCCGATGAGGTCAGCCCGCCTTATCTGTTAGTCAACCGTGTACTCGGTAGTAAGTTGCGAGATGATTATTTTCAAGAAGGTTGTAAGGCTGCACGGGGTGCCTACCTTCACCTTATGGCTGACAGGGGAGTCCAAGCTACTACCGCTTTTTTTCTCGGAAGAGTTACTGTAAGGTTAGGAACTCAGTGAATCTCGTCGCATTCACCCTGGCGGTGGGTGGATTTCGGGAGTAGCTGTAAGGACTCTTCGCCTCTTGTTGAGTATATATTATAGCTACCATTTCAGTATTCGGGTGTCGCCGTTTGGAGCCTTTTTATAAGCACTAGTGTAAGATTTCCGATCGACTGATTCGATGTAAGCGAGGTGCAGACGGTTGGTTCGTACTTGTTCAGCAGGGCGTGGAGAGGGTGGAGCTTATCCAGAAGAGGTTATTGGCAGCTCAGAGTCAGTGGGAAGCAGTATCAGAAACATGGTAAGTGATAAGGAAGAGTTCGAGTGTACGAGAAGGTTACGACGAGTAAGGCAAAGTGACAAAAGTGGTATGGAAAGAAGCGAGCATGTATTACAGGCATAGGTGTGATCATTTCGTTTGTAAAGAGTAGGTGCGAAGGGAGTATCTTTTTAGACCTCTAGTAGGAGCTTTCGTGATAGAGGTGATTCCCCGTGGACTTGGAGATGAGTATGTGCGCTTGTTGTGTGGTGGCCAGGTGTGGCATGGTTGTTTCCATAAGTATAGCAGTAAGGACTATACTGTCACTCGATCGCTTGAGGCCTAGAAGGAACATTCGGGGCGAATGTTTCTAAGGAGGGGAGAATGTTATACCCCGTAGTTTCAGGGTATGTATACGAGGACGTACGTACGAGAATACGACATTGAAATTGGAAAGGAAGAAAGAAGTGATTTTTCCACGGAAAAGTTTCCGGTTTTTGTGAAGGAAAAAGGTTCGTTAATGGGAATTGGATTCCCAGATTTGGTATTCGGACTTCTTGGAATATTAGAGAGTTATGGAATTTTATTTTCGGAAATGGTCACGTGGGGCCCACGGGGGGAAATTTACGATTTTGTGGGGCCCACTTTGTTTTCGAGATTTTGGCCATTGTGGATATTTCCGGAAGATGAAATATTTTGGACGAGTAGGAGGGCGACACGTGTCACCCCCCCCCCTAGTTGGCTTGGGCGAATTCCACTTTGTACACAACACCCTGTTAGAGTCGTTTTGACGAAACGCTTTACACAACTCGCGTGGATAAATTCCGCTATGTCATTTCTAATTTTTGCGGATTTTTCCGAGAGACGCAACACGTTGGACCAACGAGAGGCGACACTTGTCACCCTCTCATCGTGGATGTCACACGGCAATAGGGCCGAGTGGGTTGGCTTGTTTTGTCTTGGAGTTGGTAGGATATTTTGTGTGCAAGTTGGCCAAGGACACTTGCCTAAATCCTCACCCTACACTTTCCTTGCACTTGGAATAATCTTGGCCATTGGTTGGCCATGTCTTGACCTATAAATACCCCCTTGTTGAAGAGTTATTTCATCCTAAATTGAGCAATCTATCTAAGTCTCAAATCCCTCCCTCTCCCTCTTATTGTTTTCGTCCAAACACACCCCTCCCCTTTGAGAAGCCCTAGCCGAGAGCAACCCCTCTAAAGCTAGCCTAGCCAAACACTACCCCCTCCCTTGGTAGAAAAGTTGCCTTCTAGTATTGTTATAATGCCCAAATTACCCTAGCCCAAATCCCTTAGTCCTTAGTAGAAGTTGTGAAGAACTTCTAAGGTTTTCTTAGCCACCGAGCACACAACTTAGGAGCTAAACCTTGCTCAGGCGCGACTTTTATCTAGGATATTATTGGGCTTACCGAGGTAAATAACCTTATCCTCCTTTTGTAATTAGAATATGCATACTGTAGAAGTATAGGAATAAGTATAAATACTTAGAAGGATATTAAAGAATAGAATTGAACGTTATCACAGTAGGGCGGTTTAAAGAAGAATAATAGAATCAGATTTACATGGGATGTTTTACAATGAGACTTGAGTAGCTCACCTGTAGGGAAGTGCTGCCCAAATGTCCATAGAATAGCGAACCCTCTGTTTAGAGCTTTATACAAGATACCAGACGTTGATAGGCGTATTTGATCGATATAGGTCGATACTCTGCGACATATTCAACTTGGCAAAGTGTTTTTCGCCGGAAGGTATGTGATTCTTCCTAAAGCATGATATTTTATAATATATATGTAGTACGAGACGTACGTGTTAATCGAATAATACTTACGGCAATGCCTCACGCTTAAGCTCAATAACACTTACGGTAATGCCTCACGGCTTAAGCTCGAATAATAAAGAATCAAAACATTTCAAAAGAATATGAATCATTTTTAACGTAAGAGTAACACTTGGTTTTAAAGCTTAAGAGTTATACTAGCTTCGGGAAGTTAGGTATAACGGCAAGAGTGATAAAAGAACGATTTATTGATTTAAGGAAATAAGAGACTTGACTTATTATACTAATATGAATTTTGTTAAAAGTGTGAAACCTCATTGTGAGTAAATAGTATTTTGGTTTTCAAAAGGAATGATGTTTTACCGATCAGAATAAATGTCGAACAAACCACAGCAGCGCTAATAAAGGGAATTATTTTGACTAATAAAGTATTATTAAAACCAGTAGAAACTTCCATCTGCATAGGAGCTAAGATGAGACAAAATAATATTACATTTACTAGATCATGGCCGCTGTAATAAGATTGTTACGAATAATAATAACCTACTCACACTTAGGGTATATGTTTCTCAAATTGTTTTAAAATATTAAAGCTATGAACCACGAAACCTTTCGAAAATGAGAAACTTGAGTAATTGAAATTAGGCAAACTTAAGCGTTGGGAAAAGAATGTTGTTACTTGATTTTACAAAGAGAAATGTGTTGATTTACTTCAAAAGATAATCACTCTATTTTTATACTACGGGTATTGTGTGATTTTTGTGAAAGAAACGGATCTTTTAAAAGAGTAATACATTAAGTACCTTGGGGCTAAAAACCCGAACTTGTTAGCATAATGTAGAAAGTACCTTGTGTGAATAACTTGATTGTATTGATTTGTGATAGTCTTGTAATACTTTCTTGTTGACTTGATAAGTAAACGTGTTAGGATGCTACGTGAGTTAGTATCTTGTGATGTTTGTATAGAGGGGTTTTCCCTTATTGTGCTTAGGTTGTTTAACGATAAACCGTCATGTTGATATTATATCACCATGATTCCGGGTTAAGGCGCCTCCGACGCGGGTAGACTCAAAGCGGGTCTAGTGACCTATGATTCGAGAATACCTTATGCAGTGCAGTATGGCCTATC
Organism: Przewalskia tangutica; assembly: GCA_029844215.1. NCBI lineage: Eukaryota > Viridiplantae > Streptophyta > Magnoliopsida > Solanales > Solanaceae > Przewalskia > Przewalskia tangutica. The sequence goes on along the minus strand of CM056723.1, from coordinate 81,171,358 downwards.
GCGAGCTACGGGAGTTCCGAGTTAGTATCGCGCCTGTGGTCACGCGGTCTTTGTGGCTACGCGACGACGAGTCCAGACGCCGGGAGTAGCTACCACCGATGCGGAATACCTCATGCGGGCCATTGGAGTGGCCCGTGCGAGCTACGGAAAGTTCCGGGGCTAGACGCGCACATTAGATATCTGGCGGCGAGTGGCGGCTTTGATCATGTGACGGTGCAGACAGATCTCATGATACGATTTACGACCTTGTTGACCGGGGTTTTTAGTAGTCGGTTATGCCTCGCATTTACCCCGCACGGTTTTATGATGACTTTGAGGTGTGAGTCCCCGACTTGACATGGTATTTATTTCTTGTGAATCGTAGTTTTGGTTATCATACATGTCTCCCGCTTTGTATAGACTACTATGATTTCATTTACGTGATTTTCGCCACATACTGTACTGGCCAGATCGACCTCCTTCGGGGTTGCGTTCATGCCGCAGATTAGCGTACTCCTACCGTTGATCCCCGTTCTTAGGATCACCGCTTTGGCGTTGGGAAAGCTCCGTTTCTCCTAAGCTTAGCATTTTGGTATGGTCCCCGTCATTGTAGATATTTGTATTCAGGGTATGGCGGGGCCGCCCCGCCATTGTTGTTTTAAACTCTAGAAGTCCGTAGACCATGTAAGGTTGGGATGAATCGTTCATTTTGGGGTACTTATATACATATATGCCGAAGGCAACTTTTTCCTAAAGCGTGTCTTATTTATACTGCTTTCATATTTTGGTTGTTTTATTTTTCCGCGATCTCTCTCGATGTATGACTACTTGGGTGCGGGTAAGGCACGATCACGCCCCGAACGGGTCGTGATCGGCCCGAGCCCTCCTCATCCGGGGCAAGAAATGTGCAAGAAAAGCCCTTGAGAACTCGCCCCATACGGCCGGAAGTGCATGCTCTTCCCGACAACTCCCACGATCAAACTACCAATCGCAGATCACGCAAATGATGCGAACCCAATACCACCGACCGCCTCTAAGACTCGATCACTCGCGATCCGTCAGAGTCGGATAAACTCGAGGGTCATCCTCGCCTATCGATCCATAGAACATCGCGCTACAACTCAAAAGTCACGTAGCCTCAAACCGCTCGGGGTGAACTACGGTGTGGGCTGGAATCGCTGATTCCACCTATCCTCATATCTGCCCACGACCGCCGATGGCGGGCCATCTCCTTGTACCCCATCTCATCTGCTCCAGGATGTGGGACTGGAGGCTCAGGTACTGTAGTCTCAGCAGCCACTGCTGCGGCTCTAAACTCTGCTGGTGCTGGTGGTGTCACGAAACCCGCCGGAAGCATCGCTCGTGTCTTGGCCAGCGCTCGCGTTCTCCTCTGTATCTCACTAATGCTCCTCGATCGCCTTGCCCATCTGGCTCAAGGTTGCCTTACGCGGAGGCATAACTGGTAAAAGAAAGGAATACGTCAGAGGGGTCCAACTTATCACACAGCTCTAAGGCACGATCTCAGAATGAGAAGAATGGAAACCAATCCTAAATGTCCTATAGCCTCCTGATTATAGATGTGGTGCACCACACATCGATAATCAAGACTCTACTAGACACGGTCTGTAGACACTTTCCGAGGACTAACTGCTCTGATACCACTTTTGTCACGACCCGAACCTGGCGTGGATCGTGCCTTACCCCGGGCACCCTAGTGATACAACATCAGAGAAAATCAACAGAAATAAAAACATGAACATGAATTAAGAGACAAGATAAATAAATAGGCCAACCAAAACAGTTGCCTTCATCATATATACATAAATACCCGAACAGTTATCCTTTTTACAAACCCTGCCCACAACAGTGCTACAGACCTCTAAGATTTTTACAACAGCTATGATGGAACAGGGCCCCGCCATACCCCTGAATGTATAAGAATCTACAGACTCAGGGTAACTGTTATACCCCATATTTCCAGAGTATGTACGTAAGGGAATACGTACAAAAAGTTGGCCTTAAAGTTTAGGCCTTGGACGATTTTTTTTGGGCACAACTCACAAAACGAATAGTTTTCCGACGAAACGTTTCCACAGCTTTCGTAGGGTAAATTCCGGCTATGCCATTTCTAATTTTTGCGGATTTTTCCGAGAGACGAAATATTTTGATCAACGAGGGCGACACTTGTCACCTCCAATTGATGGACTTGAAATCGCCCATTTGGACGAATTGGACTTGGTGTTGCACGTTTTTGTGCCTTGGCACAAGTCAAGGATTAGGTAGGATATTTTGTGTGCAAGTTGGCCAAGGACACTTGCCCTAATCTCGCCTTACACTTGCCTAGCACTTGGCTTAATCTTGGCCATTGGTTGGCCACTTCGACCTATAAATACCCTCTTAAGATGAAGAGTTCTTCATCCACAAAAGCTTCCAAGTCTAAAAATCCTCTCCTCTCCTTTGTAGCCTTTTCGTCAAACACCTCCCCTCCTTGTGAAGGCCCTTGGCCGAATACCCCCTCTTGCCTAAGTAGTTTGGCCGAGGCCCCTAGCCTAGCCAAACCTACCCCCTCCGTAGGTAGAAAAGTTGCCTTCTTGTATTGTTATAAGACCCCACATACCCGAGCCCAACTCCCTTCGTACTTAGTAGAAGTTGTGAAGAACTTCTAAGGTTTCTGAGCATACAACTTAGAGCAAAACCTTGCTCAGCGCGACTTTATCTAGGATATTATTGGGCTTACCGAGGTAACTAATCCTAACCTCTTTTGAATTAGAGAATACTTCATCGTAGTAGTATAAGAATAAGTATAAATACTTAGAAGAATATTGCGAATAGAATTGAATCTATCACAGTAGGCGGTTTAAAAGAAGAATAATTGAACTATGCTTATATAGAACTGCTTTCACAATGAGACTTATATAGCTCACCTGTAGGGAAGTGCTGCCCACTTTCCGTAGAATTGTGAACCCTCTGCTTAGAATGACCTTCAGAGTAGTCTTTGATAGATGTCGTGACTATTATAGGTCGACTCTCCGCGACATATTCAACTCGCGTGGTTTTCACTGGTAGGTATGTGATTCTTCCTAAAGCATGATATTTTATAATATATATGTAGTACGGTAGACGCGTACGTGTTAATCGAATAATAACTACGGCAATGTCTTTGACTTAAGCTCGAATAATACTTACGGCAATGCCACGGCTTAAGCTCGAATAACACCTACAGAATGCCTCACGCTTAAGCTGAATAATAAAGAATCAAAACATTTCAAAAGAATATGAATCATTTTTTAAATGTAAGAGAACTAATTGGTTTTTAAAATGTAAGCTTAAGAGTTATACTAGCTTTATGGGAAGTTAAGTATAACCACTTAAGAGTGATAAAAGAAACAAAGGTTGCCTATGTGTTTATAAATGTACTTATATCAATCGTGAAAAGAATAATAAGATGGTTTGACAAGTAGACATGATATGATGCTATGTGTGTTAGTGTCTTGTAACGCTTGTATAGGAGAGTATTCTTGTTGTGCTTATGTTGTTTAAAGATAAGTCATATGTTAGTGTACTATCACTCACCTCGACATATTACCGGGTTAAGCCGCTCCGTCGCGGGTAGACTCAAAGGATGCAGGACCATGATTCGAGAATACCTCATGCGGGTCCGGGACCTATGCGAGCTACGGAGTTCCAGTTAGTGATGCGGGTTACACCTCATGCGGTCTATGTGGCCATGCGGACTACGAGTCCGCGATGCCGAGGAGTAGCTACCTCGACGCGGGTTATGTACCCTACGCGGCCTATGTGAGTGGCCTATGCGGACTACGAGTCCGTGATTAGGCTTGCATGGTGATACTACGCAATTGGCCTGCTTCGATCATTCGCACTGAAAAGACTCAAGGATTTACCTATTGTTGCTCTTGTTTATGATGTGGCACTATGTGCGCTTCCATGGTTGTTTCATACATACTTGCAAAAACCGATTTTAAAATAATATGTTTTCATTTAAGTATTTTACTTTCATATACTTAGTACTGTTGTATCGACCTCCTTCTGGCTGCGTTCATGCCGCAGTAAGGGCAAGCAGTGCTAGATCCACATTCTTAGGATCTCTACGTTGGTGTCTGAGCTCCATCCTTTCCGAGGCTCTACTTTTGGTATGATCTCCCGTTGTAGATAGTTTTGTACAATCAGGTATGGCGGGCCCGTCCCGCCATAGTTGTATATTTCCTTAGAGGTCCAGTAGTCATGTTGTACAAGATCGATGTAATCGCTAAAACCATGTTTATATATATATGCCGAAAGGCGACGTTTCTCACATAAACCGTGTCTTATTTTTATAAATCGTTTCATGTCTTGTTTTATATTTCCGACATTACTGATGTATGACTACTTGGGTGCCCCGTAAGGCACCACCACGCCCCGAATGGGTCGTGACAAAAGTGGTATCGTGAGCGATTAATCCTCGGAAAGTGTCTGCAGCATCAGATCTAGTAGAGTCTTGATTATCGCGGTGTGTGCACCACACCAATAATCGTGAGGCTATAAGATATTTAGGATTGGTTTCCATTCTTCTCACTCGAGATCGTGCTTTAGAGTCGTGTTAAAGTTGGACCCTCTAACGTATTCCTTTCTCAGAATAGCTTATGCCTCCACGTAAGGCAACCCGGCCCAGGGCAAGGCAAATGAGGAGCCGCCAGTACACCGAGTTACGAGGCTCGCTCGCCTATACCAGAGACGGCGAGTTCTACGACGCCGCCAGCCCCAACAGAGACCACAGTACCCACACCTCCTGTCCCACAGCCTGGGGCGGAGGAGTTAGGGTACTAGGAGATGTCCCAGCTATTGGCTAGAGTTGTGGCCAGATACGAGGATAGGCCGATGCGGCAGCCTGGGGCCTAGCTCAGCCCTCGCCGTACCCGTGGTTCACCCGAGGGCAGATAGTTTGAGGCTACGAGATTTCCTGAGTTGTAGCCCGCCAGAGTTTTACGGGTCGAGGCCAGAGGATGATCCGCAGGAGTTCATCCGTCAGTTACAGAGGATCATGCGTGTGATCAAGGCCTCAGAGACCGAGTCCAGGACGCCGGTTCACATCGGCCGCGTGATACCGCAATGATTGGTTTGATTCATGGGAGTTATCCCGGAGAGCACGCGTCCCAGCCTACTGGGATGAGTTCTCGGAGGCTTTCCTCACTCACTTGTTGCCTCCACAGATGGCGAGGGCGCGGCCGATAGATTTTTACCGCCGAGGCGAGAGGACGACCGCCGTGGAGTACAATGTCGAGTTTGATTCATTGGCTCGATATGTCCCGTTTGCAGCGATTATGGAGGATAGGTGCACCGCCACGCCACCGCTAGATGACTATATGGCCGAGTCATGCGGTGTTTCTTCACCGTATGGACATTACCCGCACGCAGCTCATGCTCTCGATGGAGGAGCGTAGAGACCACGGCCGACAGCGGCAGAAGAATACCAGACGGCAGTGGTCTTTTGGTGGCTATCGTGGTGGGCGGCCTCAGCAGCAGTCTAGATTTGCACCACAGCCACCAGAGCACTCGCACCGCCCTCAAGACACCGTGATATTCGAGGGCGACTAGGCCCCGTGACTTCGCACATCCGCAGCAGCAGGCATCGCCGATCGACCACCCTCCTCGCAGTGGCCGATGCGCAGATCCCACTTCGGGAGTTGTGGTGCTATGGAGCTTGTTTCGCCAGGCCAGCAGGGTCACTATGCGAGGAACTGTCCGACCAAGGGCAGTGCTGATGGTAGGGGTCAGCCTACAGGTTCTTTCGCCGGGTCTTCTTCATCCCCGACAGCTACTCGCCCCGGAGGGCAAGGTACTCATGGACCAGCAGGTCGCGACAGAGGTCGTGGCGCGGGTCCCAGTTCTAGCGGTCCTCGTAACGCGATTTATGCTTTGTCCACCGACAGATCGTGAGGCCTCACCGATGTCGCCACGTACCTTATCGGGCTCGGGTTTGATGTTTATGCCTTGATAGATCCGGGTTCTACTCTGTCCTATATATCTCCCCTTGTTGCTAGTAGGATAGGGATAGAGCCTGAGTCCATAGACCCTTTCGAGGTAGCTACGCCAGTGGGTGATTCAGTGGTAGCTCGGCGGGTATATAGAGCTTGTCCTGTGACCATTTACAGTCAGACCCTAGCCGACTTGATAGAGTTAGAGATGATTGACTTCGACGTGATCACGGGATGGATTGGCTAGCTTCTGCTACGCCAATGTAGACCGCAGAGAGAGTACGGTTCCAGCTTCCCGGCGGAGCCATTGTTGAGTGAGGAGCACCAGACGCCGGCGGTAGGTTTATTTCCTACCTCAAGGCTAGGAAGATGGTGCAGGCGGTATATCTACCATCTCGTCGTGTTTGATATCAAGTCGCGTACCAGATTTTCCATCGGGCCCAGTGGTCGAGAGTTCCCGCACGTGTTTCACGACCTCCCGTATCCTCCCGAGAGGAGATTGAGTTTTGTATTGACATATTGCCGCACACTCGCCTATTTCCATTCCGCCATACGTAATGGCACCGCCGAGTTGAGAGAGTCAAGGATCACCAGAGATTTGGCCGGAGAAGGGCTTCATCAGCCTAGTGTTTCTCCCCGGGAGCGCCAGATTGTTCGTGAAGAAGAGGACGGATGCGCGCATGTGTGTTGATTACAGTGAACAAGGTGACCATTAAGAACAGATACCCTTCCTGTGATTGATGATTTGTTCGACCGGCAGGTGCGAGATGTTTCTCCAAGATTGATCTGCGATCGGGCTATCATCAAAGTAGTCGAGAGAGTGGATGTCCTTAGGATCGCATTCCGACCAGACGCATTATGAGTTCAGTGGTCATGTCTTTGTTGACCAATGCTCCGCAGATTCATGGATTTGATGAACCGAGTGTTCAAACCATTTTGGACACGCTTGTGATAGTGTTCATTGATGATATCTTGGTTTATTCGCGCAGAGCAGGAGCACGCGGAGCATTTGAGGACCAGGCCGATAGCTTCTCCAGACTGCAGCTTGTACGCCAAGTTTTCCAAATGTGAGTTTTGGTTGACTTCGCATGGCGTTTCTTGGGCATATTGTCGGCTGATGGCATTCGAGTGGATACGCCAAGATCGAGGCGCCAGACTTGCCTAGACCTACTACTCCACAGAGGTTCGCAGCTCGGGCCTTGCAGATATTATCGGCGTTCGTGGAGAAGTTTGCTTCTATCTTCGCACCATTGACTAGGCCGACTCGTAAGGCAGCCAAGTTTCAGCCGATCGATGCTGTGGCGTGGTTTCCATTCTGAAATAGATCGACGACCGCCTCGCTTCTTACTCTTCCGGAGGTCCAGATGTTTATGTCGTGTATTGTGATGCCTGCATCGGTTGGGATGTGTGTTGATGCAAGATGGTAGGGTTATAGCATATGCATCCCGACACCAAGAAACACGAGAGAACTACCCCACCCATGATTGGAGTTGGGCCGTGATTCACGCCAAGATCCGAGGCACTATTTGTACGGGTTCACGTGGATATCTTTACGCACCACAAGAGCCTCCAAGATATCTTCACCTGCAGGATCCGAACTTACGGCGAGACGGTGGTTAGAGTTGCTTAAGGATTACGATGTTGATATCCCGTACCACCCGGAAGGCCAATGTCAGGCGTATGCCTTAGTCGTAGGTCGACGGGAGCCTATCGATGTGCATCTAGAGAGGAGGGACATGGTTCGTGATTTGCATCGCCAGCGAGCCTTGGTGTCCGCTTGATTGATTCCGATAGCAATGGGTTAGAGTTCGTGAGGTTGCCGAGTCTTCCATCGCCGGCGAGTGAAGAGGCAACAGCTCGAGGATCCAGTCTTGACACGTTATCGTGATACAGCTCTTCGTGAGGGCAAGGGTCCTTGAGGTAGCACCTGAAGGGGTGCTAAGGTTTGAGGGCAGGTTGTGTTCCAGATGTTTCAGACTTCGCAGCAGTGTTCTGGGAAGCACACACAAGCGTTTATCCATCCGGTCGACCAAGATGTACCACGACCTTAGATCCGTATTGGTGGGATGTCTTGAAGAGGGACGCTGCGAGTTCGTAGCTCGCGCCCGTGTTGTCGCAGTGAAGGTAGAGCACCGCAGGCCCGTGGTTTGTTACGCATTTATCGAGATCCCGACCTGGAAGTGGGAGGTAATCAACATGGACTTCATCACAGGATTACCTCGCACTCAGAGGAGACATGGTTCTATATGGGTTATCGTCGACAGGCTCACGAAATCAGCCCACTTTCTTCCCGTCAGGACGACTTTTTCGGCTGAGGATTATGCCTGACTTTACATCCGAGAGATCGTCAGACTGCATGGAGTCCCTACTTCGATCATATCGCATGCAGGAGCCGGCTTACGCTAACTGGAGGTCCTTCCGCAGGGTTTAGGACGCAGTTAGCTCGAGTAATCGCATTTCATCCACGCATGCACGGACAGCAGAGCGCACTATCCGCACTCGAGGATATGTCGCGAGCCCGTGTTATTGACTTCGCAGTAGTTGAGAGGATCATTTGCCTCTAGTTGAGTTCGCGATAATAATAGCTACCACTCCAGATTCGATGGCGCCATGAGGCCTTGTAGGAGGAAGTGCAGATCGCCTATAGGTTGGTTCGATGTGGCGAGGTGCACTAGTGGGACCAGATTTGGTGCAGCAGTGGATAAGGTGAAGCTTATCCGAGAGCGCTATCGATACCGTAGTCGCATGTAAGTCGATGCAGATCATCGCCGTCGACATCCGAGTTCGCATTGATGATTGGGTTTTCTCGGTGTCACCCATGGCGGTGTGATGAGATTCGGAGGAAGGAAACTCACCGCGTACATCGGGCCGCTTCGCATTGTCCGCAGGTAGGCAAGGTTGCCTATGAGTTGGATCCGCCGTCCGATCCGGAGGCAAAGGCATCCGGTTTTTCACGTATCTATGCCGAGGAGATGTATCGGATCCATCTAGGTACACCCGATTGACGATGTCCAGTGACCGAGGTTATCGTATGAGGAGATTCCCATAGCGATAGTCGATCGTCAAAGTTAGGCGTCGCGACCAAGGACGTGGCTTCCACAAAGTCTTGTGGCGGAACGAGCTCGTGAGGAGATGACGGGAAGCCGAGGAGGACATGAGGCGTATATCCTCACCTATTCCCCACACCTCCAGGTAATTCACTTTCCTACTTGTAAATTTTCGTTATCGATTTTGCCTAAGTGTTGTTTTGTGGCCGTGTGTGGCTTTTGCAAACTTTTTAAGTTATGAAGAACCTTATCGTTATCCTGCTTGGGAAGGAACATTCGGACGAATGTTTCTAAGGAGGGAGAATGTTATACCCCGTATTTCCGCAGTATGTACGTAAGGGAATACGCATAAAAAGTGGCCTTAAAGTTTAGGCCTCGACGATTTTTTTTGGCACAACTCACAAAACGAATAGTTTTCCGACTAAACGCTTCCACAAATTTCGTAGGTAAATTCCGCCATGCCATTTCTAATTTTTATGGATTTTTCCGAGAGACGAAACATTTTGGATTAACGAGGGCGACACTTGTCACCTCCAATTGATGGACTTGAAATCGCCCATTTGGACGAATTGGACTCGTGTTGCACGCTTTTTGTGCCTTGGCACAAGTCAAGGATTAGGTAGGATATTTTGTGTGCAAGTTGGCCAGGACACTTGCCCTAATCTTGGCCTTACACTTGCCTAGCACTTGGCTTAATCTTGGCCATTGGTTGGCCACTTGACCTATAAATACCCTCTTAAGATGAAGAGTTCTTCATCCACAAAAGCTTCCAAGTCTAAAAATCCTCTCCTCTCCCTTTGTAGCCTTTTCGCCCAAACACCTCCCCTCCTGAAGGCCCTTGGCCGAATACCCCTCTTGCCTAAGTAGTTTGGCCGAGGCCCCAGCCTAGCCAAACCTACCCCCTCCCTTGGTAGAAAAGTTGCCTTCTTGTATTGTTATAATGCCCAAAATACCCTAGCCCAAATCCCTTAGTACTTAGTAGAAGTTGTGAAGAACTTCTAAGGCTCTCGAGCATACAACTTAGGAGCAAAACCTGCTCAAAGCGCGACTTTATCTAGGATATTATTGGGCTTACCGAGGTAACTAATCCTAACCCTCTTTGAATTAGAGAATACTTACAGTAGTAGTATAAGAATAAGTATAAATACTTAGAAGAATATTGCAATAGAATTGAACTCATATCACAAAGAAGGGTTTAAAAGAAGAATAATTGAACTATGCTTATATAGATCTGCTTTCACAAAGAGACTTATATAGCTCACCGGGTAGGGAAGTGCTGCCCGACTTTCCGTATAATTGTGAACCCTCTGTTTAGAATGACCTTCAGAGTAGTCTTTGATAGATGTCTGTGACTATTATAGGTTGACTCTCTCAACACATATTCAACTTGGCGGTGGTTTTCACGGTAAGGTATGTGATTCTTCCTAAAGCATGATATTTTATAATATATATGTAGTATGGTAGACGTATACGTGTTAACTGAATAATAACTACGGCAATGTCTTTGACTTAAGCTCGAATAATACTTACGGAATGCCTCACGCTTAAGCTCGATAACACCTACAAGAATGCCTCACGCTTAAGCTCAATAATAAAGAATCAAAACATTTCAAAAGAATATCAATCATTTTTTAATGTAAGAGAACTAATTGGTTTTAAATGTGCTTAAGAGTTATACTAGCTTTATGGGAAGTTAAGTATAACCACTTAAGAGTGATAAAAGAAACAGGTTGCCTATGTGTTTATAATGCACTTATATCAATCCGTGAAAAGAATAATAAGATGGTTTGACAAGTAGACATGATATGATGCTATGTGTGTTAGTGTCTTGTAACGCTTGTATAGGAGAGTATTCTTGTTGTGCTTATGTTGTTTAAAGATAAGTCGTTATGTTAGTGTACTATCACTCACCTCTTGACATATTACCGGGGTTAAGTCGCCTCCGACGAGGTAGACTCAGCGGTCCAGGACCATGATTCGAGAATACCTCAGGCGGGTCCAAGGGCCCTATGCGAGCTACGGAGTTCCGGTGTTAGTGATGCGGGGTTACACCTCACGCGGTCTATGTGGCCACGCGACTACGAGTCCGGGGCGATGCCGAGGAGTAGCTACCGATGCGGGTTATGTACCTATGCGGCCTATGTGAGTGGCCTATGCGGACTACGAGTCCGTGATTAGGCTTGCATGGTGATACTACGCAATTGGCCCCGCTCGATCATTCGCACTGAAAAGACCTGATACGCTTACCTATTGTTGCTCTTGTTTATGATGTGGCACTATGTACAGTTCCCTTGGTTGTTTCATACATACTTGCAAAAACTGATTTTACAATAATATGTTTTCATTTAAGTATTTTACAGTTTCATATACTTAGTACTGTTGATCGACCTCCTTCTGGGCCGCGTTCATGCCATGTAAGGGCAAGCAGTGCTAGATCCACATTCTTAGGATCTCTACGTTGGTGCCTGAGCTCCATCCTTTCCGAGGCTCTACTTTTGGGTATGATCTCCCCGTTGTAGATAGTTTTGTCTGATACAGGTATGGGCCCCGTCCCGCCATAGTTGTATATTTCCTTAGAGGTCAGAGTCATGTTGTACAAGATTCGGATGTAACTGCTAAAACCATGTTTATATATATATGCCGAAAGGCGACGTTTTCTCACATAAACTGTGTCTTATTTTTATAAACTGTTTCATGTCTTGTTTTATATTTCTGCTGATTACTCTGATGTATGACTACTTGGGTGCCCCGGTAAGGCACTACCACGGCCCGGAATGGGTCGTGATAAGAATATACCAAAAGATAAGCCTCCAAGAAATGGGGCTTCCGACACGCTGAACTGTGATCCTAAGAGCGAGGATCCACAACCGATGTACTTCCACCTGCGGCATGAACGCACTTCGGGCGAGGTCGATAACAGTACCAAGTATGTGAAATCAGAAAAGATCAGAATGAAATCATAATAGTCTATATAAAGCAGGAGACATGTATGATAACCAGATGAAATACGTGTCCCGGCCCATCCTGTGGCACTCGGTGTATAATCAGATAAAATACGTGTCCCCGCCATCTCGTGGGACTCGGTAAAATCGGATGAAATACGTGTCCTCGCCCATCTCGGGACTCGATGTATAATCGATGGAATACGTGTCCTCGCCATCTCGTGGGACTCGGTGTATAATCGGATGAAATACGTGTCCTCGCCATCTCGGGACTCGGTGTATAATTAAATGAAATACGTGTCTCGCCCATCTCGTGGGACTCGGTGTAGAATCGCTCATAACAAATCAACCGCCTCCATCGAGACGCGGGTACGTAAATACAACAAAGGCTATCACAACAAACATAGGCAAGTTTCACAACAACAAGCATAGGCAAGCTTCACAACAACAAGCATAGGCAAGCTTCACAACAACAAGCATAGGCAAGTTATACACAACTCAAAGTACTTTCATTTTATGCCAAAGTCCGGGTTTTAACCCTAAAGTACTACGTACGTTAATTTCCTTTTAAAGATCCATTTATTTTACAAAGGTCACCTGATACCCGTAGTATAAAAATAGAGTGACTAACATTGTTAAGTAAACCAAAATGCTTTCCTTTGTAAAATCAAGTAACAACCTTATTTTCCAAACGTTCAAGTTTGCCTAATTTCAAATGCTCCAGTTTCTCATTTTAGAATAGGTTTCGTAGTTCATATTTTTAATCCTTTAAAAAATAATTCCCCTTTAAACATTTTGAGAAACATGTGTCTTATATGTGAGTAGGTTATTCTTGTTTATAATCAATCTTATTAAGCAGCCATGATCTAGGAAATGTAATATCATTTTGTCTCATCTTAGCTTCTATGCAGATGGAGGTTTCTACTGGTTTTAATACCATACTTCATTATTCAATACATTTTCCTTTATTAATGCTGCAGTGGTTTGTCGATACTCATTCGATTTCAAATCAAGAAACATTCTTTTTATCACTCTTAAGACGTTATACCTAACTTCCCATAAAGCTAGTACAACTCTTATGTTTTCAAAGCCAAGTATTACTCTTCTTTCAAAAGGGTCTTTTTTTGAAACACTTCAAGTTCTTTGTTACTACACATCAAATCCGTTATAAGTCAAATCAGTTATCCTTTGAAACCACAAAGCATTTTCTTACCTAAATAAAGCTGTTATAACCAACTTCCCATAAAGCCGTTATAACACTTTATGTTTCAAACCAATCAAATACATTAAACACATGTACGTCTACCGTACTACATAGTAATACACATATCATGCTAGAACAGATAGGAAGAGGTTCACATACCTCGCGACGATTATCGACTAATAGCAAAGTGCTCCAAGTACCTCAAACCGTCGTCTACTCCTTAAGCCAAGTAGATCACGTCATACGTAGTACTTCAACCTATAGAGGCCACAAGGCGCCTATTAACATCCTAGATCTCAACGTAGAATATTCTACGTAAAATTCAGACCTCCCCGCAACAACAGAAATCTCCTCCTCAATTAAGTCGCTAGACATTGCCGTAAGTATTATTCAGGCTTAAGTCAAAAGACATTGCCGCACAACTATGTTCAATTCTATATATAGTATACTTAACTATATACTCCTACAACATGTAATTTCCAAATACCACAGAAGGTTAAGAATGTTTACCTCGATAAGCCCAAAATTATCTGAGTATAAATGTCGATCCTGAGCAAGGTTTAGCTCCTACTCCGTGCGCTCCAACCCGCTCCAACAACCCTTAGAAGTTCTAACCAACTTCTACTTATAACTTCAACTACGGGTGAAGATTTACTTAGGGTTTCGTTTTTGTATCGAGGAAGTATAATAGTATTTTCTGGCTTTTGTAAAAGTGTAACCTTGGGAATACTATAAGGTATTTGGGCCAAGGTATTTGGGCATTATAACAATACTAGGAGAGTATTTCTATACCACAAAAAGGGGTATTATACGAAACAACTAGGCTAGTGGGGTACCCTACCTAACCACTACAGCAGGGGAAGCTCGGCCAAAGGGCCTTCTCAAAGGGGGAGGTGTGGTGGACGAAAGAACAAGAGGAGGGAGTATTTTGAGACTTAGGTAGATTGCTCAAGTGAGGATGAAGAAAGTCTTCAACTTAGAGGGTATTTATAGGTCAAGTGAAGGCCAACCAATGGCCAAGATGAAGACAAGTGGTGCAAGTGCAGGCTAGATTTCAACCATGTGGACCTTATCCATCTACCACAACCACTTGCACAAAAATATCCTACCTAACCAAGGCACAAAAACGTGCAAGTCTTGCCTTTGCCGCACTTCACGCCAATGTGAGGGTGACACATGTCACCCTCCCGTTGGTCCAAAATGTTTCGCCTCCTGAAAAATCCGCAAAATTATAAATGACATAGCCGAATTTTCCTACGTAAGTCGTGGAAACGTTTCGCGGAAACGACTCTTTTCGCACTTGTGTACAAATTTCGAAACTAGCCAACTTTAAGGCTCAAATTATAATACGACGCCACGCATATACCGGAAATACGGGTATAACACGCGCCTCTCGATGGGTAGGTTGACTTGTTGAGAACTTACTTGACGCGTCTGGCGGTGACGGAGAATTCCACGCACGCCTCGCTGATAGTGTTATTCCATGGACTAGCTCCATGAGGTTTCTTCTTGTTCGCCTTGGTACCGTGGTCGCTTGCCAGATTGCCCCGCCTCGTGGCTGATTCGCCTTCGTACTGGTAGTTATCCTCGCACTTGCCCCGCTCAGTAGTAGTGACGGTCTCGTGATACGACTTGGTACCGGTAGTTAGCTCAGATTTTGCCCCGGCCACGCGCCGACCTTGGTATCCGTAGTCGGCCGTACTTGCCCCGGTCGCCTTCGTGGTTTGGTTGTATTGTATTGTTAGTACGACTTTGGCATCGTGTAGGACTTGGTGTTCAGTGTACTTTGGTGTTATCATATCATAGATCGCCAGCTGGCGAAAGGTATTCCACTGCATGATTGATGTTATGGGTGTGAGACCCATCATTATATTTGAGTAATGACTTGGAGGGCGAGTCCCCGACTTGATATAATCAGATTTGTGTGTCTTGTAGTTTGGTTATCATACATGTCTCCGCTTTATATAGACTATTATGATTTCATTTACTGATTTACGCTTCACATACTTGGTACCTATCAGATCGACCTCCTTCTGGCTGCGTTCATGCCGCAGTAGAGGTACATCACCGTCGATCCCCGCTTATAGGATCACATTTCAGCGTATTGGAAGCTCCGTTCTTCGAGGCTTATCTTTTGTATGTTACCCCGAGTCCGTAGGTTTTTGTACATTCGGGGTATGGCGGCCCCGTCCCGTCATAGTTGTTGTAAAATCTTAGAGGTCTCAGAGTAATTGCAGCAAGTGGTTGTAAGGATTGTAATCGCTCAAAGGTCGATATATATATATATCCGAAAGGCAACCGTTTTGGTTGGCCTATTTTCTTTTATCTTGATCCATATCTATTTGTATGTTTAAGTTTTTATTTCCGCTGGTTTTTCTCTGATGTTGTATCACTAGGGTGCCCGGGGTAAGGCACCAGTCACGGGCCCGGGTTCGAGTCGTGACATATTTTCTACACAAAGTGGGGTTTCGCATTTAGCTACACAAGGAGGAGGGGACGAAAAACAACTAGAGGAGGGAGGAGTGTTTGCCTTGGAAAACTTTAAGTGTGGATGAAGAATTAGTCTTGCACAAAGGGGTATTTATAGGAAAATCAATGACTAGGATTAAAGCAATCAGATGGTGAGGATAGGGTACATGTGTGTGGGTAGTCCAACCATTTGTCCACTGAACAATGGGACAAGTGGCAAGCCACTTGTCCCACTCAAAACCGTCCAACACACCCAACAATCGGCCCACATGGCCTCAAGGGGGGGTGACACTTGTCGCCCCCTACTCGTCCAAAATATTCCGACTTCCGAAAAAAAATATCCGAAAATAAAGCGGGCCCCGCAAACCGTAAATTCCTCCCGTGGGCCCCACGTGACCAATTC
The DNA here is from genome assembly GCA_029844215.1 of Przewalskia tangutica. Classification (NCBI taxonomy): domain Eukaryota; kingdom Viridiplantae; phylum Streptophyta; class Magnoliopsida; order Solanales; family Solanaceae; genus Przewalskia; species Przewalskia tangutica. The sequence goes on along the minus strand of CM056723.1, from coordinate 81,155,342 downwards.
CGGAAATAAAATTCCATAATTCTCAAATATTCCAAAAAGTCCGAATACCAAATGTGGGAATCCAATTCCCATTAACGAACCTTTTTCCTTCACAAAATCCGGAAACTTTTCCGTCGAAAAATCACATCTTTCTTCCTTTCCAATTTTTCTGTCGTATTCTCGTACGTACGTCCTCATGTACATACTCTGGAACTACGGGGTGTAACAATTTATAACGATCTTATTCAAGTAGCCATGATCTAGAAAATGTAATACAATTTTGTCTTATCTTAGCTACTATGCAGATGGAGATTTCTACTCATTTTAACATAATTGTTTGTCATTACATTTTCCTTTATTAACGCTGCAATGACTTTCTCGATACTTATTCTCATTCGTGCCATAAATTAGCCAAGTCAACTTGTCTCCAAAGTACCTCCTAACGACTCTTACCAACATCCCCCATAAGACTCGATAAGGACTTAGGATAACTTTGACATAAACTTTACATAGAGTAAATCACACACATACCTCTTAACTTCTAAGAGTAGAAGGAAACATGAAATAATACCACATGTATATTCCATACATAGAATCATGCCAAAGGAAGAAAGAGGTTCACATACCTCGCGACGATTATCGACAAGTAGCAAAATGCTCCAAAGTACGTCAACCTTGATAGCTATTCCATCCTTCAGTAGGATACGCTATACTTAGTACTTCAACCTATAATGGCCACAATACGTCCATTAACCTCTTACTTCAAACGTAGAATATTCTAAGTGCTAAGTCACTAAATTCTACGGAAAATCGGACAGCACCTCCTTTGTTTCTACTCAAATTGCCACTTTTTTCAAGGCCGAATTCAATAACCAAACACGCCACATTTAAGGCCCAATCAATGCAATTAATAAATATGGGATTACACGCCTACTAGACGTGTAAAATTCCGCCCCACAAAAGATATCAAACTAATACAAACTACTAGTCCAATTCGGCCACATTGAGTACAATAACACCAATTCTTATCCAATTTCCATTTCAATCCAAGTTGTTAGCATAACATGATATCAAGTCGCAATCGATTATAACCACTATAATCTTCAAGTAAGTAACATGCGACGATTCTAATAAACGACCAAATTGTAATCTAACTTCACAAGGCTTAAATGACATTTCGGATTTAAGGCTACAATCAATCCATAATACTTATAAAACTTCAACACATAAACTTCATGCTAGCAAACATGTAAAGCTAACAACAATATATATAATCTTGTAACACTTTAAGAGACAAGATTGTTACCTCAACGAATCTTAATCCAACTCCAAATCCGAAGTCGCTCCTTAGAAATTTAGAGCCTCTTCTAGACACTTCAATCCTCCACTTGAGACCCTTAGAACAACCCCAACAAGTTTCCTTCAATCTTCCATACAAAACCTAGAAAAGCAACTAGGTTTTCACCTTGCGACTAATACGAAAACTATCTTTTTCCGGGATTTTTCTATTGAGATACACTCACAATACACTCATGAACCTTGGTTTAAAGTGTGGATCTTAATGGACAAGAAACTAAAATTTTTCCTTTTCAAAATAGCTTGAACCCGAGAGCAACTATAGTGAGCTCTTCAATTTCTTGAAAATTTGGCTAAGTGTTAAGCTTGTCTTGCTACTACTAGTATTATATAGCACAATGGATGGTCAAGATGTAAACAAATGGGTGGCTTGGATGAGGTCTTATTAAATATCAAGCCTTGTGGACCCATTGACCAAGTCAATTTTGTCAAGCTCTTCAAGTTGCAAGACTTAGTCATCCTACAAAGGTCAAATGACCCTTTAATCCTTGCCTAAATTCGTCCAAGGCAACCATAAGGGGGGGTGACACGTGTCGCCCTCCCATTCGTCACAATATTACGTTTTTCGAAAATTCCATAATTCCGATAAATTTTTACTAGTCTCAAATCTTAACATTTGGAATTCTTACGTACGTTCTTAACTCATGTCCTGTAAATACGGGGTGTAACATTCTTCCCCCCTTAGAAACATTCGTCCCCGAATATTCTTTCGGAGTCAAACTTATAATTAGCGACATAGTTTCCTTTTACCACCCCGACATACCAATAATGCCACACATGGCCCTAATACCTCGCACACGCATATCCGTAACATCATAAGCCCAAAAGAGATTATCTTTTCGTACTTCCAACTCCTCCTAGCATATACATAGTCTCAATATAATCTGTTCATGACACTTAAACATACCACAACTTTATCATGCATACAAGTTTCTAAAGGGCCAAAGACATACCTGAAATCATATAGGCGGTTCAAAGGACCGCTAAAACTGGGAACTTCCACCACGACCTCTGTCACGGCATGTCGGTGCATAAACATCCTGCCTAGCTATGGAAGGCGAAGAACCCGCAATCGATCCAAAGAGATCGCGCTTATCCCACCGCCACCTGCCTGGACGATCCACGAAATGGCCTCGCTGGCCGCAAGCATAACAAGTCGTCAAGTAGTACGACACTCCCAAAATGGAATCTACTACGTGACTACACCGGGGCAAATGTGGCTTCCCCGCTACTATTCTCGACATCCGAACTCAGAGCACAGGGCCCCGACTGCCCCGAATATTCCTGCGACCAAACCTCCACTAAGATCGGAAGGAGCACTCAGTCTTGCCGAGATGTAGACCTAGTCTGTTGTTGAGGTTGTCCGCTCGAAAGTTACTCCCGAACCCCGCCGCCCCGGCCTTCAGCGGATCAGCGTCGGGTCCTCTCTCTCTCTCGCCTCGATCCGTGCATAAGCTGCATCTCCGGCAATATCCATACTCGGGAAGGGCGGCCACTCCTGCATGCAGTAATCATGTGACTGTCTAGCCCTATCACATAGCGATGAACTCGCCCGCCATATCACCACAATAGTGCGCGATACCGACAACGAGTCAAACCTGTGTTGTATTCCCTAATGGTCCTCCCATTCTCGCCTCAATGACAAGAACCTATCAACACGGGCTCTCTCATTTCGTGAGGCAAAAGTGATCAAGAAAGGCCTCCGTGAACTCATCCCAAACCGGACGAGCACCCACACCTCTCGACAACCGCCAAGACTCAAACCGTCAACGCAATATCGCGAATCAGAAGAGGCTAACACCACTGACTCTGTCTCCGAGGCCCTACGCACCTGCATAGTCCGCTGTAGCTACCGAACGAACTCTTGAGGATCATCCTCAGATCTCGAACCATAAAACTCGGGTGGACTACAACCAAGAAAATCCCGAATCCTCAAACTGTCAGCTCTAGGGTTAGCTACCTGCTCCTGTCGGCGCTGCCCTACCACTATGCTAGTCAATAGCCTGATTTTCTCTCCATAATCTCTAAACTATGCCCCTGGCTGCGGAACTAGAGGCTCGGGTACCGGAACCTCTGGAGCTACTGCCGCTTTCGGCTCCTCTAATACCGCCGGCGTGGCTGAGCTCGCCGATCCGCCTACTACCTTAGGCAAGTATGTGCCCGAGTCCTGGTAACCCTATGCGTACCACTAGCAGCTCCTGCTGCTGCCTTGCCCTTCTGGGCCCTGGTCGCCTTCCGTGGAGGCATAACGGTTACATAAGAAGGGGTCAGAGAGGATTCAACCTACTATGACAGCTCTACTGCACGATCTCAAAGAGAGAAGAATGGAAACCAATCCTAAATGTCATGCAGCCTCCTGATTATAGATGTGGTGCACAACACACCGATAATCAAGACTCTACTAGACACGGTCTGTAGACACTTTCCGAGGACTAACTGCTCTGATACCACTTTTGTCACGACCACCAAGCTCGCGATCGTGCCCTACACAGGCACCCTTGCTGTATACATCAGAGATAATCAGCGGAACATACATGAAACTTATAGAATAAATCAACAAAGATAAATCAACAGGTTAGCCGATAAGGCTACCTTTCTGGATAATTAAATACAAACACGAAGCAGTTGCCTCCTTTCCTTTACAAACTGACCCACAATATGTGACTACAGACCTCTAAGAGTTTTAACATAACAATTGTGGCGGGACAAGGCCCCGCCATACCCCTGAATATACATGAATCTACAACCTCAGGGGAAACCGTACCAAGAGATAAGCCTCCGGAGCAAATGGAGCTTTTTCCCAAAACTGAACCGAGATCCTAAGAGCAAGGATCACCAACCTGTGCACCTAATACATGCGGGCATGAACGCAGCCCCGGCGGGCCGATAACAACAATTGAATATGGAATGTAAATAAAGTACAAGAAATGTATCATAATCAGAAAAGAATGACAGGGGCAAGTATAAAAAGTACATACTAGATCCTGCCGTGTCATTACCACTTATGATCTTAATCGTACCTTATTATCTTTTCCCATTTTCAATAAAAGTTATAGTCACTTTCTTACGTACATACTTGGGAAAAATCGTCAAGTTCATTGCCATATAACTCACTTATCTTTCATAACATAATCCGGCCCTTTATGGAGGGACGCATATACTACCCGACCCAACCTGGGACGCGATCAAATCACACAAATATCAAAGCGTGCCCGTGGAATCCCCCATCACTGCCGACAGTCATAAGTGTAACATATAACCATGTGACGCGCCCGTGGCATCCTACCACCGCTGCGTGCATACACAATACATATATATATCTCCCGCCTGAAATCCCACATCATCGCCGACACCGTAGGTGTAACATATAACCATGTGACGCGCGTGACATACTACCTCACCGCTGCATACATATACAACACACATATATATATATATAACGTGGCGCATGCCCCTAATCCTCATCGTATAAGCATGGCCATAACGTGCCTCGGCATCCTCATCGTAGGCGCAGTCTTCATGGCGAGCTAGCCCATGGAGTAATAATATAACATGCCCTAATCCTCATCGCGGGTACATGTCTTCGTGAGGAGCTAGCCCATGGAGTAATAATCGCATATAGCATGGTCGCGTGCCTAATCCTCATCGTATAAGCATGACCATGGGTAATAAAACAACCGAATCTAACCCGCCTCTGGTCACATGCCCTAATCCCACATCGTATAAGCGTGTCGGATCAATCATAATGGAAGCATACCCGTGGAATCCCACATCACTGTCGGTACGTCCAAGTAAACTTACAACAACACAGCCGGCCCTCCAACTGAGAGTCACGACAACGTAAACATTTAATACTTGCACTCAAAGCTATCACAAGCAAACATAGGCAAGTTCATTAAACCTTTAGACTTCCATTTTTATAAACTCATGGCACTTTCGTTTCACACATAAAAATCCGGGAATTTAACCCCAAGTACTACGCACCTCTACTCCTTTAGAAAGACTCTTTTTCAAATAAAACTTCCAAGATACTAACAACCGTAGTATCAAGTCATATCTACTTTCAAGACAAGTCACAATACCTTTTTGGAAATACATTTACCGGCTTCTAAATCAATTGACTTCTTTCTTAAAAACTTTAAGCAATTGGTACCTTTAAAACAGTTTGCCCTTCTTTACTTCAAATCATTTCTTTGCTTACATTACTGAAGAAAACCATTCTTTTAATCTTCCATAAAGTTGTTATAACCAACCTCTCATAAAGCCGTTATAACTCTTTATGTTTTGGACAAATTCATTCCTTTTATAACCAAAAGACTTATATTTTCAAAATACTTCAAGTCTCTTAACTTTTAAGAAAACAAGTTTCTTAACTTTAGAAATCAAGTCTTTCCAAATCGAGTATTCAATACTTGTAAATCAATTCATTTCTTCCTTTAAGAATCAAGTCTCCTAACTTGAAAAATAAAGTCTCTGAACTTTTAAGAATTTGAGATCCATAGCCTTAAAACTTCATACGTGGATTCTTATATGTTAAGTAACATATACTTTGGTGCGTTGTGAATAAGTTATACTTATTTATAACGATCTTATTCAAGTAGCCATGATCTAGAAAATGTAATATAATTTTGTCTTATCTTAGCTTCTATGCAGATGGAGATTTCTACTCATTTTAACATAATTGATTGTCATTACATTTTCCTTTATTAACGCTGCAATGGCTTGCTCGATACTTATTCTCATTCGTGTCATAAATTAGCCAAGTCAACTTGGCTCCAAAGTACCTCCTAACGACTCTTACCAACATCCCCCATAAGACTCGGTAAGGACTTAGGATAACTTTGACATAAACTTTACATAGAGTAAATCACACACATACCTCTTAACTTCTAAGAGTAGAAGGAAACATGAAATAATACCACATGTATATTCCATACATAGAATCATGCCAAAGGAAGGAAGAGGTTCACATACCTCGCGACGATTATCGACAAGTAGCAAAATGATCCAAAGTACTTCAACCTTGATAGCTATTCCATCCTTCAGTAGGATACGCTATACTTAGTACTTCAACCTATAATGGCCACAATACGTCCATTAACCTCTTACTTCAAACGTAGAATATTCTAAGTGCTAAGTCACTAAATTCTACGGAAAATCGGACAGCACCTCATTTGTTTCTACTCAAATTGCCACCTTTTTCAAGGCCGAATTCAATAACCAAACACACCACATTTAAGGCCCAATCAATGCAATTAACAAATAGGGGATTACACGCCTACTAGACGTGTAAAATTCCGCCCCACAAAAGATATCAAACTAATACAAACTACTAGTCCAATTCGGCCACATTGAGTACAATAACACCAATTCTTATCCAATTTCCATTTCAATCCAAGTTGTTAGCATAACATGATATCAAGTCGCAATCGATTATAACCACTATAATCTTCAAGTAAGTAACATGCGACGATTCTAATAAACGACCAAATTGTAATCCAACTTCACAAGGCTTAAATGACATTTCGGATTTAAGGCTACAATCAATCCATAATACTTATAAAACTTCAACACATAAACTTCATGCTAGCAAACATGTAAAGCTAACAACAATATATATAATCTTGTAACACTTTAAGAGACAAAATTATTACCTCAACGAATCTTAATCCAACTCCAAATCCGAAGTCGCTCCTTAGAAATTTAGAGCCTCTTCTAGACACTTCAATCCGCCACTTGAGACCCTTAGAACAACCCCAACAAGTTTCCTTCAAGCTTCCACACAAAACCTAGAAAAGCAACTAGGTTTTCACCTTGCGACTAATACGAAAACTATCTTTTTCCGGGATTTTTCTATTAAGATACACTCACAATACACTCATGAACCTTGGTTTAAAGTGTGGAGCTTAATGGACAAGAAACTAAAATTTTTCCTTTTCAAAATAGCTTGAACCCGAGAGCAACTATAGTGAGCTCTTCAATTTCTTGAAAATTTGGCTAAGTGTTAAGCTTGTCTTGCTACTACTAGTATTATATAGCACAATGGAGGATCAAGATGTAAACAAATGGGTGGCTTGGATGAGGTCTTATTAAATATCAAGCCTTGTGGACCCATTGACCAAGTCAATTTTGTCAAGCTCTTCAAGTTGCAAGACTTAGTCATCCTACAAAGGTCAAATGACCCTTTAATCCTTGCCTAAATTCGTCCAAAGCAACCATAAGGGGGGGGGGGGGGTGACACGTGTCGCCCTCCCATTCGTCACAATATTACGTTTTCTGAAAATTCCATAATTCCGATAAATTTTTACTAGTCTAAAATCTTAACATTTGGAATTCTTACGTACGTTCTTAACTCATGTCCTGTAAATACAGGGTGTAACATTCTTCCCCCCTTAGAAATATTCGTCCCCGAATGTTCTTTCGGAGTCAAACTTATAATTAGCGACATAGTTTCCTTTTACCACCCCGACATACCAATAATGCCACACATGGCCCTAATACCTCGCACACGCATATCCGTCCATCATAAGCCCAAAAGAGATTATATTTTCGTACTTCCAACTCCTTCTAGCATATACACAGTCTCAATATAATCTGTTCATGACACTTAAACATACCACAACTTTATCATGCATACAAGTTTCTAAAGGGCCAAAGACATACCTGAAATCATATAGGCGGTTCAAAGGACCGCTAAAACTGGGAACTTCCACCACGACTGCACACACACCACGGCATAAACATCCTGCCTAGCTATGAAAGGCAAAGAACCCGCAATCGATCCAGATCGCGCTATCCCACCGGTGCCACCTCCGCCTGGACAATCTCTCACGAAATGGCCCACGCTGGCCGCAAGCATAACAAGTCGTCAGTAGTACGACACTCCCAAAATGGAATCTACTACGGTGACTACACCGGCAGCGTGGCTTCCACGCTACTATTCTCGGACATCTGCGAACTCAGAGCACAGGGCCCGACTGCTCCCGAATATTCCCGGCGACCAAACCTCGTGCCGAAGATCGGAAGGAGCACTCGCGGCTACCGAGATGTAGACTGAGTCTGTTGTTGAGGTTGTCGCCTCGAAAGTTACCTCGAACCCTCGCCGCCTGCCTCGGGCCGGATCGCATCAGCCGTCCTTTCTCTCGCCCTCGATCCTCTTGTGCATCACTGCATCTCCGCAATATCCATACCGCCAAGGGCCACTCCTAGACATGCAGAATCATATGACGGTCTAGCCCCATCACATACGGTGAACTCGTCCGCCATATCACCACAATAGTGTGCGATACCGACAACGAGTCAAACTCTGTGTTGTATTCACGATGGTCCTCCCATTCTGCCTCAATGACAAGAACCTATCAACACGGGCTCTCTCATTTCAGGAGGCAAAAACTGATCAAGAAAGGCCTCCGTGAACTCATCCCAAACTGTCGGACGAGCACCCACACCTCTCGACAGCTCCCAAGACTCAAACCAGTTCAACGCAATATCGCGTAACCAGTAAGAGGCTAACACCACTGACTTTGTCTCCGAGGCCCTAAGCACCTGCATAGTCCGTCAGAATGCCGAGCGAACTCTTGAGGATCATCCTCAGATCTCGAACCATAAAACTCGGGTGGACTACAACCCAGAAAATCCCGAATCCTCAAACTGTCAGCTCTAGGGTTAGCTACCTGCTCCAGTCGGCGCTGCCCTACCACTATGCTAGTCAATAGCCCGATTTTCTATCCATAATCTATAATCTACGCCCAGGCCGCGAATCGAGGCTCGAGCACGAACCTTCTGAGCTCCGCCGCCTCGGCCTCTAATACCGCCGTGGCCGAGCTCGCGATCCGCCTACTACCTCGGGCATAGTGCTGGCCCGAGTCCTGGTAACCTCACGCACCACTAGCGACTCCTGCTGCTTTGCCCTTCTGGCCCCGGCCGCCTTCCGCGAGGCATAACGGTTACATAAGAAGGGGTCAGAGAGGATTCAACCTACTATGACAGCTCTACTGCACGATCTCAAAGAGAGAAGAATGGAAATCAATCCTAAATGTCATGCAGCCTCCTCATTATAGATGTGGTGCACAACACACCGATAATCAAGACTCTACTAGACACGGTCTGTAGACACTTTCCGAGGACTAACTGCTCTGATACCACTTTTGTCACGACCCGACCCCGGGCCCGCGACTGGTGCCCTACCTGGGCACCCTTACAGGTATATATCAGAGATAATCAGCGGAAAATACATGAAACTTATAGAATAAATCAACAAAGATAAATCAACAAAGATAAATCAACAGGTTAGCCGATAAGGCTACCTTTCTGGATAATTAAATACAAACACGAAGCAGTTGCCTCATTTCCTTTACAAACTGACCCACAATATGTGACTACAGACCTCTAAGAGTTTTAACATAACAAGCGTATGGACAGGCCCCGCCATACACTGAATATACATGAATCTACAACCTCGGAAACTGCACAAGAGATAAGCCTCCGGAGCAAATGAAGCTTTTTCCCAAAACTGAACCGAGATCCTAAGAGCAAGGATCACCAACCTGTGCACCTAATACCTGCGGGCATGAACGCAGCCCGGCGGGTCAAACAGTGTAATATGAAACAGAAATAAAGTACAAGAAATGATCATAATCAGACAAAAGAATGACAGGGGCAAGTATAAAAAGTACATACCAGATCCTGCCGTGTCATTACCACTTATGAACTTAATCGTACTTTATTATCTTTTCCCATTTTCAATAAAAGTTATAGTCACTTTCTTACGTACATACTTGGGAAAAATCGTCAAGTTCATTGCCATATAACTCACTTATCTTTCATAACATAATCCGGCCCTTTATGGAGGGACGCATATACTACCCGGCCCAACCTGGGACGCGATCAAATCACACAAATATCAAAGCGTGCCCGTGGAATCCCCATCATCGCCGCGGTCATAAGTGTAACATATAACCATGTGACGCGCCCGTGGCATCCTACCTCACTGCCGGCGTACACATACACAATACATATATATATCTCCTGCCCGTGGAATCCCACATCACTGCCGACAGCCGTAGGTGTAACATATAACCATGTGACGCGCCCGTGACATCCTACCTCACTGCCGGCGTACACATATATAACACACACATATATATATATATAACGTGGCCGCATGCCCCGGAATCCCTCATCGTATAAGCATGGCCATAACGCGTCTCGGCATCCTCATCGTAGGCGCAGTCTTCATGGAGCCGCCCATGGAGTAATAATATAACATGCCCCAAGAATCCCTCATCGTGGGTACATGTCTTCATGGGGAGCTAGCCCATGGAGTAATAATCGTACATAGCATGGTCGCATGCCCCGGAATCCCTCATCGTATAAGCATGGCCATGGGTAATAAAACAAATCCGGGAATCTAACCCGTCTCCTGGTCACATGCCCCGGAATCCCACATCGTATAAGCATGTCCAAGGATCAATCATAATGGAAGCATACCCGTGGAATCCCACATCACTGTCGGTACGTCCAAGTAAACTTACAACAAGACAGCCGACCCTCCAACTGAGAGTCACGACAATGTAAACATTTAATACTTGCACTCAAAGCTATCACAAGCAAACATAGGCAAGTTCATTAAACCTTTAGACTTCCATTTTTATAAACACATGGCACTTTCGTTTCACACATAAAAATCCGGGAATTTAACCCCAAGTACTACGCACCTCTACTCCTTTAGAAAGACTCTTTTTCAAATAAAACTTCCAAGATACTAACAACCGTAGTATCAAGTCATATCTACTTTCAAGACAAGTCACAATACCTTTTTGGAAATACATTTACCGACTTCTAAATCAAGTGACTTCTTTCTTAAAAACTTTAAGCAATTGGTACCTTTAAAACAGTTTGCCCTTCTTTATTTCAAATCATTTCTTTGCTTACATTACTGAAGAAAACCATTCTTTTAATCTTCCATAAAGTTGTTATAACCAACTTCCCATAAAGCCGTTATAACTCTTTTTGTTTTGGACAAATTCATTCCTTTTATAACCAAGAGACTTATATTTTCAAAATACTTCAAGTCTCTTAACTTTTAAGAAAACAAGTTTCTTAACTTTAGAAATCAAGTCTTTCCAAATCGAGTATTCAATACTTGTAAATCAATTCATTTCTTCCTTTAAGAATCAAGTCTCCTAACTTGAAAAATAAAGTCTCTTAACTTTTAAGAATTTGAGATCCATAGCCTTAAAACTTCATACGTAGATTCTTATAAGTTAAGTAACATATACTTTGGTGCGTTGTGAATAAGTTATACTTATTTATAACGATCTTATTCAAGTAGCCATGATCTAGAAAATGTAATACAATTTTGTCTTATCTTAGCTTCTATGCAGATGGAGATTTCTACTCATTTTAACATAATTGATTGTCGTTACATTTTCCTTTATTAACGCTGCAATGGCTTGCTCGATACTTATTCTCATTCGTGCCATAAATTAGCCAAGTCAACTTGGCTCCAAAGTACCTCCTAACGACTCTTACCAACATCCCCCATAAGACTCGGTAAGGACTTAGGATAACTTTGACATAAACTTTACATAGAGTAAATCACTCACATACCTCTTAACTTCTAAGAGTAGAAGGAAACATGAAATAATACCACATGTATATTCCATACATAGAATCATGCCAAAGGAAGGAAGAGGTTCACATACCTCGCGACGATTATCGACAAGTAGCAAAATGCTCCAAAGTACTTCAACCTTGATAGCTATTCCATCCTTGATGAGATACGCTATACTTAGTACTTCAACCTATAATGGCCACAATACGTCCATTAACCTCTTACTTCAAACGTAGAATATTCTAAGTGCTAAGTCACTAAATTCTACGGAAAATCGGACAGCACCTCCTTTGTTTCTACTCAAATTGCCACCTTTTTCAAGGCCGAATTCAATAACCAAACATGCCACATTTAAGGCCCAATCAATGCAATTAATAAATATGGGATTACACGCCTACTAGACGTGTAAAATTCCGCCCCACAAAAGATATCAAACTAATACAAACTACTAGTCCAATTCGGCCACATTGAGTACAATAACACCAATTCTTATCCAATTTCCATTTCAATCCAAGTTGTTAGCATAACATGATATCAAGTCGCAATCGATTATAACCACTATAATCTTCAAGTAAGTAACATGCGACGATTCTAATAAACGACCAAATTGTAATCCAACTTCACAAGGCTTAAATGACATTTCAGATTTAAGGCTACAATCAATCCATAATACTTATAAAACTTCAACACATAAACTTCATGCTAGCAAACATGTAAAGCTAACAACAATATATATAATCTTGTAACACTTTAAGAGACAAGATTATTACCTCAACGAATCTTAATCCAACTCTAAATCCGAAGTCGCTCCTTAGAGATTTAGAGCCTCTTCTAGACACTTCAATCCGCCACTTGAGACCCTTAGAACAACCCCAACAAGTTTCCTTCAATCTTCCACACAAAACCTAGAAAAGCAACTAGGTTTTCACCTTGCGACTAATACGAAAACTATCTTTTTCCGGGATTTTTCTATTAAGATACACTAACAATACACTCATGAACCTTGGTTTAAAGTGTGGAGCTTAATGGACAAGAAACTAAAATTTTTCCTTTTCAAAATAGCTTGAACCCGAGAGCAACTATAGTGAGCTCTTCAATTTCTTGAAAATTTGGCTAAGTGTTAAGCTTGTCTTGCTACTACTAGTATTATATAGCACAATGGAGGATCAAGATGTAAACAAATGGGTGGCTTGGATGAGGTCTTATTAAATATCAAGCCTTATGGACCCATTGACCAAGTCAATTTTGTCAAGCTCTTCAAGTTGCAAAACTTAGTCATCCTACAAAGGTCAAATGACCCTTTAATCCTTGCCTAAATTCGTCCAAGGCAACCATAAGAGGGGTGACACATGTCGCCCTCCCATTCGTCACAATATTACGTTTTCCGAAAATTCCATAATTCCGATAAATTTTTACTAGTCTCAAATCTTAACATTTGGAATTCTTACGTACGTTCTTAACTCATGTCCTGTAAATACGGGGTGTAACATTAACTGTACACTATGCCTTACTAACAATGAGAGTGGACAAGAATAAACTTTGCCAGTTTTAAAACAGGAAGCTCATGATTAACCTAGGGCCATCCGCCCGTAGTATCATTTTGCAATCCTACTCCTGGGACTATTTCACCCGCATAGGTCGTATGGACCCGCATGAGGTAATTTCCTCGCATAGACTGTATCCGCCCGCATAGGTCGTATGGACCCGCATGAGGTAATCTCCTCACATAGGGCTGGTCCGCCCCGCATGGGACTATTTCACCCGCATGAGCCCTACAGACTCGCATGAGGTATTCCTCGCATCGTGTGTAGCAAATCCACGGATTATGCAAATGCCACAAGATTGGGGAATGACCCCGTAATGAAAAATACAACACTAGCACAACCAGCTATCATACATAACATAAGCACCACCGGCTTATCATACATAACATAAGCACCACAGGCTTATCATAATTGTCATAAGCAAGTTAAGACATCCCCTAACTTCTTATTAGCCTTAATTATCATGCACTCTCATTTTATTTAACTTAAGGCACTAACATGTTATTAGAAATCCGGGAATTTAACCCAAAGTACTACGTACTTCCGTTCCTTTAAAAAGAACCCTTTTTATATAAAAACCCCAAGATACTAACACCCGTAGTATCAAAGCTTGTCTATTTTTCAAATTAAGTTACTACACCTTTAGAAATTCACTTCAAGGCATTGAAACCAAATAACTTTTAATTTCATAACCTAGGCAACTCATGCCTATCAATCAAGTAGACCACTCTTTTAACCTTTCATAAAGCCGTTATAACTACCTTCCCATAAAGCCGTTACAACTCTTTATGTCTTAAACAAATTCATTCTTTTTATAACCAAGAGACTTATACTTTCAAAACAAAGTATCATATACTTTCAAAATACTTCAAGTCTCTTAACTTTAGGAAATGAGTTTCTTAACTTTAGAAATACATTTTTAGGCCTCTAAACCAAGTGACCTTTACTTTAAACTTTAAGCAATTGATGCATTTAAACCAAATTGCCCTTCTTATTTCAAGTCATTTTCCTCTTTGTTTACATTACTAGGGTAGACCATTTTTTTTACTTTCCATAAAGTTATTATAACCAACTTTATGCTTTAGAAACTAAGGCATTTCTATCCTCTAAAGACAAGTGAGTTAATTCTCTAACTCAACCAAATTAGACATTCTTAAACAAGTCAAGGATATCAAATGAACTGAATTCATTTAAATCTCGTACTTCTACCGTACTATACATTTATAACTACTCATGCTCAAGAGATAAGAAAGTTTCCACATACCTTTTTGGTTCAATCCATGTCACGACCCGAACCGGGGCCCGTGACTGGTGCCTTACCCGGGAACCCAAGTAGACATACATCAGAGTAACCAGAGGAATATAAAACAAGACATGAAATAATATGAAGTGAGAAACAGTTTATTTGAGAAAAGTTGCCTTTCGGCATATATATATAAAAACTTGAACAGTTACATCCCTTTTACAAACACTTGTGATTACTACGGACCTAAGAATGTTATAACAACAATGGCGGGACGGGCCCGCCATACCCGAATGTAAGTACCTACAACGACGGGGACTATACGAGATAAGCCTCCGTAGACACGGAGCTTCCCAAAAACGCGATGCGTGACCCTATGGCGAGGATCAACAAGCGGTGTACCTACTGCGGCGTGAACGCGGCCCCGAGGTCGGTCAACAGTACCAAGTATGTGGCGAAAATCGTAAGTGAAATCATAATAGTCTATATAAAACAGAAGACGTATATGATAACCAATTTACGATACACAATATGTAAGCAGTCATGTCAAGTCAGGGACTCACGCCCTTAAAGTCATCACTCAAATATAACCACTGGGTCTCATGCCCACAATATCAATCATGCCGGTGGAATTCTTTCCTCACTTCCGGCAGTCCATGATATAAAAGCACCAAGGAATACACATAACACCAGGTCACCTGTGTCATAATAAACCGTACGGGGTAAGTACGAAGGCATAGCCGACTACTAAAACCCAGTACCAATAATTCCATAAAGCGTATCACGAGGTCTTTCTGACCGCGCACATGATCGGCGGCCACTCGCCTCGGTATCAATGCGCGTCTAATCCTAGAACTTCCGCGACTCGCATAGGCCACACATAGGCCCGCGTAGGTATTCCTCGCGTCGGGGCAGCTAACCAGCGTCATCCTCGTGGACTCGTGGTCGCGTAGCCACATAGACCGCATGAGGTAATTACCCCGCACACTAACCTGGAACTCTCGTAGCTCCGCATAGGTCCCCTGGACCCGCCTGAGGCATCCCTCGCATCGGGGGGCAGCTTAACCCCCGGTATATCATGTCAAGAGGTGAGTGGTACAATACTAACATAACGGCTTATCGTTAAACAACATAAGCACAAATAAGGGAAACCCCTTTACACAACCATCACAAGACACTAACACACGTAGCATCCTAACATGTTTATTTATCAAACCAACAAGAAAGTATTACAAGGCTATCACAAACCAACATAGTCAAGTTATTCACACAAGGTACTTTTTATGTCAACAATTTCGGGTTTTTATCCCCAAAGTACTTCATACATTAACTCTTTAAAAACCAAGTACTCATTACTCACGAATGAAGTTTCACAAAATTCATATCAAGTCAACTAAGTCAAGTCTCTTATCTTTTAAGATCAAGTCTCTTATTTTCAAAAGATTCATAGATCATAGTTTTAAACACTTAATAACGTAATCTCCTTTTTTAAAACAATTTGAGTAACATATGCCTTATGTGTGAGTAGGTTATTCTTGTTTATAACAATCTTTTTAAGGCAGCCATGACCTAGGAAATGTAATACAATTTTGTCTTATCTTAGCTTCTATGCAGATGGAGGTTTCTACTGGTTTTAATAATACTCAATTTGTCAATACATTTTCCTTTATTAGCGCTGCAGTGGTTTGTTCGATACTTATTCTCATTTCTGAAATTAATACAAGGCTTTCATAAACAATTACGTAAACCGTTCCTTTTATCTCTCTTAAGTCGTTATACCTAACTACCCATAAAAGATTCTTAATTCTTTTGAAATACTTCAAGATTCTTATTATTTAAAACTCAAGTCAAAAGACATCGAAGTAAAACCACGTTCAGTGAACACACGTACGTCTACCGTACTATATATATTCTTTTAAAATATCATGCTCAAGAGGATAGGAAGAATCACATACCTTCTCGGCGAAATCCACCTGCCAAGTCGAATATGTCGCGCGCAGAGTATCAACCTATAATAGTCAAATACGTCTATCAACGTCTAGACTACTCTGTAGAAGGTTCTTATTGCTACGAAAAATCGGGCAGCACTTCCCTACCCGTCAAAATACACAAGTCTCATGTCTGAGTCTATGTAATTCTGATTCAATTCTCTTCTCTTATACCATCCTTCTATACATTTTATACCCAATTCTAAACTTCTACAATATGTAATCTCCAATTACAATAGAAGGATAAGATTATTTACCTCGTTAAGCCCAAAATTATCCAAGTTTAAATGTCGATCCTGAACAACGTTTAGCTCTGTCAAATGCGCTCTAATTCGCTCCAAGAAACCCTTAGAAGTTCTATGCAACTTCTACTTAATACTTCAACCACTATGAAGATTTTTCCCTAGGGTTTCGTTTTGTGACTAAATAAAGTATAGTAGTATTTTCTGGCTCTTAGTAGAAATAACTTTGGAATACTACAAGGTATTTGGGCTAAGGTATTTTGGAATTGTAACAATACTTGGAGAATACTTTTCTACCAGGGGGGGTATTTCACGAGAACTATCAAGAGGGGGTACTTGGTAGGGCCTTCTCAAGGGGGAGGGGTGGTTTGGACGAGAGCTTCAAGAGGGAGGGGGAAGGATTTTAAGACTTAGAATTATTTTGTGGATGAAGAAGTCTTCAACTAAGGGGGTGTTATACCCCGTATTTCCAGAGTATGTACGTGAAGACGTACGTACGAAAGTTAAGCCTTAAAGTAGGCAAGGTTTGAAATTTGTGCACAACCCCCGAAAAGAGTCGTTTTCCGACGAAACGTTTTTCTAAACTTGCGAAGGGAAAATTCCGGCTATGTCATTTATTATTTTTGCGGATTTTTTCGAGAGATGAAATATTTTGGACCAACGGGAGGGTGACACTTGTCACCCTCAATGGACGGCAATGGAGGGCATTCTTTGGCATGTTTTTTGTGCTCTTTCTTGGTCAAGGGTTAGGTAGGATATTTTGTGTAGTAGATGGATAAGGACACATGGATGAATCCTCACCCTACACTTGCATAGCACTTGGCTTCATCTTGGCCATTGGTTGGCCATTGCTTGACCTATAAATACCCCCTTAGTTGAAGACTTATTCTTCATCCTCTCTTGATAAATTCAAAGGCAAAATCCCTCCCTCCCTTCTAGTGTTTCGTCCGCCACACCCCCTCCCCCTTTGAGAGGCCCTCGGCCGAGAACACCCCCCATAGCCTAGTTGTTTTCGAGAAATACCCCCCCCCCCCTTTGGTTGAGAAATACTCCTCCAAGTATTGTTATAATGCCCTAAATACTTTAGCCCATATACCTTGTAGTACTTTCCAAAGTTACCTCTATACGTAGAGCCCGGAAATACTATTATACTTCCCTTAAATCACATAAACGAAACCCTAAAGAAATCTTCATAGTCGGTTGAAGTGTTAAGTAGAAGTTGTGTAGAACTTCTAAGGGTTTCTGGGAGCGAATTGGAGCGTTCAGAATTGGAGCTAAATGTTGCTCAGGATCGACATTATAACTTGGATAATTTTGGGCTTATCGAGGTAAATACTACTGTCCTTTTATTGTAATTGGAAATTACATACTGTAGTAGTATAGAAATGTATATAAGATACATAGAAGAGATTTGAACTGTAATAGAAGGATATTACAGAAGAAGATTGAATCAGTCTTACATAGAATTTGTATTCTGATGAACTTATAACCTTTATTGGTTGAATGTTCTGCGAGTAGCATGTACTACTTGGAAGGTGGACAAGGCTAGCCGGATTATAGCCGTGGGCGTTTTGCTAATAGTCGATAATCGTCGCGGTATGTGATTCTTCCTATCCTCTTGAGCATGATATTTTAAAGAATATATATATATATAGTAGGCGTGCGTGTGTTAGCGAGCGTAGTTGTACGGCAATGTCTTTTGACTTAAGCCTGAATAATAAGAATCTGGAAGTATTTTTAAAAAGAATATATATATAGTACGGTAGACGTACGTGTGTTAACTTAATGTAGTTTTACGGCAATGTCTTTTGACTTAAGCCTGAATAATATATATATATATATATAGTATGGTAGACGTACGTGTGCTAACTGAACGTAGTTGTACGGCAATGTCTTTTGACTTAAGCCTGAATAATAAGAATCTTGAAGTATTTCAAAAGAATTAAGAATCCTTTTTGAAAGAAGAGTAATACTTGGTTTTGAAAACATAAGAGTTATACTAGCTTTATGGGAAGTTAGGTATAACGTCTTAAGGGAGGTAAAATGAATGGTTTATTGATTTTAAAAGTTAAGAGACTTGATCTTAAAAGATAAGAGACTTGACTTAAATGAATTAATATGAACTTGTGTGAAACCTCATTCATGAGTAATGAGTACTTGGTTTTTAAAAAAAGGAATAATGTTTTACTGATTTCGGAAATCAGAATGAGTATCGACAAACCACTGCAGCGTTAATAAAGGGAAATGTAATGACTAATGAAGTATTATTAAAACCAGTAGAAACCTCCATCTGCATAGAAGCTAAGATGAGACAAAATGATATTACATTTTCTAGATCATGGCTGCTTTAATAAGATGGTTATAAACAAGAATAAATTGCTCACACATATGGCATATGTTACTCAATTGTTTTAAAAGAGATTAAGACATTGAACTATGAAACTTTTCTAAAATAAAGAGACTTGAGTAATTGAAATTAGGCAAACTGGAACTTTAGGAAAAGAATGTTGTTACTTGATTTTAGAAAAAAGGAAGTGTTCTGGTTTACTTAAAAATGTGAGTCACTCTAATTTTATACTACGGGTATCGGGTGACTTTTATAAAAGGAATGGATCTCTTTAAAAGGAAGTTAACGTACGTAGTACCTTAGGGTTAAAACCCGGACTTTAACATAAAATGAAAGTACCTTGAGTTGTGTATAACTTGCCTATGCTTGTTGTTGTGTAACTTGCCTATGCTTGTTGTTGTGTAACTTGCCTATGCTTGTTGTGATAGCCTTTGTTGTGCAAAAATTGTGTTTCTATACTCTGCGTCTCGATGGAGGCGATTGACTTGTTGAGAACTTACTTGGGCGTCTGGCGGTGACGGAAGATTCCAGGTATGCTTCCATTATTATTGTTACATGGGCATGTCTACACCGATGATGGATTACGTGGACATGTGACCATTATGGTTATTTATGGCGAAATCGTGACTTACGGTTGTGATCGGGTCGTAGCTGTTTACTTGCCCCGTCGGCCACGTGGCGAGTGGATCTGGTATAGGTTATTGCACTTGCCACGTGTCGACTTCGCGGCGATATCGTGACTTACGGTTGTGATCGGTGCTTAGCCGATTCACTTGCCCCGTCGGCTCGTGGCGCGAGGAGGAGGCTGGTGGAGGCTAGTGCACTGCCGCGTGTCGGCCGCGAGTCGGTGTTTGGATGGAGCTTCATGACTTACGGTTGTGATGCAGTGCGTGGCGATTCACTTGCCCCGTCGGCCATTACGCGCGAGGGAGGCTGGTGGAGGCTATTGCCACGTGTCGGCTTCATGATATGGTTGTATGCGATATTATTAGTGCGGTCGGATCTGGTAGTTATACTTGCCGTCACGGTTTTATGACCGCAGTGGGACACGGTGTTCATGTATACTCCTTGGTGTTGTTATATCATAGGCTGGCGGTGAGGAAGGAATTCCACGCACGAGTGATGATTTGGAGGCGTGAGTCACGACTTGTTATATTTGGTTATATGTGGTGTACTGTAGTTTGGTTATCATACATGTCTCCTATTTTTTATAGACTATTATGATTTCATTTACAGTATTTTTAGTTTCACATACTTGGTACTGTTGTCTTGACCTCCTTGAGGTGCGTTCATGCCGCAGTAGAGGTACATCGGTCGATCCCGCTTATAGGATCACATTTCAGCGTATTGGGAAGCTCGTTCCTTGAGGCTTATCTTTTAGTAAGTTACCACAGTGCAGTAGGTTCTTGTACATTCAGGGGTATGGCGGGGCCCTGTCCCGTCATAGTTGTTGTAAAAATCTTAGAGGTCTGTAGCACTGTTGTGGGCAGGGTTGTAAGGATTGTAACTGTTCGGGTTTTGATATATATATATATATATGCAGAAAGGTGGTCTTATTGGTTAGCCTGTTTCTTATTTTGTATTGTTCCATGTCTATGAGTTATTTCCGCTGGTTTTTCTCTGATGTATGATCAATAGGGTGCCCGGAGTAAGGCACCAGTTGCGGGCCCGAGGTTGGGTCATGACAGGGGGGTATTTATAGGACTACCAAGGGCCAAGATTAAGGCAAGTGGAGGGCAAGTGGAGGGTGGGGATTTGGGCAAGTGTAACCTTATCCATCTACTCCATAAATATCACAAAATATCCTACCTAACCTTGACCAATGTTCAAGGCCTTTTTCTTGACAAAAACGTGCCAAACAATTGCCCACAATGCCGTCCACTTGAGGGTGACAAGTGTCGCCCTCTCGTTGGTCCAAAATATTTCATCTCTCGGAAAAATCCGCAAAAATTAAATTATTGAACACGCAAAATTCCCTTACAAGGTTCGGAAAATTTTCCGCCGGAAAAACAAATCTTTTTCGCTAGTTGTGCACAATTTCGTCCCTTTGCCTAATTAAGGCTTAAACTTTTGTACGTACGTCCTCACATACATACTCTGGAAATACGGGGTATAACATTCTCCCCTCCTTAGAAACATTCGTCCCGAATGTTCCTTCTCAAGACAGATAACGATGAAGTTCCTTTTAACTTAACAAGTTGCCGATGCCACACATGGCCACAAAATAACACACGCGCAAATACTGAAATCTAAGTCCACGAGGAATCACCTCTATCATCACAAAAGCTCCCACTTCAAGGGCTAAAAGATACTCCCTTCGCACCTTTACTTCACATAAGAAATGATCACTTATATTCTCTTAACCTATGCTCGCTTCTCCCCTTTCTCGTCGTACCCTCGAACTCTTCCTACTATACGTACCACCTTTCTGTTATTGCTTCAGTTTCCAACATCTCGGGGTTACTATCTCCAACTTGGTCATCATTAACTAGGAACACTCTGGATGGATCTCCGATACTTTCCCGAACATAGCAACATGAAAGACCGGACGTACTGCCTCCTACGTCGGACGACAAAGATAACTTATAGGAAACCTGGCCTATTCTCCAAATGATCTTAAAATTCTCAAGGTACCTCGGGCCAAGTTTCCCCTGCTTTCCAAACCTCGTCACGCCCTTCCGGGGTGGTACCTTCAAGAAAACCCACCGTCAATCTGAACTCCAAGTGTCGACGTCGATTATCGCGTGACTTACGTTGACTCACGGTGCGATAACCTATCTGGATAAGCTTCACCTATCCACATCCTGCTGAATCAAGTGGACCAACTATCGAACCTTGCCAACATCGAACCAATCGGCCAAGCAACCTACACTTCTGCCCTCTGAGGCTTCATAAGGTGACATCCGAATACTGAAATGGTAGCTATAATGATACTCACTCAACAAGAGGCACATAATCCTCACTGCTACTCCTGAAATCAAACACCGGCCCGAGGGTGAATACAATACTGAGACTCACCTGAGTTCCTAACCTTGCCTGGTAAAACCTCCATAAAAAGAAATAGCCGTAAACTGGGATCCACTGCCTGTCATAAGTAAAAGTAGGAACCGTGCGATCTTACAACCTTCACGATATATAACATCTCGTAACCTCTGCGAGTAAATAGCGATTCGTGAAAGACAAGATGGGCTGACCTCATCGGCCCGACTACTGGTCGAACACATCCACGAACTCGTACGATGATTAACTTAAACTTGGGCCTAGCACCCTCGTGACCCTATCACAAAGCGGGACCACCACAATTTTTCCTTTCTTCAAACCGGGCTGCGGGTTGACCCGCAATCTGGCCTCAACCCGACCCATTTATCGCGCCAAGCTCTTGTTTCCCGATCCGGAACAACCTCACCAACAAGTCACGAAAACCTAGTGGTCTTCTTAGCTCAACTACCCTCTTTCATTTCACACTACCCAGGGACTTATCACACCAATATATCTCACGTATACTATGCACTCCGATAAGGGTCAAACATAGAAATAAATCTTTTACTCAAGATGGCCTTGTCTCTAAGGTCTCCACGTATAAAACTCTAAGGCTCACACTTTCCCTATCCCCAATCTTACCCTTTTAACTAACCATGATTTCTAATCACAATTAACACAATGCTATCTGAACATAACACTTAAGATATACTCATCTTATCACACATACTAATCTCTAGAGGGTTAAGGATATACCTGTATCTACTGCTTCACTCCCCTTTGTCGTTCTAATCAATCCTGCCCTGTTGGGCGCATAGCTAGGGAAGGTGATGAACTAGCCACTGATCCTGAAGGCTGAGTCTCTACATCCGCGCTACCTCTGGTCAGACAATTTCTCGCAAAATGGCCCTGCTAGCCGCAAGCATAACAAGCTGTCGAAGAAGTACGACACTCCCCACAATGACATCTACCACACGCGGCCACGCGGTGGGGTGGCCTCTCAGCTAACACCTTCCTCTCCGAACCACTGAATCCGCAAATAATCTGGTAGGCTGAGTCCTCCTACTTGCATTCCTCCTACTTGAACATTCTTTCGTCATATGGCCCTGACGGCCGCAGGTAAAACAAATACCAACAAAAAGACGACATTCCCCGGGATGACGTCTGCCACACTGTGAACACTGAGGGAAAATTGAATCCGGCTGGCTGGAACCTACGTGTATCTGTGAACCAGAAGCCCTGGAGCACTGACCAACTCCTGCATACCCCGAACGTCCTGAAGTTTGTGGAGGACCACTATGTACTGGCGGAGGTGCATAACCAGTCTGCTGCTGAGAAGGTCCGCCTCGAAAGTTACCAAAGGACCCTGCTGTTCTGGCCCTCTTCTGCTGATCTTGGCTAACCCGTCGATCCCTACGTTTCTCGGCCTGCTGCGCATAAGCCCGTCTGTGAGCCATGCTCAAGCTTTGATGAAGAGCTACTCTTGCACAACCCTTTCTTAGATAATCATCAAGGCCCGCGATAAATCGGTACATAATATACTCTCTGGTTGCTAAATCCCTAGCTAGTAACAGGGTCGTCTCTTTGCAATCCATACTTTCTGCTACTGGTCGTGGAACTGAAAGTTCAAATATCATGGCCGCAATAGGAACTGCTGCCGCTGTGCTAGACTCCGCTGGGGCTGGCGACGTCGCAGAACTCCCCGAATGAAGCACCACTCGGGTGATGATTGGGCTGCGCCTCGTAACCCTCGTGCTCTACTCGCGGCTCCTCGGCCGCCTTGCCATCGGGCGGGTTGCCTTGCGCGGAGGCATAAGCGTAAGGGAAAGAATTATGTTAGAGGTCCAACTTATAATCACGGCTAAGGCACGATCTCGAGTGAGAAGAATGGAAACCAATCCTAAATATCCTATAGCCTCCTGATTATTGGTGTGGTGCACAACACACCGATAATCAAGACTCTACTAGATACGGTCTGTAGACACTTTCTGAGGATTAACTGCTCTGATACCACTTTTGTCACGACCCGAACCGGGGCCCGTGACTGGTGCCTTAACCGGGCACCCAAGTAGACATACATCAGAGTAACCAGCGGAATATAAAACAAGACATGAAATAATATGAAGTGAGAAACATTTTATCTGAGAAAAGTTGCCTTTCGGCATATATATATAAAAACTTGAGCGATTACATCCCTTTTACAAACACGCCTGCAAGATTACAGGACCTCTAAGAATGTTATAACAACAATGGCGGACGGGGCCCGCCATACCACGAATGTAAGTACTACAACGACGGGGACTATACTAAAGATAAGCCTCCGTGACACGGAGCTTCCCAAAAACTGTGACCACATGGCGAGGATCAACAACTAGTGTACCTCTACTGCGGCATGAGCGCCAGAAGGAGGTCGATCTGACAATAACAAGTATGTGGCCCGAAAATACTGTAAGTGAAATCATAATAGTCTATATAAAACAGAAGACGTATATGATAACCAATTTACGATACACAATATGTAAGCAGTCATGTCAAGTCAGGGACTCACGCCCTAAAAGTCATCACTCAAATATAACCACTGGGTCTCATGCCCACAATATCAATCATGCCGGTGGAATTCTTTCCTCACTTCCGGCAGTCCATGATATAAAAGCACCAAGGAATACACATAACACCAGGTCCCACCTGTGTCATAATAAACCGTACGGGGTAAGTACGAAGGCATAGCCGACTACTAAAACCCACAGTACCAACAATGCCATAAACTGTATCACGAGGTCTTTCTAGACCGCGCCACATGATCGAAGCTGGCCACTCGCCCTCAGTATCAATGTGCGCGTCTAATCCTGGAACTTCCCGCAGCTCCGCATAGGCCACACATAGGCCCGCATGAGGTATTCCTCGCATCGGGGGCAGCTAACCCGCGGCATCCTCCTGGACTCTCGTAGTCCGCATGGCCACATAGACCGCATGAGGTAATTACCCCGCACACTAACCTGGAACTCTCGTAGCTCCGCATAGGTCCCCTGGACCCGCATGAGGCATCCCTCGCATCGGGGGGCAGCTTAACCCCCGGTATATCATGTCAAGAGGTGAGTGGTACAATACTAACATAACGGCTTATCGTTAAACAACATAAGCACAATCAAGGGAAACCCCTTTACACAACCATCACAAGACACTAACACACGTAGCATCCTAACATGTTTATTTATCAAACCAACAAGAAAGTATTACAAGGCTATCACAAACCAACATAGTCAAGTTATTCACACAAGGTACTTTTTATGTCAACAAGTTCGGGTTTTTAGCCCCAAAGTACTTCATACATTAACTCTTTAAAAACCAAGTACTCATTACTCACGAATGAGGTTTCACAAAATTCATATCAAGTCAACTAAGTCAAGTCTCTTATCTTTTAAGATCAAGTCTCTTATTTTCAAAAGATTCATAGATCATAGTTTTAAACACTTAATAACGTAATCTCATTTTTTAAAACAATTTGAGTAACATATGCCTTATGTGTGAGTAGGTTATTCTTGTTTATAACAATCTTATTAAGGCAGCCATGACCTAGGAAATGTAATACAATTTTGTCTTATCTTAGCTTCTATGCAGATGGAGGTTTCTACTGGTTTTAATAATACTCAATTTGTCAATACATTTTCCTTTATTAAGCTGCAGTGGTTTGTTCGATACTTATTCTCATTTCCGAAATTAATACAAGGCTTTCATAAACAATTAAGTAAACCGTTCCTTTTATCTCTCTTAAGTCGTTATACCTAACTTCCCATAAAGCTAGTATAACTCTTAAGCTTTTAAAACCAAGTATTACTCTTAACAAAAGATTCTTAATTCTTTTGAAATACTTCAAGATTCTTATTATTTAAAACTCAAGTCAAAAGACATCGAAGTAAAACCACGTTCAGTTAACACACGTACGTCTACCGTACTATATATATTCTTTTAAAATATCATGCTCAAGAGGATAGGAAGAATCACATACCTTCTCGGCGAAATCCACCTGCCAAGTCGAATATGTCGCGCGCAGAGTATCAGCCTATAATATTCAAATACGTCTATCAATGTCTAGACTACTCTGTAGAATATTCTAAGCAGAAGGTTCTTATTGCTACGGAAAATCGGGCAGCACTTCCCTACCCGTCAAAATACACAAGTCTCTTAATGTCTGATCTATGTAATTCTGATTCAATTCTCTTCTCTTATACCATCCTTCTATACATTTTATACCCAATTCTAAACTTCTACAATATGTAATCTCCAATTACAATAGAAGGATAAAAGATTATTTACCTCGTTAAGCCCAAAATTATCCAAGTTTAAATGTCGATCCTGAACAACGTTTAGCTCCTACTCCGTGCGCTTCAATTCGCTCCAAGAAACCCTTAGAAGTTCTACGCAACTTCTACTTAATACTTCAACCACTATGAAGATTTTTCCCTAGGGTTTCGTTTTGTGACTAAAGAAAGTATAGTAGTATTTTCGGGCTCTTAGTAGAAATAACTTTGGAATACTACAAGGTATTTGAGCTAAGGTATTTTGGAATTGTAACAATTGTAACAATACTTGGAGAATACTTTTCTACCAGGGGGGGGGGGGGTATTTCACGAGAACTATCAAGAGGGGGGGTACTTCGGCCGAGGGCCTTCTCAAGGGGGAGGGGTGGTTTGGAAGAGATCTTCAAGAGGGAGGGGGAAGGATTTTAAGACGTAGAATTATTTTGTGGATGAAGAAGTCTTCAACTAAGGGGGGAATTTATAGGACTACCAAGGGCCAAGATTAATGCAAATGGAGGGCAAGTGGAGGGTGGGGATTTGGGCAAGTTTAACCTTATCCATCTACTCCATAAATATCACAAAATATCCTACCTAACCTTGACCAATGTTCAAGGCCTTTTTCTTGACAAAAACGTGCCAAACAATTGCCCACAATGCCGTCCACTTGAGGGTGACAAGTGTCGCCCTCTCGTTGGTCCAAAATATTTCATCTCTCGGAAAAATCCACAAAAATTAAATTATTGAACATGCAAAATTCCCTTACAAGGTTCGGAAAAACAAATCTTTTTCGCTAGTTGTGCACAATTTCGTCCCTTTGCCTAATTAAGGCTTAAACTTTTGTACGTACGTCCTCACATACATACTCTGGAAATACGGGGTATAACATTCCACTTGCTAAGTCCAATATGCCGTACGTAGTATGTCAGCCTATAATGACCATAATACGTCTATTAACTTCTAGCTTCAAACGTAGAATATTCTAAGTGTAATGTCACCAAATTCTACGGAAAATCGGACAACACTTCCTTTGTTTCTACGTACTTTTCCACCTTTTTCAAGGCCCAAATTAAATAACCTGTTACACCTCGTAAGTCCAGGACATGTATAAGAGAAGGTACGTAAGGAACACAAAACTTGAAATTAGTACGAAAGGAAGAATTGTTTTTCCGACAGAAAATCTTCCGAGCGTCGGAAAGGAAAAATGTTCATTGTTGAGAATTGGATTCTCAAAATGCATTATTTGAAGAGTATGGAACTTATTAACATTATGAAAATGTATTTTTTATGAATTTGGTCACGTGGGGCCCACCCGAGGAATTTTACGTTTTGCGGGGCCAACGAGGGTTACAAAATTTTATGGACGAATGAGAGGGCGACACGTGGCACCCCCACATATGGTCTTGGACGAATTATAGTAAGGGTAAAATGGTCATTGACCATCAAGGAAGATAAGTCTTCAAAGCTTGAGATTGTTGACTTGTCAAACATCACTTGGCTTAACATTAATTATTCTTCATCCTAGACCACAAGTGTTTTAATCCAAGCCCTCCATTGTGTTATAAATGCTACACTAGTGCAAGACAAGCTCTTCCAACACTTAGAAAAATTAGAGAGGCCTTGTTCTTGAGATATAACTCTCGGGTTTGGCTAAGCTTCGACAAGAAAATTTTGTAGTTTTGATCCATTATTCACAAGACTTTAACCCAAGGTCCCTAAGGGTATTGTAAGGATATCTCAATAGAAAGATTTCGGAAAAACGACGTTTTCACGTTAGTCGCAAGGCGAAAACCTAAGTAGTTTTCCTAGTTTTGGATTGGAAATGGAAGAGAAGTTGGTTGTGAACTTCTAAAGGCTTCAAATAGCGGATTGGATCGTAAAGGAAATGAGCTAAGAATTGCTAAGGAGCGACTTTGAATCTTGGAAATTTTAAGGGCTTGTAAAGGTATAATTCTTGTCGTTTTAGTAATTAAGATTACTTATTGTTGTAGGTATGGTTATTAGCAAGCATGAGATGTTTATATTATGTAGTTGGATAAGTATATTGGCTATTGGAACCATAATCCGAAAACTAGCATGTTTAGCCTTAAGATTACAATTCAAGTTGATTATTAGTTTAAGTCGTTGCATGTTGTATAAAGAAGGAAATTGTAGTTGTTGAAGTTGTTTAAGGCTGTATAACATGTTAGACCTTAGAACTTGGAATTGGAAAAGAATTGGAAAAGACTTAGTGTTGTTGTATAAGTTAGCCGAGAATGGCTTTGGATATTAAACTACTTCGTATGAATGGTGGGGCGGAATTTTACACGTATTGTAAGGCGTGTAATCCCCTTTGGTTGGTTGTTGTGTTGAACCTTAAATGTGGCATGTTTGGTTATTGTATTCGACCTTGAAAAAGGTGGCAAAGTATGTAGAAACAAAGGAAGTGCTGCCCGATTTTCCGTAGAATAAGAGACCGTATACTTAGTATTATTCTACGTTAGAGACTAGAAGTTGATAGTCATGTTGTGACCATTATAGGTTGACAATTCTACGTACGGCGTATTCGACTTAGCTTGTGGATTTAGCCGAAAAGGTATGTGAACTATCTCCTCTTCTAGCATGATTCCTTAAGATAAAGAAAGTATGTCTTACTCCTTAAATGATCCATTCCTTTGTTGTATTTGGATTGCCTAAAATAGAATTTGTTCTATGTACTTCCTTGATTGTACTTTGATGTTTAAATTGTAAGTTGTATAATCCATTTCCTTAGTGAAGTTTGGATTCTTAAAAGTGAAAGTATTTTACTTAAAGTACATAGAGTCTTGAAAAGGAAGTGGTTTCCAAACCATTTGGCTAGTGCCTTAGTTCCAAAACCTAAGGGTTATTATAATGACTTTAGGGGAGTTAAAGGAGTGATTTACTTGAGGTTTAAAAGTAGAGGAAACTTGTTTTCTAAATATTAAGAGACTTGAAGTATTTTGAAAGTTAAGAACTTGATTTGTAAGTATGTGATACTTGGTTTTAAAAGTATAAGTCTCTTGGTTATAAAAGGAATGGATATGTCTAAAACCATAAAGGGTTATAACGGCTTTATGGGAAGTTGGTTATAACGACTTTATGGAAGGTTAAGAAAGTTGTCTATTTTGATTAATGGGCATAAATTGCCTAGATTGTGAAAATTTGAAGTTACTTGATTTCAAGCTTTGAAATGAGTTTTCTAAAAGTGTAGTAACTTACTTTGAAAAATAGACACACCTTGATACTACGGGTGTTAGTATCTTGGGGTTTTACATAAAAAGGAGTCTTTTGAAAAGAATGTACGTACGTAGTACTTTGGCTTGTTTAATTGAGAATTATTCAATGTGTGCCTTGATAAGTACTTTGGCTTGTTTAATTGAGAATTATTCTATAAGTGCCTTGAGTTTATAAAATGAAAGTTTATAGATTCTATGAACTTGCCTATGTGTGCTGGTGATAGCCTTTGAGTGCAAGTATTATGTTTTATTACGTTCTTGCGACTCTCGGTTGGAGAATTGTTTGTCTTGTTGTAAGTTACTTGGGCGTCTGACGGTGATGTGGGATTCCACGGGTATGCTTCCATTATTTGTATTACTCCTTGGACATGCTTATACGATGTGGGATTCCGGGGCATGTGACCAGGAGGCGGGTTAGATTCCCGGATTTGGTTGTATTACCCCATGGTCATGCTTATACGATGTGGGATTTCGGGGCATGCGACCACGAGGGATATTGTTGTTCTATGGATTCACCCTCCATGAGATTTAGTGACGCAGGCTGGATCTAGTAGTTAGCTTTCGTACTTGCCCCCGTCAGTTGATAGCCGGTGGATCTGTAGTTGGCTTTCGTACTTGCCCCGTCAGTTCTATCACCTGATTTGATCTGATGAGCTCCGGTAGATAGCTTTCGCACTTTCCCCGGTCATATCTCGTGACGACAGGCTGGATCTGGTAGATAGCTTTCGTACTTGCCCCCGTCAATTTTATGATGCAGGCTGGATCTGGTGGTTCGTTTTCCTACTTGGCCCGTACAGTTTTTAGGACACAGGTGGGACTTGGTGTTCATGTATGCCTATTGGTGTTATATTATATCATGGACTGCCGGCAGTGAGGAAGGATTCCACGGGCATGATTGATATTGTGGGCGTGAGACCCATGGTTATATTTTAGTAATGACTTTGAGGGCATGCATCCCTGACTTGATATGACTACTTATGTATTGTTTACTGTAGGTTGGATATCATACATGTCTCCTGTTTTGTATAGACGGTTATGATTTCATTACAGTATTTTTAGTTTTACATACTTGGTACATTCTTCGTACTGACCTCCTTGAAGTGCGTTCATCTGCGCGAGTTTAGTACGTGATTTGGTGATCTGCAGTGTAGGACCACCTTTCGAGTTTTGGATAGCTCCTGCATTGGGAGTTTATCTTTTGGTATAGTTCCTTGATGCAGGCTTTTGTACTGCAGTTATAGATGCAGCGGGCCCTGTCCCGTCATATTTCAGTAAAACTCTTAGAGGTCTGTATTCATATGTGGGATTGGACTCATGTACAGTGTAGTGTCTTTTGATTATGTATATTATATGGCAGCCTTGTCGGCTTTTCCATTGCACGTACGTTGATTTGAAAAAAAAAATGAGGTGTTATTTAATTTCCGCAGTTTACTTAGTTGTTAAGGTAGAAGGGTGCCCAGGTAGGGCACGATCATGGGCGGGGTTGGGCGTGTGAGTGGTATCGAAGCGATCGATCCTCGGAAGGTCTACAGACCATGTCTAGTAGAGTTTTGATTATCGGTGTGTTGCGTGCCACACCCATAAACAGGAGGCTACAGGACATTTAGGAGTTGGTTTCTATTCTTCTCACTCTAATATCATACCATAGAGCTGTGTTAGTAAGATAATTCCTCTCTGACGTATTTTTTTTGTTCTGGTATGCCTCGAGAGAGAACGATGCCCGAAGGGCAAAAGAGTAACAGGAGCTACTAGTCAGACTCAGAGAGTTGATAGGGCTTATGCCCAGGGTATACCCGATGTTGTGCCGCAGTCGGCGAGTTCTTCTGCGCCAGGTTTTGAGGCCCAAAGCACGAGCCTCAATTTCTCGATTAGGAGAAGACTATAGGGTCATGAGGAAGCGATTATGTTATTGACCAAGATAAGCGGTGCTCTGATTTCATCAGCGGGAGGTTATTCGGCCCGATGCAAGCGGTGTCTGAGTAGAGGGCCAGCGCGGAGATCTGCGTAAGAGGGCTAAACCGGTTGGTTATCCCGGTGAGTTCTTGGACGAGCAGCCTCAGCATCGAGTGAGATATTCGTCCCAGCCCCGCAGCTCACAGGTGGGAGATTGGACTCCACAAGGTATTTAGGAGCCGGTCCAAGCTCCAGGGGTCAAAGTTCTCAAAGGAGCAGAGGATTTTCTCAGTCGAGGCCACTTTTTCCCCAGTGTTTCCGATGTAGTAAGCGTCATTTGGGGAAATGCCATTATGGCACAGGTGTTTGTTATTATTGTGACCGTCCGTGCCACAAGCAGTGGGAATGTCCTGTTAGAAAGAGCACCGTGGGTGGCTCGGCTATGAGGCCGATAGTTGGTTCCCTTTCCTCACGGTGTCGTCCCCGAGCGGTGTTGGATGTCGACCCAGCCGTGGTAGAGGTCAGGGTGGAGTTTATAGTTCTGGCGGTCCTTCGAACCGCATAGCTGACGTGACTACGGGACAGGATCAGGAGGCGACATCGCATGGGGTTACAGGTATATGTCGATTCTTTTGAATCATACGTGCATTGTTAGATTCAGATTTTGCCCTAGCGTATATGTTTTCCCTTTGTTACTAGCAGTTGTAAGTGATAGTACCCCCCAGAGGTAGGAATACTTTGATTAGTAAAGTGAAAAGTTAAGAATGTTGACGAGAATGGTAAGTGAATGGAGACTATAGTTGTGTAGAGTTCATAAGTTGTAATTACCCCGTAACAGTGTAAATACCAATAGGGAAGAATGTAAAGTAGATATACTTCGACTTATGTGACGAACCTCTAGTGAATAGGGGGATAGGGTGAGAAGTACTTTGAGATAAGAGAGAAATTTATTCCAGGCTAAGAATGAGAAGTTAAGTGTGACGCTGGGTCGGGTTATGGACTCATTCCGGGTCAGCCGATAGTATGTAATGGGGTGATGTCAGTTGGATATGGTCCCGCTATGTGATAGGGTCACGAGGGTGCAAGGCCCAAGTCTAGTTGATCGTCGTACGAGTTCGTGGATGTGTTCCACCGGAACCAGGTCGTAAGGGTCGAGAAGAGCCTTAGCGGGAATTCAAGTAGTATATGGCAAAGTTTGGTTAGTAACTTCAAGGTTGGGGAACAGAATCAATACGCGAAATTTTATACATATGCTAAATAAGTTTAGGAGTACGAGAAAGTATGACAAGTAAGAAAAGAAAGGAACCTCTAAAGATCTTGTTTGTGATAAGACTGTAACCTTCGAGTTTTGTGAGAAGGGGCCGCGGACGGAAGGTCCATTGATATTTTTACGTATGTTATGTGGTGGCCATGTGTGGCATCGTTAGTCTTGTGGAGTATTGATTGATAGGCATAGTATAGAGATTGTGCCGGAGAACCGACTAAGAACATTCGGGGACGAATGTTTCTAAGGGGGGAAGAATGTTACACCCCGTAAGTCCAGGACATGTATAAGAGAAGGTATGTAAGGAACACAAAACTTGAAATTAGTACGAAAGGAAGAATTGTTTTTTGGACAGAAAATCTTCCGAGCGTCGGAAAGGAAAAATGTTCGTTGTTGAGAATTGGATTCTCAAAATGCATTATTTGAAGAGTATGGAACTTATTAACATTATGGAAATTTATTTTTTATGAATTTGGTCACGTGGGGCCCACCCGAGGAATTTTACGTTTTGCGGGGCCCACGAGGGTTACAAAATTTTATGGACGAATGAGAGGGCGACACGTGGCACCCCCCACATATGGTCTTGGACGAATTATAGTAAGGGTAAAATGGTCATTGACCATCAAGGAAGATAAGTCTTCAAAGCTTGAGATTGTTGACTTGTCAACTTGTCCACTTGGCTTAACATTAATTATTCTTCATCCTAGCCCACAAGTGTTTTAATCCAAGCCCTACATTGTGTTATAAATTCTACACTAGTGCAAGACAAGCTCTTCCAACACTTAGAAAAATTAGAGAGGCCTTGTTCTTGAGATATAGCTCTCGGGTTTGGCTAAGCTTCGACAAGAAAATTTTGTAGTTTTGATCCATTATTCACAAGACTTTAACCCAAGGTCCCTAAGGGTATTGTAAGGATATCTCAATAGAAAGATTTCGGAAAAACGACGTTTTCACGTTAGTCGCAAGGCGAAAACCTAAGTAGTTTTCCTAGTTTTGGATTGGAAATTGAAGAGAAGTTGGTTGTGAACTTCTAAAGGCTTCAAATAGCGGATTGGAGCGTAAAGGAAAGGAGCTAAGAATTGCTAAGGAGCGACTTTGAATCTTGGAAATTTTAAGGGCTTGTAAAGGTATAATTCTTGTCGTTTTAGTAATTAAGATTACTTATTGTTGTAGGTATGGTTATTAGCAAGCATGAGATGTTTATATTATGTAGTTGGATAAGTATATTGGCTATTGGAACCCTAATCCGAAAACTAGCATGTTTAGCCTTAAGATTACAATTCAAGTTGATTATTAGTTTAAGTCGTCGCATGTTGTATAAAGAAGGAAATTGTAGTTGTTGAAGTTGTTTATGGCTATATAACATGTTAGACCTTAGAACTTGGAATTGGAAAAGAATTGGAAAAGACTTAGTGTTGTTGTATAAGTTAGCCGAGAATGGCTTTGGATATTAAACTACTTCGTATGAATGGTGGGGAGGAATTTTACACGTATTGTAAGGCGTGTAATCCCCTTTGGTTGGTTGTTGTGTTGAGCCTTAAATGTGGCATGTTTGGTTATTGTATTCGGCCTTGAAAAAGGTGGCAAAGTATGTAGAAACAAAGGAAGTCTTTGCTAGATTTTCCGTAGAATAAGAGGCGTATACTTAGTATTATTCTCGTTAGAGACTAGAAGTTGATAGTCGTGTTGTGACCATTATAGGTTGACAATTCTACGTCTGACGTATTCGACTTAGCTTGTGGATTTAGCGAAAGGTATGTGAACTATCTCCTCTTCTAGCATGATTCCTTAAGATAAAGAAAGTATGTCTTACTCCTTAAATGATCCATTCCTTGGTTGTATTTGGATTTCCTAAAATAGAATTTGTTCTATGTACTTCCTTGATTGTACTTTGATGTTTAAATTGTAAGTTGTATAATCCATTTCCTTAGTGAAGTTTGGATTCTTAAAAGTGAAAGTATTTTACTTAAAGTACATAGAGTCTTGAAAAGGAAGTGGTTTCCAAACCTTTTGGCTAGTGCCTTAGTTCCAAAACCTAAGGGTTATTATAATGACTTTAGGGGAGTTAAAGGAGTGATTTACTTGAGGTTTAAAAGTAGAGGAAACTTGTTTTCTAAATATTAAGAGACTTGAAGTATTTTGAAAGTTAAGAACTTGAGTTGTAAGTATGTGATACTTGGTTTTAAAAGTATAAGTCTCTTGGTTATAAAAGGAATGGATATGTCTAAAACCATAAAGGGTTATAACGGCTTTATGGAAAGTTGGTTATAATGGCTTTATGGAAGGTTAAGAAAGTTGTCTATTTTGATTAATGGGCATAAGTTGCCTAGATTGTGAAAATTTGAAGTTACTTGATTTCAAGCTTTGAAATGAGTTTTCTAAAAGTGTAGTAACTTACTTTGAAAAATAGAAACACCTTGATACTACGGGTGTTAGTATCTTGGGGTTTTACATAAAAAAGAGTCTTTTGAAAAGAATGTACGTACGTAGTACTTTGGCTTGTTTAATTGAGAATTATTCAATGTGTGCCTTGATAAGTACTTTGTCTTGTTTAATTGAGAATTATTCTATAAGTGCCTTGAGTTTATAAAATGAAAGTCTATAGATTCTATGAACTTGCCTATGTGTGCTGGTGATAGCCTTTGAGTGCAAGTATTATGTTTTATTACGTTGCCGCGACTCTCGGTTGGAGGGTCGGCTGTCTTGTTGTAAGTTACTTGGGCGTGCAGCGGTGATGTGGGATTCCACGGGTATGCTTCCATTATTTGTATTACTCCTTGGACATGCTTATACGATGTGGGATTCCGGGGCATGTGACCAGGAGGCGGGTTAGATTCCCGGATTTGGTTGTATTACCCCATGGTCATGCTTATACGATGTGGGATTCCGGGGCATGCGACCACGAGGGACATTGTTGTTCCATGGATTTGTTACACCCCGTATTTACAGAA
This sequence comes from Przewalskia tangutica, assembly GCA_029844215.1. NCBI lineage: Eukaryota > Viridiplantae > Streptophyta > Magnoliopsida > Solanales > Solanaceae > Przewalskia > Przewalskia tangutica. Next base: position 81,119,410 of record CM056723.1, on the reverse strand, counting down.
CATGTTTTAAGAACGTGCGTAAGAACTCACAAGTGTTAAGATTTGAGACTTGAAAAAAATTATCGGAATTATGAAATTTTCGTAAAACGTATTGTTGTGACGAATGGGAGGGCGACACGTGTCACCCCCCCTTAGTGATGCCTTGGACGAAAATGTCATGGCTAAGATGGTCATTGACCATAGTCTTGTATTACTAAGTCTTGCAAGTAGCAAGCTTGATAATTTTGACCAAGTCAAAGGACCCACAAGGTCTTGATATTTAATAAGAGCTTATCCTAGCCACCCAAATGGTTGCATCTTGACCCTCGAGGTGCTATTTAATACTACTAGTAGCAAGTGAGCTTAACACTTAGAAAAATTTCTTGAAAATTTGAAGAACTCATAGTGAGCTCTCGGGTTCCATCACTTTGAAAAGGAAAAAAAATTGTTTCTTGTCCATTTAACTCCACACTTTAAACCAAGGTTCTTGAGGGTCGTGTAAGCATATCTCAATAGAAAAATCTCGGAAAAAGATAGTTTTGGGTTAGTCATGGCGAAAACCTAGTTGTCTTTCTAGGTTTTGTTTAGAAGTTTGAAGAAAAATTGTTGGTGTTGTTCTAAGGGTCTCGAGGCGGATTGAAGTGTGTTGGAGAGTCTCTAAACTACTAGGAAGCGACTTGGTTGGAGTTGGATTAAGATTCGTTGAGGTATAATCTTGTCTTTTAAAGTGTTACAAGATTATATATTTATATCGTTGTTGTTAGCTTTACATGTTGCTAGCATGAAGTTGATATGTTGAAGTTTATAAGTATTATGGATTGCTTGTAGCTTAAATCTGAAATGTTATACAAGCCACTTGAAGATTGGATTACTAATTGGTCGTTTATTAGAAATCGTCGCATGTCACTTACTTGAAGATTATGGTAGTTATAATCAAATGCGACTTGATATCATGTTATGCTACCAATTTGGATTGAAATGGAAATTGGATAAGAATTGGTATTGTTGTATTCATTATGGCCGAAATTGGACTAGTAGTTGTATTAGTTGTTATCGTTTGTGGGGCGGAATTTTACACGTCTAGTAGGCGTGTAATCCCCTATTGATAAATTGCTTTGATTGTGCCTTAAATGTGGCGTGTTTGGTTATTGTATTCGGCCTTGAAAAAGGTGGCAAAGATAGTAAAAACAAAGGAGGTGCTGTCCGATTTTCCGTAGAATTTAGCGACTCGACACTTATAAGATTCTACGTTTGAAGTAAGGCTTTAATAGACGTATTGTGAATATTATAGGTTGACATACTACGGGCGGGACTTTGTACTTGGCAAGTGGTTGACCCGGCAAGGTATGTAGAACTTTTCCTATCTTTTGAGCATGACTAGTTATGCGTATATAGTGCGGTGACGTCTGAGACCTTGATATCTTTTACTAGTTTTATGAATAGCCAAGTTGGGTGAGTTAGGAGATTAACTCACTTCTTTGAAAGTATTAAGGATGTCTAATGTTTTATTAAAGTTAAGGGACTTGAAGAGTTTTAAAGTATGTGATACTTGTTCCGTTTTAAACGTATAAGTCCCTTGGATAGGAAATTGTTTATGACTAAGGTATAAAGCGAATGTAACGACTTTATGGGGAGTTGGTTATATTTGCTTTATGGAAAGATAAATGACTTAATTTCAATGAAAATGCAATTTGATTTTTAAGGCATCAATTGCCTAAGGTTTTATAATAAAAAGGAGTCACTTGATTTAGAAATCTAACTTTATTTCTAAAGGTATTGTGACTCGTCTTGAAAAGAAATTTTGACTTGATACTACGGTTTATAGTATCTTGGAAGTTTTATATGAAAATGAGTCATTTTCAAAAGGTTAGAAGTACGTAGTACTTTGGGTTAAACTCTCGGATTTATTATAACATATTAGTGCCTTAAGTGAACTAAAGTGAGAGTGTAGATGAATAAGACTAATAAGAAGTTAGGGGGATTTCTAACTTGCTTATTTATTGTATGACGGCCGGTTTGAGATAGGGTAAGAGTATAAGTGAGGCGGACCCCAGGCGCTATACCACCTTCTCCGTGATAAGAGTCTAAGTGGCGGTAAGCCCCAAGACATTATACCACCTTTATTACCTCTTCAGGGGTAGAGTATAAATGAGGAAAACCCCAGACGTTATACCACGTGCTTGAGTAAGAGTATAAATGAGGGTAAAAACCCAAGACATTATACCACTCTTATGGGTTCGCTACCCATGATATGATCGGGAGTCTCTATTGTGATGTTATGCGTATTCCTTGATTTACTCTCATTGTTAGTAAGGCCTTGTATCTTGTAATTTTGTTGTCATACATGTCTCGGCTTTGTTTTAAACTTATGTTGTAATTACTGACTTTCGGTTTACATACTTAGTACATATTGTGTCTTGACCCTTCCTCGAGGCTGCGTTCATCTTGCGAGAAAGGGTAAGCAGGTGGTGGATCCTCATACTTAGGATCACTTATCAAACGTCAGAAGCTCCATTTCTCCGGAGGCTTGTCTCTTTTGGTACAGTCTTTCCCTGATGTTGTAGATTTATGTACATTCAGGGGTATGGCGGGGACTGTCATACAGTTGTTATTCTAGAGTGCGTATTCACATATGTGGTTGGGTGTAAGAACCGATTATGCAGTTGTACTTTTGAGTATGTTTATATTATGGAAGCGGCACTTGCTCGGCTAGCACAGGATGTTATTGTTGACATATGTGTTTATGTTGTGTATGTTCCGCTGCTATTCTCTGATGTATACCTGAACAGGGTGCCCAGGTAGGGCACCAGTCGCGGACCCGGGGTCGGATCGTGACAAAAGTGGTATCAGAGCAGTTAATCCTCGGAAAGTGTCTGAGCCGTGTCTAGTAAGTCTTGATTATCGGTGTGTTGTGCACCACATCTATAATCGAGAGGCTGCGGGACATTTAGGATTGGTTTCCATTCTTCTCTCTCTAAAGATCGTGCAATAAGTTCTTATTAGGTTGAATCCTCTCGACCTCTTCTTGAAACGATTATGCCTCGCGGAGCGACGAGGGCGAAGGGCAAAGCGGCGGCGAGGCGCTAGCGGTACTCGAAGGATTACGGACTCGAGCACGCACTATACGAGATAGTAGGCGGGTGGCGAGTTCGGCCACGCCCGGCTAGCTCGAAGGTTCGATACGAATCCTCGATTCGCGGCGAGTGCCGAGTATAGAACTACGGGAAGCGGTCGATTATTGGCCGGTATAATGGCGGCGGCGTAAGCGAGCGGCGGCCACCCTAGGGCCGACGGTTCTGATTAGGGATTTTTACGGTTGTCATCCACGAGTTTTATGGTTCGAGGTCGAGGAGGATCGCAGGAGTTCATTCGGCGACTACAATGGACCGTATGAGTTCTTAGAGCTTGAGAGGCAGTGCATTACGCTAGCCTCTTCTGGGTTGCGCGATATTGCGTTGAACTGGTTTGAGTCGTGGTTGCTTTCGAGAGGTGATGATACTCTTCCAGGTGTTTGGGAGGAGTTTCTGAGAGGCCTTCATGGATCACTTTTTCCTCCCGAGATGAGAGAGCCGGGTAGACAGATTCTTGACCTTGAGGCGAGCAGGAGGACTATCGGGAGTATAGCTTGGAGTTTGACTCCTTGTCGGTTATCACGCATACTATTGTTCTTGACATGGCGGATAGGGTTCATCGTTATGTGATGGGGCTTGGCCGTCATATGATTACCACATGCTTGGGTGTGGCTCTTGGCCCGGTATGGACATCGCCCGAATGCGAGCTATCTTGCGAGGATAGAGGATAGAGAGAGGAGGACAGTTGACTCGGGGCGGCCCAGAGGCGGGGACCTCGTGGTCTCAGGCGATTTCGAGGCGGGACAGCCTCGGCGGCGAACCAGTCCACTTTCCGGCCCGGCCAGAGTGCTCCTTCCGCGATTTTACGGCAAAGGTCGATCGGCCAGTCGTTCGAGGCGGTCGGGCTCGGGACTTGGGATTTGAGGCGTCACCGTCGGGACCACACCTCGGTGTGCTCGATGCGGTAGGTTTCACGGGCGAGTGTCGCGAGCCGGGAGCTTGTTACACTTGTGGCGGGGCCATTTGAGAAGGCTGTCCGTCTAGGCGGCATGGGTGGTGCAGTGCGGCCAGCGGGATCTGTTCTTTGGGCGCCTTTCTCCTTCGTGGTTATGCGCCGGAGGCCGTACTCGCGGGCCGGCGGGCGCGGTAGAGGTCGTGGTGGTGGTTCGATTCTAGCGGTCCACGTAACCGCGTATATTCATTAGCCGCCCGGGATCGTGAGGCTTCCACGGCGTCGTCGCGGTACATTATTGATTTGGTGTGATGTTTATGCTTTGATAGATCCGAGTTCTACCTTGTCCTATGTGTCCCTGTTATTGCGGGTAGAATCGGGATAGCCGAGTCGATAGAGCCTTTTGAGGTAGCTACGCGATGGGTGATTCGATGTTAGGCGGCGGGTGTCTGAAGGTTGTCCGGTATTCATATCTGATCGTCGGACCCTTGCGGACTTGATAGAGTTGGAGATGACATTTTGATGTCATTTTGGGTATGGGTGGTTGACTTCTTGTTATGCCAACGTTATGGTAGGGACATGTTGGTTTGGTTCGATTTCTAGCGAGCGATTATCGAGTGGAAAGCGGCAACCGCCGTGTCGTCGGTAGGTTTATTTCTTACCTCAAGGCTATGAAGATGGTGCGAAAGGTACATCTATCATCGGTTTGTGTATTTGATACTGAGGCCGAGTGCGATTCTTGATCGGTGCGGTGGTTAGGAGTTTCGGATGTGTTCCCGGATGATCTTCGGGTATCCTCACGAGAGGAGATTGAGTTTTGTATTGACACGTTGCGGACACTCGACCTATTTCCATCCGCCATCTGAGGATGGCTTTCTTTGAGTTGAGGAGTGAAGGACCAGTTGAAAGATTTGTTGGAAAAAGGCTTTATCAGGCCTAGTGTATCTCCCTGGGGAGCGCCGGTTTTGTTCGTGAAGAAGAAGGATGGGGCCAGCTGCGTATGTGTGTTGATTACTGAGCGGTGAATAAGGTAACCATTAAGAATAGGTACCCCCTCCCCAAGATTGATGATTTGTTTGACCAGTTGCAGGGTGCGAGGTGTTTCTCAAAGATAGACCTGCGGTCTGGTTATCATCAGGTATGAGTTCGAGAGGCAGACATCCCAAAGACTGCATTCAGGACCCGGTATAGGCACTATGAGTTCAGGGTTATGTCTTTCGGTTTGACAACGCTCGTGGTATTTATGGATTTGATGAACGGGTGTTCAAGCCATTTTTGATACATTTGTGATAGTATTCATTGATGACATCTGGTTTATTCGCGGACGAGCGGAGCATCAGATCACTTGAGGTATGCCAGGGTTCTCGAGCCGCGATTATTCGCCAAGTTCTCAAGTGTGAGTTTTGGTTGGCCTCGATGGCATTCTGGGGCATATTATTGGGTGATGATGTTCGGGTGGATACGGCAAAGATGAGGCGATCAAGTCTTGGCGAGACCTACTACTCCGGCCAGGAGTGCGCGATTTCTTAGGGTGGCGAGGGTATTATCGTAGGTTTGTGGAAGCGGTTGCTTGATTTCAACACCGCTGACTAGGATGACTCGAGCGGCCAAGTTCCGGTGGAGCGAGAGGTTTGCGAGAAGGGTTTCCAGTTGCTGAAGGAAAGGTTGACTACAGCTCCAGTTCTTACTCTTCCTGAGGGGTTAGATGGGTACGTGATCTATTGTGATGCCTCGGGTATCGGGCTAGGGTATGTTTTGATGCAACACGGCAAGGTTATAGCCTATGCTTCCCGACAGTTACGGAAGCATGAGAGAAATTACCCTACCCATGACTTAGAGTTGGCCGCAGTTATTCATGCCTTGAAGATTTGGAGACATTATTTGTATGGGGTTCATGTGGATATTTATACAGACCACAAGAGCCTCCAGTATATCTTCAGGCAGAGGGAGTTGAACTTGCGATAGAGACGGTGGTTAGAGTTGCTGAAAGATTATGATGTTGATATTCTATACCATCCGGGGAAGGCCAACGTAGTTGCTGATGCCTTGAGTCGTAGATCGATGGGAGCACTGTCGGAGAGTGCAAAGAGAGCGAGACATGATGCATCGAGATCCACGATTAGCGAGCCTTGGGGTTCGATTGATCGTCTGAAGCGATAGTGGAAGTGCGGGTTCGTGAGGTTGCGAGTCTTCCATCGTTGGTGAGGTGAAGAAGCGGCGATTTGAGGACCCGATGTTGGTGCGGTATCGAGATGTAGCTCTTGGGAGGAGAAATGTCTATTCGAGTGGCGCTGATGGGTCTTTGAGATTTGAGTCGGTTGTGTGTTCCGATGTGTCGAGGACTTCGTCGGCAGGTGAGGCGCACGGTGCTCGTTATTCTATTCATCCGGTGCGACCAAGATGTACCATGACCTCGGATGTTTGTATTGGTGGGATGGCACGAAGAGGGCGTGGCGAGTTTTGTTGCCTGATGTCCTAATTGCCCGGAGTCATGGTCGAGCACGAGAGGCCCAGATGGGTTATTGCGAGCTATTGAGATTCCAACTTGGAAGTGGGAGGTGATCAACATGGACTTTGTTCTGAGGTTACCTCGTACTCGGAGAAATCGACTCCATTTGGGTTATTGTTGTGGTGTGAAATCAGCCCATTTCCTTCCAGTCAGGACGGCGTTTTCGGCTGAGGACTATGCCAGATTGTACATCAGAGAGAATGTGAGGCTGCATAGTGTCCCAATGTCGATTATATCCGATAGGGGAGCCCAGTTTACGGATAACTTCTGGAGGTCTTTCCAGAAGGGTTTAGGGACACATGTGAGTCTCAGTACAGCATTCCATCCTCATACTGACGGGCAGGCAGAGCGTACTATCCAGACACTTGAGGATATGTTGCGGGCCTGCGTGATAGATTTCAGGGGTAGCTGGGAGGATCATTTGCCTCTTGTGGAGTTTGCTTACAACAACAGCTACCATTTCAGTATACAGATGGCGCCATACGGGGCTTTATATGGGCGGAAATGCAGGTCGCCGATTGATTGGTTCGACGTGGGCGAGGTATAGTTAGTTGGACCAGACTTGGTTCAGCAGGCTGTGGATAAAGTAAAGCTTATCCAGGAGAAGGCGTAGCGGCTCAGTCGGCGAAGTCATATGCGGATAATCGGCGTCGACATTTGGAGTTTCAGGTAGACGATTGGGTCTTCTTGAAGGTGTCACCCATGAAGGGTGTGATGAGATTCGGTAAGAAGGGGAAACTCAGCCCAAGGTACATTGGGCCCTACCAGATCGTCCGTCGAGTAGGCAAGGTTGCCTATGAGTTGGATCTGCCATCGAGTTAGGCGGTACATCCGGTCTTCCATGTTTCTATGTTGCGGAAGTGTATCGGTGATCAGCGAGTTTTCCCTACTAGTGAGGTCCAGTGGCGGAGGGTTATCGTATGAGAGAGTCCCATGGCGATACTCGATCTCCGTGTCGACGGCTGCGGACAAGGATGTAGCTTCACAAAGTCTGTGGAGGAATGATAGCAGGAGAGATGACTTGGGAAGCGGAGGAGGACATGTTGAGGAAGTATCCTCACTTATTTCCTATACCTTCAGGTAATTCATCTTCCCTTACTTGTCAGGCTTTAAATTGAAGTATTTCTTTTGCTTAAATGCTATTATGTGGCCATGTGTGGCATTTTTGGTATGTCGGGGTTGTGAAAGGAAACTATGTTGCTAATTGACTCCGAAAGAACATTCGGGGACGAATGTTTCTAAGGGGGGAAGAATGTTACACCCCGTATTTACAGAACGTGTTTTAAGAACGTGCGTAAGAACTCACAAGTGTTAAGATTTGAGACTTGAAAAAGGTGGCAAAGATAGTAAAAACAAAGGAGGTGCTGTCCGATTTTCCGTAGAATTTAGCGATTTGACACTTATAAGATTCTACGTTTGAAGTAAGGATTTAATAGACGTATTGTGAATATTATAGGTTGACATACTACGGGCGGGACTTTGTACTTGGCAAGTGGTTGACCCGGCAAGGTATGTAAAATTTTTCCTATCTTTTGAGCATGACTAGTTGTACCTATATAATGCGGTAGACGTACAAGACCTTGATATCTTTTACTAGTTTTATGAATAGCCAAGTTGGGTGAGTTAGGAGATTAACTCACTTCTTTGAAAGTATTAAGGATGTCTAATGTTTTATTAAAGTTAAGGGACTTGAAGAGTTTTAAAGTATGTGATACTTGTTCCGTTTTAAACGTATAAGTCCCTTGGATAGGAAATTGTTTATGACTAAGGTATAAAGCGAATGTAACGACTTTATGGGGAGTTGGTTATATTTGCTTTATGGAAAGATAAATGACTTAATTTCAATGAAAAGGCAATTTTATTTTTAAGGCATCAATTGCCTAAGGTTTTATAATAAAAAAGAGTCACTTGATTTAGAAACCTAACTTTATTTCTAAAGGTATTGTGACTCGTCTTGAAAAGAAATTTTGACTTGATACTACGGTTTATAGTATCTTGGAAGTTTTATATGAAAATGAGTCATTTTCAAAAGGTTAGAAGTACGTAGTACTTTGGGTTAAACTCTCGGATTTATTATAACATATTAGTGCCTTAAGTGAACTAAAGTGAGAGTGTAGATGAATAAGACTAATAAGAAGTTAGGGGGATTTCTAACTTGCTTATTTATTGTATGACAGCCGGTTTGAGATAGGGTAAGTGTATAAGTGAGGCGGACCCCAGGCCTATACCACCTTCTCCCGGGATAAGAGTATAAGTGAGGGTAAGCCACAAGACGTTATACCACTGCTTTATTACCTCTTGGGGTAAGAGTATAAATGAGGAAAACCCCAAGACGTTATACCACCGCTTGTGGTAAGAGTATAAATGAGGGGTAAAAACCCCAAGACGTTATACCACCTGCTTCTATGGGTTCGCTACCCATGATATGATCGGGATTCTCCTATTGTGATGTTGTACGTATTCCCTTGATTTACTCTCATTGTTAGTAAGGCACTGTGTACTGTAATTTTGTTGTCATACATGTCTCCGACTTTGTTTTAAATTTATGTTGTAATTACAGTACTTTCCAGTTTTACATACTTAGTACATATTGTGTCGACCCCTTCCTCGGGGCTGCGTTCATCTTGTGAAAAAGTAGCGGTGGTGGATCCTCATACTTAGGATCACTTATCAGACGTCAGAAGCTCCATTTCTCCGGAGGATTGTCTCTTTTGGTACAGTCTTTCCCTGATGTTGTAGATTTATGTACATTTAGGGGTATGGCGGGGACCTGTCCCACCACAGTTGTTATTCCTAGAGGTCTGTATTCACATATGTGGTTGAAATTTGTAAGCGATTATCTGATTGTACTTTTGAGTATGTTTATATTATGGAAGGTGGCCTTATCGGCTAGCCTGAGATGTTATTGTTGACATATGTGTTTATGTTGTGTATGTTCATTGCTATTCTCGATGTATACGAGCAGGTGCAGGTAGGGCACGATCGCGAACCGAGTCGGTCGTGTGAGATTCTCCTCATGAGATTTAGTGACACAGGCTGGATCTGGTAGTTAACTTTCGTACTTGCCGTCGATTGATAGCCTTGTTGAATCTCGTAGTTAGCTTCGTACTTACCGTCAGTTCTATCATCTGATTTAATCTGATAAACTCGGTAGATAGCTTCGCACTTGCCGGTCATATCTCGTGGCGACAAGTGAATCGTAGTTAGCTTTCGTACTTGCCCCGTCGATTGATAACGCAGTGAATCCAGTAGATAGCTTTGTACTTGCCGTCGGTTTATGATCTGGTGGATCAGTGGTTCGTTTTCCTACTTAGCGTCTGATTTTAGGACACAGGTGGGACTTGGTGTTCATGTATGCCTATTGGTGTTATATTATATCATGGACTGCCGGCAGTGAGGAAGGATTCCACGGGCATGATTGATATTGTGGGCGTGAGACCCATGGTTATATTTTAGTAATGACTTTGAGAGCATGCGTCCCTGATTTGATATGACTGCTTATGTATTGTGTACTGTAGGTTGGCTATCATATATGTCTCCTGTTTTGTATAGACGGTTATGATTTCATTACAGTATTTTCAGTTTCACATACTTGGTACATTCCCGTCTTGACCTCCTTTGAAATTTGCGTTCATCTTGCAGTTTAGGTGCCTTGATTTGGTGATCTACAGGTGTAGGACCCTACTCAGAGTTTTTGGATAGCTCCCTCTGTTCAGGAGTTTATCTTTTTGGTATAGTTTCTTCAGTACAGGCTTTTGTACGGTTATGGGTACGGCGGGGCCCTGTCCCGTCATATTTCAGTAAAACTCTTAGAGGTCTGTATTCATATGTGGGATTGGACTCATGTACAATGTAGTGTCTTTTGATTATGTATATTATATGGAAGCCTTGTCGGCTTTGCCATTGCACGTACGTTGGTTTGAAAAAAAAATGAGGTGTTATTTAATTTCCGCAGTTTACTTAGTTGTTAAGGTAGAAGGGTGCCCAGGTAGGGAACCAGTCACGGGCCCGGGGTTCGGGGCGTGACATAACCAAACATGCCACATTTAAGGCTCAACAATCAGTTAAACAAAGGGGATTACACGCCGCACATGACGTGTAAAATTCTGCCCCACAATCGATATCCAATAGTCTAACATTTCAATGTCATTCTCGGCTAACAATGTACAACAACACAAAGTCTTTTCCAATTCTTCTTCAATCCAAGTTGTTTAGTCTAACATGTTATATAGCCGTAAATGATTATAAAAACTATAATCCCTTATTTCAATAGCATGTGACGATTGTATCAACAATTAAATTGAATTACAAACTTAATAGCTAACATGAACTTTTCAGACTTTAGGCTTCTAAAATTCCATAACACTTATCAATCTTCATAACATATATCACATGCTCATTTCTAACTTATCATAACATGAAATCTTCAATTACAATAGTAAGACGAAGATTATTACCTCATTTAGCCCAAATATAATCCAAGATTAAAAGTCGATCCTTAGCAACTTTAGCTCCTCTTTTTGATGTTCCAATCCGCTCCAAGCTGTTATACCCCGTAGTTGCAGGGTATGTATGTGAGGACGTACGTACGAGAGTATGGCAGAAATTTTGAAAAGAAAGAAAGATGTGAGTTTTCGACGGAAAAGTTTCCGGTAATTTGTGAAGAAAAAGGTTCGTTAATGGGAATTGGATTCCCAGATTTGGTATTTGGACTTCTTAAATTATATTAGAATTTTGGGATTTTATTTTGGAAATGGTCACGTGGGGCCACGGAGAAATTCTGATTTTGTGGGCCCGCTTTGTTTTGAGATTTCCGGTATTTTGGATATTTTGGAAGACGAAATATTCAGGCGAATCGGGGCGACACGTGTCACCCCATGTGGCACCCTTGGCGAAATATTTATTGTGTGACCCGATTAAGTCGTTTTCGGCGAAGCGTTTTACTAAACTACGAAGGAAAATTCGGCTATGTCATTTAGTATTTTTGCGAATTTTTAGAGAGGAGCGTTTTGGACCAACGAGAGGGCACTTGGCACCCTCGTTGGTGGACTGAAAAGCGTGGTAGGGCGAATGAATGGGCAAGTGGTGGTAGATATTTGTGTAGATATTTGTGAGGATTTGTGGAGTAGGGTTAGGGTGCACTTGGCTTGATCTTGGCCTTACACTTGTGTAGCACTTGGCTAGATCTTGGCCGTTGGTTGGCCTTTGGCTTTGCTATAAATACCACTCCTTGTGAAGACTTATTCATTCACTCCTCACTTTGTCTAAGTCTTGAAATCCCTCCTCTCCCTTGTTGTTGCTCTCGTCCAACTCCCTTCTCCCCAGAAAGAGGCCCTTGGCGAGAACACCCCCTCCCTGCCTTGTTGTGCTAGCCAGAACTACCACTTGGTAGAAAGTTGTCTTCCAGTATTGTTATAATGCCCAAAATACCTTAGCCTTGTACTTGTAGTATTCCAAAGATACCTCTTTACGTAGAGCAGGAAATACTACCTTTTGTCCTTTTAGACTCAAACCGAAACCCTAAGGAAATCTTCATTGTTGGTTGGAGTATGTGAGTAGAAGTTGGTTAGAACTTCTAAGGGTTGTTTGGAGTGGTTTGGGCGCCTTGGTGGAGCTAAACCTTGCTCGGGAAGCGACATTAAACTCGGATAATTTTGGGCTTATCGAGGTAATTATCTTGTCCTCTATTGTAATTGGAAATTACATGTTTGTTAGGATATATAGTTGAAGTATACTATATATGGAACTATACTTAGTATTCGCAATGTCTTTTGACTTAAGCTGAAGAATAAAGCTATGAATGTATTTACATAGGGTGTATTGCGATAGACTTGTGTAGTATTCTTGAGTAGAATTGTACGTCAGGTTAGGCGTGTAAACCCCACTGGTTGGCTTGGTGGCGGCCTCGATAGAGGAGGAGATTTCTGTTGTTGCGGGGAGGTCTTCTTAATTTTCTATAGAAAGATAGAAACTTGTGTTTTGGGGTTAATAGACGTTTGTGACCTTTATAGGTGAAATCTTGAGAGTAGCGTATTCTACTCGAGAGTGGAAAGAGCTAGCGAGGTTGTAGTACTTGGAGCATTTTGCTTATTGTCGATAAATCGTCGCGAGGTATGTGAACCTCTTCCTATCTTTTCTAGCATGATTGTTGTGAACTATGTAGTGCGGTGAGCGTACGTGTGCTAAGTGATTTGGTTGGTTTAAAACATAGGGTGTTATAATAGCTTTATGGGAAGTTAGTTATAACGACGCTTATGTAAGTGAAAATGGAGTTCTTGATGTTAGAAGTTAAGAGACTTGATCTTATAAGATAAGGGACTTAACTTATTTGTTTTAGTGTGGATGATTGTGTGAAACCTCATTCGTGAGTAATGAGTACTTGGTTTTAAAGGGATAATGTTTCTTGATTTGGAAATCGGAATGTGTATCGACAGACCAACTGCGGCGTTAATAAAGGAAAATGTATTGAATAATGATGTGTTGTATTAAAACCGGTAGAAACCTCAAATGCATAGAAGCTAAGATGAGACAAAATGATATTACATTTTCTAGATCATAATTTCTTTGTAATAAGATCGTTATAAACAAGAATAAACTACTCACATATATGACATATGTTACTCAATTGTTCTAAAAGGAATCAGTGATTAAGTTTGGGAACTATGAAACCATTTGAAAATGAGAAGCTTGAGTAATTGAAACTAGGCAAAGCGGAACTTAGGAAAGAATGTTGTTACTTGATTTTGAAAAGGAAGGTGGGTTGGTCATTCTAATACTACGGGTATCGGGTGACTTTTATAAAAGTAATGGATCTCTTTTAAAAGAACTTAACGTATGTAGTACTTTGGGGTTAAAAACCGGACTTTGGCATAAAATGAAAGTACTTTGAGTTGTGGGAAACTTGCCTATGCTTCTTTGTTGTGAAACTTGCCTATGCTTGTTGTTGTGAAACTTGCCTATGCTTGTGATGATAGCCTTTATTGTACAAGCGTTGTGTTTACGTATTCTGCGTCTCTCGATAGAGTCGGTTGGTAGTTGAGAACTTACTTGGATGTCTTGCGGTGACGGAGAAATTCCGCAGTGCGTTCTGTTGATAGTATTAATGTTGTTAATCGCTTTGGACATCTTGACCACGATCGTGGCGCGGGTATGCTTCCATTTTGGTTAAGGTCTTGTGGTTAATCGCTTTGGATATCTTGACACGATCGTGGCGCGCGGGTATGTTTCCATTTGATTATCGCCTTGTGATTTCCTTTTGGACATCTTGACACGATCGTGGCGCGCGGGTATCGTCCATCGGAATCTTTGTCTATTGTTTCCTCTGGACATCGCGACACGATCGTGGCGCCGCGGGTATCGTCCATTTGGAAAGTTGTCTTATTGTTTCCCTTTGGACATCTTGACACGATCGTAGCGCTGCGGGTATGCTTCCATCTGGATTGCTTTGTCTTGTTGTTGAGTCACATGGACATGTCTACAAATCACGATATTCGGGGCATGCGGCCGTGATCTGAACGATTGATGTTGTGGGCGTGAGACCCGTAGTTATATTGGAGTGATGGTGTTTTATGTTGTGTGAGCGTAGTTTGGTTATCATACATGTCTCTGCTTTATATAGACTAGTATGATTTCATTCTGATATTATGCTGATTTCACATACTTGGTACTGTTATCTTGACCTCCTTGGGGCTGCGTTCATCTGCGGTAGAGTACATCGCTCGTAGATCCTCGCTCATAGGATCACGATTCGGTAGCATTTGAAGCTCCGTTTCTCGGAGGCTTATCTTTTAGTAGGTGTTCCTGAGTTGTAGGTTCTTGTACATTCGGGGTATGGCGAGCCTGTCCGTCATAGTCATTAGTATATCTTAGAAGTGCAGTAGTACTATTGTGGCGGGGTTGTAAAAGTTAAAGCTGTTGAGTTTTATGTATATCTTGAAAAGCTGTTTTGGTTGCTTTGTTTATTTATTATATCTTTTGTTAAATGACTCATGTTTTATGTTCGCTGATTTTCTCGATGTATGTATCACTAGGGTGCGGGGTAAGGCACGATGCGAGCCGGGCAGTCGTTACAAAAGTGGTATCGAGCGATTAATCCTCGGAAAGTGTCTACTGACCGTGTCTAGTAAGTCTTGATTATCGATGTGTTGTGCACCACATCTATAATCGGAGGCTGAGACATTTAGGATTGGTTTCCATTCTTCTCATTACGAGATCGTGCCTTAGAGATGTTGTAAGTTGTACCCTCCGGCGTATCTCGTTTTACGATTATGCCTCGCGCAAGGCAACCGCGAGCCCGAAGAAGGGCAAAGCGGCGAGTCTTGCTAGTGAATCTGAGAGAATGCAGCGCGAGCGAGACGATACACGAGTTGTGCTTGAGCGGCGGGTTTCGCGGCCGCCACGGCCAAAGAGTTTAGAGCGCGGCGATGGGCGATGAGACTCTGATGCACGAGCCTCGGTCCCGATGCAGGCGGGGAGATGGGTCGCGAGAGATGGCGATTATTGGCGAGGTTGTGGCGGATATGAGAGCAGTGGATCGGCGATTCGGTTCGATGCACCATGGTTCACCGGCGAGATAGTTTGAGGCTACGGGACTTTACGAGTTGTAGCCGCGCGAGTTTCTGGTCGAGGCACGAGGATGATCGCGAGGAGTTCATCCGGCGATTCTGACGGATCATGCGGGTGATCAAGGCTTGAGACCGAGTCTGTGACCTTTGGTTCGCATCGGTGCGTGATACCGATCGATTGGTTTGATTCATAGGAGCTTTCGGGAAAGCATGCACCTCAGCAGTATGGGATGAGTTTTGGGGCTTTCCTCACGCACTTTTGCCTCATGGATGAGGAGAACGCGGTAAACAGATTTTTATTCTTGAGGCGAGAGAGAAGCGCGCTGTCGGGAAGTACAATGTCGAGTTCGATTCTTTGGCTCGATATGTCCTGCGCTAGTTGCGAATATGGAGGATAGGGTGCATCGCTCGTCAGGGCTTGATGATTATATGGCGAATCTTGTGCGGGTGTTTCTCTTGGCCGGGCATGGACATTGCCGCGTGCGAGCTCATGCGCTCGGATGTGAGGCACGGAGGGTCGACGGAATGACTGGATCGCGAGAAGAGGGCGGGGCGGCGGGGTCCTTTGGTGGCTTTCGAGGCGGACCGCCTGGCCAGAGCTAGTTATATACCCCACCGATGCAGTGGTCCTCCACCGTCTTGAGGAGCGGTCGGGGCTCGAGGTTGATTTTGGCGAGCGGGGTGTTAACGGTGAAGCCACCTACCTCGTTGTGACCATTGTGGTAGACTCCATTTTGGAGAGTGTCGTGCTAGATTGGGAGTTTGTTTTACATGCGGCCAGCAGGCCATTTGCGAAGGCTGTCCAGGGAAGCGCGGATGTTACGACTCGACGCCGGGATCTGTGGTGGTTCATCACGCCTACGGTATGCGCCCTGCAGGGCAGGCCTATGATTAGAGTGGAGCGGTAGCTTCAGGTATATCCTTAACCCTCTAGAGTTTTGGTATGCTTGTTATGATGATCTCATTATTGTGTGCTATGTACGGATAGCATTGTGATATGTGTGAGTTAGAATACATGGTTAGTTGGAAGGATACGTATGGGGGCATGGTAAGTGTGAACCTTAGACTATGTCACGACTGAGACCTTAGGGGTAAGGTCGTCTTGAGATTTAAGATTCGTTTTATGATTGACCTTTATAAGGGTGAGTAGTATACGTAGGATTTATCTGTGTGATGAGTCCGTGGGTAGTGTGAGATGGAAGTGGTAGCTTTCATGATGTGAATTAGTAAGATTGTTCCGGATAGGGGAACAAGAGTTTGGCGCGGTTGGGGGTCGGGTTGAGGACCATTTGCGGGTCAACCCGTAACCCGGTTTGGGGTGGGGTCAGTTCTGGGTGGTCCCGCCAGGTGGTAGGGTCACGAGGATGCTAGGCCCAAGTTTGTATGATCATCGTATGAGTTCGTGGACGCGTTCGACCAGAAGCGGTTCGTAAAGGCCGGGAATGGCCTTAAGGAAGTTTGAGGTTAGTAAGATGACCAAGTTTGGAGGTAGGGACTCCAGAGATTTTGAGAGCGAGTAATGGTGAAGTATGAGTGCGTCTTGGGAGAGTTCAGCGTTCGAGAAGGGCACGAGTAAGGAAAGAAGAGGGCGTATGTTATTTACGTGGCGTGGCATTGGCAACTTGTTAGAGGAACTTTATCGTTATTCAACTTGAGAAGGAACATTCGGGACGAATGTTTCTAAGGAGGAGAATGTTATACCCGTAGTTGCGGGGTATGTATGTGAGGGCGTGCGTGCGAGTATGGCGAAATTTTGAAAAAGAAAGAAAGATGTGAGTTTTCGACGGAAAAGTTTCCGGTAATTTGTGAAGAAAAAGGTTCGTTAATGGGAATTGGATTCCCAGTTTGGTATTTGGACTTCTTAAATTATATTAGAATTTCGGGATTTTATTTTCGGAAATGGTCACGTGGGGCCCACGGGAGAAATTTACGGTTTTGTGGGCCCGCTTTGTTTTGAGATTTCGGTATTTTGGATATTTTGGAAGACGAAATATTCAGGCGAATCGAGGCGACACGTGTCACCCCGTGTGGCACCACTTGGCGAAATATTTATTGTGCTGACACCCGATTAGAGTCGTTTTTCGGCGAAGCGTTTTACTAAACTACGAAGGAAAATTCGGCTATGTCATTTAGTATTTTTGCGAATTTTTCCGAGGCGGGCGTTTTGGACCAACGAGAGGGCAACACTTGGCACCTCTCGTTGGTGGACTGAAAAGAGCGGTAGGTAGAATGAATGGGCAAGTGGTGGTAGATATTTGTGTAGATATTTGTGAGGATTTGTGGAGTAGTGTTAGGGTGCACTTGGCTTGATCTTGGCCTTACACTTGTGTAGCACTTGGCTAGATCTTGGCCGTTGGTTGGCCTTTGGCTTTGCTATAAATACCTCCCTTGTGAAGACTTATTCATTCACTCTCACTTTGTCTAAGTCTTGAAATCCCTCCTCTCCCTTGTTGTTGCTCTCGTCCAACTCCTTCTCCCCCTTAGAAAGGCCTTGGCGAGAACACCCCCTCACTAGCCTTGTTGTGCTAGAGCCTACCCCTTGGTAGAAAGTTGTCTTCCAAGTATTGTTATAATGCCCAAAATACCTTAGCCTTGTACCTTGTAGTATTCCAAAGATACCTCTTTCGTAGAGCAGGAAATACTACCTTTTGTCCTTTTAGACTCAAACCAAAACCTAAGGAAATCTTCATTGTTGGTTGGAGTATGTGAGTAGAAGTTGGTTAGAACTTCTAAGGGTTGTTGGAGTGGTTTGGGCGCGGGTGGAGCTAAACCTTGCTCGGGAGCGACATTAAACTCGGATAATTTTGGGCTTATCGAGGTAATTATCTTGTCCTCTATTGTAATTGGAAATTACATGTTTGTTAGGATATATAGTTGAAGTATACTATATATGGAACTATACTTAGTATTCGCAATGTCTTTTGACTTAAGCACTGAAGAATAAAGAACGAATCGAGCTGTATTTACATAGGGTGTATTGCGATAGACTTGTGTAGTATTCGAGTAGAATTGTACACGTCAGGTTAGGCGTGTAAACCCCACTGGTTGGCTTGGTAGCGGCCTCGATAGAGGAGGAGATTTCTGTTGTTGCGGGGAGGTCTTCTTAATTTTCTATAGAAAGATAGAAACTTGTGTTTTGGGGTTAATAGACGTTTGTGACCTTTATAGGTGAAAGTACTGAGAGTAGCGTATTCTACTCGAGGAGTGGAAAGGGCTAGCGAGGTTGTAGTACTTGGAGCATTTTGCTTATTGTCGATAAATCGTCGCGAGGTATGTGAACCTCTTCCTATCTTTTCTAGCATGATTGTTGTGAACTATGTAGTACGGTAGACGTACATGTGCTAAGTGATTTGGTTGGTTTAAAACATAGGGTGTTATAATAGCTTTATGGGAAGTTAGTTATAACGACCTTATGTAAGTGAAAATGGGTTACTGATGTTAGAAGTTAAGAGACTTGATCTTATAAGATAAGGGACTTAACTTATTTGTTTTAGTGTGGATGATTGTGTGAAACCTCATTCGTGAGTAATGAGTACTTGGTTTTTAAAGGGATAATGTTTCTTGATTTGAAATCGAATGTGTATCGACAGGACCAACTGCAGCGTTAATAAAGGAAAATGTATTGAATAATGATGTGTTGTATTAAAACCGGTAGAAACCTCCATCTGCATAGAAGCTAAGATGAGACAAAATGATATTACATTTTCTAGATCATGGTCTTTGTAATAAGATCGTTATAAACAAGAATAAACTACTCACATATATGACATATGTTACTCAATTGTTCTAAAAGGAATCAAGTGATTAAGTTTGGGAACTATGAAACCATTTGAAAATGAGAAGCTTGAGTAATTGAAACTAGGCAAAGCTGGAACTTAGGAAAGAATGTTGTTACTTGATTTTGAAAAGGAAGGTGGGTTGGTCATTCTAATACTACGTATCGGGTGACTTTTATAAAAGTAATGGATCTCTTTTAAAAGAACTTAACGATGTAGTACTTTGGGGTTAAAACCGGACTTTGGCATAAAATGAAAGTACTTTGAGTTGTGAAACTTGCCTATGCTTCTTTGTTGTGAAACTTGCCTATGCTTGTTGTTGTGAAACTTGCCTATGCTTGTGATGATAGCCTTTATTGTACAAGCGTTGTGTTTTACGTATTCGCGTCTCTCGATGAAGTCGGTTGGTAGTTGAGAACTTACTTGGATGTCTTGCGGCGGTGGCGGAGAAATTCCGCAGTGCGTTCTGTTGATAGTATTAATGTTGTTAATCGCTTTGGACATCGACCACGATCGTAGCGCGCGGGTATGCTTCCATTTGGTTAAGGTCTTGTGGTTAATCGCTTTGGATATCTTGACGCGATCGTGGCGCGCGGGTATGTTTCCATTTTGATTATCGCCGTGATTTCCTTTTGGACATCGACCACGATCGTGGCGCGCGGGTATCGTCCATCTGGAATCTGTCTATTGTTTCCCTCTGGACATCCGACACGATCGTGGCGCGCGGGTATCGTCCATTTGGAAAGTTGTCTTATTGTTTCCCTTTGGACATCACGACCACGATCGTAAGCGCTGCGGGTATGCTTCCATCTGGATTCTTTGTCTTGTTGTTGAGTCACATGGACATGTCTACACCGTCTGATGTTCCGGGCATGCGGCCGTGATCTGAACTCGATTGATGTTGTGGGCGTGAGACCCATAGTTATATTGGAGTGATGATGTTTTATGTTGTGAGCGTAGTTTGGTTATCATACATGTCTCTGCTTTATATAGACTAGTATGATTTCATTCTGATGTTATGCAGTTTCACATACTTGGTACTGTTATCGACCTCCTTCGGCTGCGTTCATCTGCGGTAAGTACATCGCTCGTAGATCCTCGCTCATAGGATCACGATTCAGCGCATTTGAAGCTCCGTTTCTCGGAGGCTTATCTTTTAGTAGGTGTTCCACTGAGTTGTAGGTTCTTGTACATTCGAGGTATGGCGGGGCCACTGTCGTCATAGTCATTAATATATCTTAAGTGCAGTAGTACTATTGTGGCGGGGTTGTAAAAGGATTAAAGCTATTGAGTTTTATGTATATACTGAAGGCAACTGTTTTGGTTGGCCTGTTTATTTATTATATCTTTTGTTAAATGACTCATGTTTTATGTTCCGCTGATTTTTCTCTGATGTATGTATCACTAGGGTGCCCGGGGTAAGGCACCAGTAACGGGCCCCGGAACGGGTCGTTACACAAGCTCTCCTTAGAAGCTCATAACCAACTTCTCTTCAATTTCCAACTTCAAAATTGAAGAACACCTTAGGTTTTCACCTTGCGACTAACATAAAAACGTAGTTTTTTTGGGATCTTTCTATTGAGATATCCTTGTAATACCCTTAGGAAACTTGGGTTGAAGTATTGTGAATTATGATCCACAATTGCAAAATTTTGTGTGGGAAAAAGAGGCATTGTCGAGAGCTCTTAGTGAGCAAGAAAACTTGTGAATTTTTTACTAAGTGTGAGAGCTTGTCTTGCTACTAGTAGTAGTATGTATATATAAATAAATCAAGGGCTAGGATTAATCCAAATGGAAGGTCAAGATGTGGTCAATTATATCAAGCTCCATTGACCCTTTGACATGGTCCATTTTTCTCATGCCAAATGGCTATTTGTTTGCTCATCCAATTTGCCCAAGATGACCATGTGGAGGGTGACACGTTTCTCCCTCCCATTTGTCCATAACATTTTGTTTCCCAAAATTTCCATAATTGGCCAAAATGTCGGAAACCTCGTGGGCCCCACAAAAACGTAAAATCTCTCTGGAGGCCCCACGTATCCAACTCTGAAAATAAAATTCTATAATTCCGATAAACTCTTAAAAGTCTTAAATAACAATTTGAGAATCCAATTCTCCTTAACGAACAACTTTCCTTTCCGGGGTTCAGAAGATTTTCCTTAGAATTTACAACTCTTTCTTTCGTTCAAATTTTAAGTCTTGTGTTCTCCCGTCTATTCTCATATATATTTCCTGGAATTTCGGGGTGTAACATTCTCCCCTCCTTAGAAACATTCATCCCCGAATGTTCCTTCGAGGTTACATCTAAACAGATATTGGCATAGTCCCCTGACTACACCTAACATAATCACACTTGCCACACATGGCCACATAACAATACTTATAGTAACACGTCAATCTCTACTCCAAGTGTCAACGTCGGTGTTACACTCCGTAATTCCAGGACATGTTTATAAGAACGTACGTAAGAATTCAAAAGTGTTAAGATTTGAGACTAGTAAAAATTTATCGGAATTATGGAAATTTCGGAAAAACGAAATATTACGACGAACAGGAGGGCGACACGTGTCACCCCCTTAGTGGTCTTCGACGAAATGACATGGATAAAATGGTCATTTGACCAATATTAAGATGAAAGTCTTGCTAGGCTAAGAGCTTGATAACATTGACCAAGTCAATGAGCCCACATAGCTTGATATTTAAATAAAATTCATCCAAGCCACACAAGTGTTCCAATCTAGACCCTTGAATGTAGTATTTATCTACACTAGTAGTGCAGACTTTGTCATTTTCAACACTTAGAAAAATTTAAATCTTGTTCTTGCTCACTAGTGAAGCTCACGACAATGGGCACTTTTTCTAGAGGAAAATTTTCAATTGTTGTCCAATAATCTCCACACTTTTAACCAAGGTTCCTAAGAGTATTGTAAGGGTATCTCAATAGAAAGATCCCGGAAAAGTGTCGTTTTCGTATTAGTTGCAAGATGAAAACCTAGTCACTTTCCTAGGTTTGGATTGGAAGTTAAAGGAAAGTTGTTTGTGATATTCTAAGGGCTTCAAGTGGAGGATTGGAGTGTCAAAGAGAGACTCTAAGTTGCTAGGGAGCGACTTCGGATCTTGAAGTTGGATTAAGGCTCGTTGAGGTAACAATCTTGTTCTCTTAAGTGTTATAAGATTACATATTGTTGTAGCCTTACTTTTTAGCTAGCATGAAGTATGTGTATTAAAGATTGATAAGTGTTATGGATATTGGAAGCCTAGAATCCGAAATGACATTGTTAGCCATTTGAAATTGAAATACAATTTGGTAGAAAATTAGAATCGTCGCATGTTATCTACTTGAAGATTATAGTTGTTATAATCAATTGCGGCTTTATAACATGTTGTACTAAACAACATGGATTGAGAAGGGATTGGAAAGAAGACTTTGTGTTATTATGCCTCAAATTGCCGAAATGACATAGTATGTTGGATTAGTTTGATATTCAATTGTGGGGCAGAATTTTACACGTCCTGTTAAGGCATGTAATCCCTTTTGTATGGCTGAATTGTTGGGCCTTAAATATGGCATTTGGTTATTGATTTTCGGACCTTGAAAAAGGTGGAAAAGTATGTAGAAACAAAGGAAGCGCTGTCCGATTTTCCGTATAATTTAGTGACTTTGCACTTGGAATATTCTACGTTTGAAGCTAGAAGTTAATAGACGTATTATGGTCATTATAGGTTGACATACTACGTACGGCGTATTGGACTTAGCAAGTGGATTGAACCGAAGAGGTATGTGGAACTTTCTTATCTCTTGAGCATGAATAGTTGTAAATATATAGTACGGTAGACGTACGAGATTTTGACAATCTAGTCCATTTGATATCCTTGGCTTATTTTAAGAATGTCCAAGTTGGTTGAGTTAGGGAATTAACTCACTTGTTTAAAAATATTAAGGATATCTTAGTTTCTAAAAGTTAAGAAACTTGATTACTAAATTTAAGGGACTTGAAGTATTTTAAAAGTATATGATACTTGTTTCGTTTTAAAAGTATAAGTCCCTTGGATATAAGGAAGAATGTAATTGTCTAAAGTATAAAGCTAGTATAACGACTTTATGGGAAGTTGGTTATAATAGCTTTATGGAAAGTTAATAGAGTGGTTTACTCTAAGTAATGTAAATAATGATAAATGACTTGAAATAATGAATGGCAAATTGATTTGAAGGCATCAATTGCTAAAGGTTTTAAAAGAAAGAAGTCACTTGATTTAGAAGCCTAAATGTAATTCTAAAAGGTATTGTGACTTGTCTTGAAAAGTAGATATGACTTGATACTACGGTTATTAGTATCTTGGAATCTTATATGAAAATGAGTCATTTTAAAGAGTAGAAGTACGTCGCACTTTGGGTTAAATTCCTGGATTTTTATAATGACATGTTAGTGCCTTAAGTAAACTAAAATGAGAGTGTATATGTATAAGACTAATAAGAAGTTAGGGGGATTTCTTAACTTGCTTATGTTATGTACGATAAGCCGGTAGTGCTTATGTTATATATGATAAGCCGGTAGTGCTTATGTTATGTATGATAAGTCGGTCGTGCTTATGTTATGTATGATAGCCGGTTGTTCTAGTGATATTGTTCATTACGGGGTCATTCCCCGGGTTTGTGGCATTTGCACATTCCGTGGATTTGCTACCCATGATGCGAGGAATACCTCATGCGAGTCCGTAAAGGCTTTTGCGGGTGAAATAGTCCTATGCGGGGCGGACCATTCCTATGCGAGGAATACATCATGCGGGTCCATACGACCTATGCGGGCGGATACAGTCTATGCGAGGAAGTTACCTCATGCGGGTCCGTATGGCCTTTGCGGGTGAAATAGTCCCAGGAGTAGGATTGCTTAATGATACTACGGGCGGGTGACCCTAAATTGATCATGAGCCTCCTATTTTTTATGCAGTAAAGTATACTCTTGTTTACTTTCATTGTTAGTAAGGCACATTGTACTGTTAATTGAGTTATCATACGTGTCTCCAGCTTTATTTCAGACTTATGATTTCATTACAATATTTTCAGTTTCACATATTTGGTACATGTTGTACTGACCTCCTTCGGGGGGCTGCGTTCATGCCTGTTATACCCCGTATTTCCAGAGTATGTACGTGAGGGCGTACGTACAAAAGTTGAGCCTTAAATTAGGCAAGGGACGAAAATTTTGTTCACATCCCACGAAAAGAATTGTTTTCCGACGAAACGTTTTCCAAACTTTGCGAAGGGAAAATTACGGTTGCAACATTTATTATTTTTGCGGATTTTTCCGAGAGATGAAATATTTCGGACCAACGAGAGGGCGACACTTGTCACCCTCAGTGACTGATCAGTGGACGAATTCCTTGCACGGTTTTTCATTTTTGTGCCTAAAACATTTGGTCAATGTTTGGTAGGATATTTGTGTGGTAGATGAGTAAGTGGGACCCACACAACACTTGTCCAAATCCTCGCCTCCACTTGCCCACCACTTGTCTTAATCTTGGCCATTGATTTCCTATAAATACCCCTGAGTTGAAGACTTCTTCATCCATTAAACATTTTCTTAGTCGTGAAAATCCTCCCCCCTTCTTTTTGCTCTCGTCCAGAGCACCCCCCCTTTGAGAAAGCCTTGGCGAAAGTACCCCATCTTGAGAGTTGTTCTCGTAAAAACACCCCCACGTGGTAGAAAAGTATTCTCCAAGTATTGTTAGTATTCCCAAATACCGTGGCCCAAAGACCTGGTAGTATTCCAAAGTTACCCACATACTAAAAGCCCGGAAATACTATTATACTTCCTTGATCCAAAACGAAACCCTAAGGAAAATCTTCATAATTGGTTGAAGTATTAAGAAGAAGTTGCGTAGAACTTCTAAGGGTTGTTTGGAGCGGGTTGGAGCGCCCAGAGTAGGAGCTAAACGTTGCTCAGGACCGACATTAAATCTTGGATAATTTTGGGCTTATCGAGGTAAATACTCTTGTCCTTCTATTGTAATTGGAAATTACATACTGTAGTTGTATAGAAATGAGTATAAGATATATAGAAGGATGGTATAAGAGAAGAGAATTGAATTGAAATCGCATCAGATGAATATTAAAGAAGAAGATTGAACTGTACTTACATGGGAATTTGTATTTCTGATGAACTTGTGTAGTTTAACGGGTAGGGAAGTGCTACCCGATTTTCCGTAGAATAGAGAAACCCCTGCTTAGAATATTCTACAGAGTAGTCTAGACGTTGATAGACGTATATGGCCTTTATAGGTTGAAAGTTCTGCGAGTAGCATGTTCTACTTGAAAGGTGGACAAGGCTAGCCTGGTTATAGCGGTGGAGCGTTTTGCTATTTGTCGATAATCGTCGCGAGGTATGTGATTCTTCCTATCCTCTTGAGCATGATATTTTAAAAAAGAATATATATATAGTACGGTAGACGTACGTGTGTTAACTGAACGTGGTTTTACTTCGATGTCTTATGACTTGAGTTTTAAATAATAAGAATCTTGAAGTATTTCAAAAGAATTAAGAATCGTTTTTGAAAGTTTAAGAGTTATACTAGCTTTATGGGAAGTTAGGTATAACGACTTAGGAGAGATAAAAAGAATGATTTATTTATTTTAAAAGTTAAGAGACTTGATCTTAGAAGATAGGAGACTTGACTTAATTGAATTGATATGAATGTGGTTAAAAATTGTGAAACCTCATTCGTGAGTAATGAGTACTTGGTTTTTAAAGAATAATGTTTTACTGATTTCGGAAATGAGAATAAGTATCGGACGAACCACTGCAGCGTTAATAAAGGAAAATGTATTGACAAATAAATAAATTAAAACCAGTAGAAACCTCCATCTGCATAGAAGCTAAGATAAGACAAAATTGTATTACATTTCCTAGATCATGACTGCTTTAATAAGATTGTTATAAACAAGAATAACCTACTCACACATAAGGCATATGTTACTCAAATTGTTTTAAAAGGGAATTACGTTAATAAGTGATTAAGACTATGAACTATGAAATCTTTCGAAACTAAGGCTTGAGTATTTGAAATTAGGCAGCTTGAATTTTTGGAAAAGAATGTTGTTACTTGACTTTAAAAAGGAAAGTGTTTTGGTTTAAAAAGGAGGGAATAATATTGCCTTAATTGATTTAAAAGGAAAGCATGGTATTATCTTAATCTGTCTTAAAAGTGCGTGTAAATGTTATGGTCAATTCTATACCGCGTTCATGGGATGAACCGGGAATGTATTCCATACTATTCCTATCGAGTCCCATGAGATGGGCCGAGACATGTATTCCATACGATTCATATCGAGTCCCATGAGATGGGCCGAGACATGTACGATTCCTATCGAGTCCCATGAGATGGGCCGAGACATGTACGATTCCTATCGAGTCCCATGAGATGGGTCGAGACATGTATTCCATACGATTCTATCGAGTCCCGTGAGATGGGCGAGACATGTATTCCATACGATTCTATCGAGTCCCGTGAGATGGGCGAGACATGTCACGATTCCTATCGAGTCCCGTGAGATGGGCGAGACATGTATTCCATACGATTCTATCGAGTCCCGTGAGATGGGCGAGACATGTATTCCATACGATTCTATCGAGTCCCATGAGATGGGCGAGACATGTATTCCATACGATTTATACCTAGGCTAGGCGGTGAGGAAGGAGTTCCACGGGCATGAGGATGACTTTGAGGCGTGAGTCACGACTTGACATATCGCTTTTATGTTGTGATCGTAGTTTTGTTATCATACATGTCTCTGTTTATTTTAAGATTATGATTTCGTTTCTGATATTTTTGATTTCACATACTTGGTACTGTTATCGACCTCGCCCGAAGCTGCGTTCATCCGCATGGTAGGTACACGGTTGTTGATCCTCGCTCATAGGATCACAGTTCAGCGTATTAGGAAGCTCCGTTTCTCGAGGCTTATCTTTTGGTATGTTTCCTGAGTTGTAGGTTCTTGTACATTCGGGGCATGGCGAGCCACATGTCATAGTTGTTATTACATTCTTAGAGGTATGTAATCTTGTTGTGGCGAGTTTTGTAAATGGGGATGTATCTGTTCAAGTTTTATTATATATATCTTAGAAGGCAATTTTCTCGAGATAAGCTGTTTCTCTCTTCATATTGTTTCATGTCTTGTTTTATATTCATTGGTTACTCGATGTTGTATCACTAGGGTGCGGGGTAAGGCACGATCACGGGCAGGATCGGGTCGTGACAAAAGTGGTATCGAGCGAGCGATTAATCCTCGAAAGTGTCTGACGCGTGTCTAGTAAGTCTTGATTATCGATGTGTTGTGCACCACATCTATGTCGAGGAGGCTGCGAGACATTTAGGGTTAGTTTCCATTCTTCTCATTACGAGATCGTGCCTTAGAGGCGTGTTATAAGTTGGACCCCTCGACGTATTTCGTTTTACCGATTATGCCTCGCGCAAGCAACCGGGCCCAGATGGGCAAAGCGGCCAGAGGCTGCTAGTAGGATACTGAGAGAATGCGAAGCGCGAGCCAGTCATTACGAGATAGTGCTTGAACGGCGAGTTTTGCGACACACCGCCCGGCCCAGTGAGTTTAGAGCGCGGCGGCGGCTGCCGAGACCAAGATGCCAGAGCCTCGGTCCACGGCTGGAAGCGGAGGTTGGGGTACAAAGAGATGGCCCAGTTATTGGCCAGGATAGTGGCAAGGCACGAGGATAAACGGGATGCAGCGATTCCGGTACCGGTAGTACCCGTAGTTCACCCGAGAGCGGATAGTTTGAGACTGCGGGACTTTCTGAGTTGCAGCCCGCCCGATGTTTTATGGATCGAGGCACGAGGATGATCGCGAGGAGTTCATCAAGCGATTCTGACGGATCATGAGTGATCAAGGCTTCGGAGGCCGAGTCAGTGGTCTTAGGTTCACATCGGCTGCGTGATACTGCAGTCGACTGGTTTGATTCGTGGGAGCTGTCCCGGGGGGAGCATGCGCCTCCAGCTATTTGGGACGAGTTCTCGGAGGCATTTCTTAGCCACTTCTTGCCTCGCGGATGAGGAGAACGCAGGCGACAATTTACGGCGCTAAGGCGAGAGGCGTACGGTTCGGGAGTACAATGTGGAGTTTGACTCATTAGCTCGGTACGTCCCCGCATTGGTAGCCAACATGGAGGACAGAGTGCACCGCTACGTCACCGGGCTCGATGACTACTTGGCATAGGCTTGTTCGGGTGTAGTTCTTCAGCCGGGCATGGACATTGCCCGCATGCAGGCTTATGCACTTGGATGTGAGGCGGAGAGGTCGGCGGAATGGCCGAGATCAGCGAAGAGGCGAGCAATGAGGTCCTTTGGTAACTTTCGAGGCGAACGCCTCGTGAGAGTTAGTTATGTACCTCACAAGATGAGTGGTCCCCAGATCTTGGGGCGGTCGGGGTATTCGGAGCTGGTCGAGCTCGTGGCTTCGTTCACGGTATACATGGGTTATAGCCAGTCGGGTTCATGATTTCCTCAGTGTGCGCGATGCGTAACGTCATCCCGGAGTGTCGTCTTCTGCGGTGCTTGTTTCACTGCGGCCGTCGGGGCCATGTGACGGGGTCATAGAAGGAGGATACAGTAGAATGACGCGACTACGGTCGATGGCGAGTTCATCGCCTTATAGCTATGCGCGTGCAGGTGATTATGATTAGAGCGACGAAGGGAAAATGAAGCAGATGATACAGGTATATTCTTACCCCTCTAGAGACTAGTATGCGTTGATGATATGATGAAATGCTAAGTATTATCTTGAGTAAAAGATTTATGTTTATGTTGACCTTTATCGGAGTGCATAGTATACGTGGGATATATTTGTGTGATAAGTCCCTGAGTAGTATAAAATGAAAGAGGGTAGTTGAGCTAAGAAGATCACTAGGTTTTCGTGACTTGATTTGTGAGATTGTTCCGGATCGGGGGAAACAAGTGGTTGGCGCGATAGCGGGTCGGGTTGAGGACCATTCGCGGGTCGACCGCGGCCGGTTGTGGTGGGGTCGATTCGAGGTGGTCCGCTAGGTGGTAGGGTCACGAGGCGCGGACCAGTTTAGATGACCGTTGTATGAGTTCGTGGATATGTTCGACCAGAATCGGATCGTGAAGGCCGGGAATGGCCTTAAAAGAGATTGAGGCTAGTAAGATGACCAAGTTTGGAGGTAGTAACTCCAGAGATTCGAAAGCTGAGTGATGACTGAAGTTTGGTACGTATACTAGAAGAGTTCAAGTGTTCGAGAAGAGTACGACGAGTAAGGAAAGAAGTGAACCTGTGCTGAGAGAATAGAAATGATCATTACTTTTGTGAAGTGAAGGTGCGAAGGGAGTATATTTTAGACCTCGGGTGGGAGCTTTTGTGATACTAGAGGTGATTCCTCGTGGACTTTGATTAAGTATTTGCGCGTGTGTTATTTTATGGCCAGGTGTGGCATGATTGTTTTCGTAAGTATAGTAGTGAAGACTATACTGGCGCATGTATGTTTTGGGACTTAGAAGGAACATTCGGGATGAATGTTTCTAAGGAGGGGAGAATGTTATACCCCGTATTTCCAGAGTATGTACGTGAGGGCGTACGTACAAAAGTTGAGCCTTAAATTAGGCAAGGGACGAAAATTTTGTTCACAACCCACGAAAAGAATTGTTTTCCGACGAAACGTTTTCCAAACTTTGCGAACGGAAAATTACGGTTGCAACATTTATTATTTTTGCGGATTTTTCCGAGAGATGAAATATTTTGGACCAACGAGAGGGAGACACTTGTCACCCTCAAGTGGACGGTCAAGTGGACGAATTCCTTGCACGTTTGTTTCATTTTTTGTGCCTAAAACATTTGGTCAATGTTTGGTAGGATATTTGTGTGGTAGATGAGTAAGTGGGACCCACACAACACTTGTCCAAATTCTCACCCTCCACTTGCCCACCACTTGTCTTAATCTTGGCCATTGATTTCCCTATAAATACCCCCCTTGAGTTGAAGACTTCTTCATCCCTTAAACATTTTCTAAGTCTTGAAAATCCTCCCCCCTTCTTGTTGCTCTCGTCCAAGAGCACCCCTCCCCATTTGAGAAAGCCTTGGCCGAAAGTACCCCCCTCTTGAGAGTTGTCTTCGTAAAAACACCCCCCCCCCCCCTTGGTAGAAAATTATCCTCCAAGTATTGTTACTATTCCAAAATACCTTGGCCTAAATACCTTGTAGTATTCCAAAGTTATCCCTATACTAAAAGCCCAGAAATACTATTATACTTCCTTGATCCACAAACGAAACCCTAAGGGAAAATCTTCATAATTGGTTGAAGTATTAAGAAGAAGTTGCGTAGAACTTCTAAGGGTTGTTTGGAGCGGGTTGAAGCGCCCAGAGTAGGAGCTAAACGTTGCTCAGGACCGACATTAAATCTTGGATAATTTTGGGCTTATCGAGGTAAATACTCTTGTCCTTCTATTGTAATTGGAAATTACATATTGTAGTTGTATAGAAATGAGTATAATATATATAGAAGGATGGTATAAGAGAAGAGAATTGAATTGAAATCGCATCAGATGAATATTAAAGAAGAAGATTGAACTGTACTTACATAGGACTGTATTTATAATAGACTTGTGTAGTTTAACGGGTAGGGAAGTGCTGCCCGATTTTCCGTAGAATAGAGAAACCCCTGCTTAGAATATTCTATAGAGTAGTCTAGATGTTGATAGACGTATATGGCCTTTATAGGTTGAAAGTTCTGCGAGTAGCATGTTCTACTTGAAAGGTGGACAAGGCTAGCCGGGTTATAGCGGTGGAGCGTTTTGCTATTTGTCGATAATCGTCGCGAGGTATGTGATTCTTCCTATCCTCTTGAGCATGATATTTTAAAAAAGAATATATATATAGTACGGTAGAAGTACGTGTGTTAACTGAACGTGGTTTTACTTTGATGTCTTATGACTTGAGTTTTAAATAATAAGAATCTTGAAGTATTTCAAAAGAATTAAGAATCGTTTTTGAAAGTTTAAGAGTTATACTAGCTTTATGGGAAGTTAGGTATAACGACTTAGGAGAGATAAAAAGAATGGTTTATTGATTTTAAAAGTTAAGAGACTTGATCTTAGAAGATAAGAGACTTGACTTAATTGAATTGATATGAATGTGGTTAAAAAGTGTGAAACCTCATTCGTGAGTAATGAGTACTTGGTTTTTAAAGAATAATGTTTTACTGATTTCGGAAATGAGAATAAGTATCGGACGAACCACTGCAGCGTTAATAAAGGAAAATGTATTGACAAATAAATAAATTAAAACCAATAGAAACCTCCATCTGCATAGAAGCTAAGATAAGACAAAATTGTATTACATTTCCTAGATCATGGCTGCTTTAATAAGATTGTTATAAACAAGAATAACCTACTCACACATAAGGCATATGTTACTCAAATTGTTTTAAAAGGGAATTACGTTAATAAGTGATTAAGACTATGAACTATGAAATCTTTCGAAACTAAGGCTTGAGTATTTGAAATTAGGTAGCTTGAATTTTTGGAAAAGAATGTTGTTACTTGACTTTAAAAAGGAAGGTGTTTTGGTTTAAAAAGGAGGGCATAATATTGCCTTAATTGATTTAAAAGAAAAGCATGGTATTATCTTAATCTGTCTTAAAAGAGCGTGTAAATGTTATGGTCAATTATATACCGCGTTCATGGGATGAACCGGGAATGTATTTCATACGATTCCTATCGAGTCCCATGAGATGGGCCGAGACATGTATTCCATAGATTCCTATCGAGTCCCATGAGATGGGCCGAGACATGTACGATTTCTATCGAGTCCCATGAGATGGGCCGAGACATGTACGATTCCTATCGAGTCCCATGAGATGGGCTGAGACATGTATTCCATACGATTCCTATCGAGTCCCATGAGATGGGCCGAGACATGTATTCCATACGATTCCTATCGAGTCCCATGAGATGGGCCGAGACATGTATTCCATACGATTCCTATCGAGTCCCATGAGATGGGCCGAGACATGTATTCCATATGATTCCTATCGAGTCCCATGAGATGGGCCGAGACATGTACAATTCCTATCGAGTCCCATGAGATGGGCCGAGACATGTATTCCATACGATTCCTATCGAGTCCCATGAGATGGGCCGAGACATGTATTTCATACGATTTATACCTAGACTGCCGGCAGTAAGGAAGGAGTTCCACGGGCATGAGGGATGACTTTGAGGGCGTGAGTCCCTGACTTGACATAACTGCTTTTATGTTGTGAACTGTAGTTTTGTTATCATACATGTCTCCTATTTTATTTTAGACTGTTATGATTTCGTTTACAGTATTTTTCAGTTTCACATACTTGGTACCTGTTGTACTGACCTCCTTGAAGTGCATTCATCTGCGCAGTAGAGTACACCGATTGTTGATCCTCGCTCATAGGATCACAGTTCAGCGTATTGGGAAGCTCCGTTTCTCCGGAGGCTTATCTTTTGGTATGTTTCCCTGAGTTGTAGGTTCTTGTACATTCAGGGGCATGGTGGGGCCCTGTCCCGTCATAGTTGTTGTTACATTCTTAAGTGCAGTAATCTTTGTTGTGGGCGAGTTT
This sequence comes from Przewalskia tangutica, assembly GCA_029844215.1. Classification (NCBI taxonomy): domain Eukaryota; kingdom Viridiplantae; phylum Streptophyta; class Magnoliopsida; order Solanales; family Solanaceae; genus Przewalskia; species Przewalskia tangutica. The sequence continues at coordinate 81,086,946 of CM056723.1, read as the reverse complement.
TGTAAATGGGGATGTAATCGCTCAAGTTTTATTATATATATCTTAGAAGAGCAATTTTCTCGATAAATTGTTTCTCTCTTCATATTGTTTCATGTCTTGTTTTATATTCCGCTGGTTACTCTGATGTTGTATCACTAGGGTGCCCGGGGTAAGGCACCAGTCACGGGCCCGGGATCGGGTCGTGACAATGCCGCTGGTAGAGTATACAGGTTGATGATCCTCACTCTTAGGATCACTGTTCATGTCAAGACCCGAACCCGGGCCCGTGACTGGTGCCTTACCCCGGGCACCCCAGTAGTCATACATCAGAGAAAAATCAGCGGAACATAAATCAATAACATAAAATAACGGAAGTATAAACAATAATCTGTGAAAAACCTGCCTTTCGGCATACATATAAACAACAACTCTTTCAACATGAACAGCTTAATCCTTTTTACAAACCCTGCCCATAACAGTACTACAGACCTCTACGAATGATATGACAACAACGACGGGACAGGGCCCCGTCATACCCCTGAATGTGAGCACCTATAACAACAGGGGACTATACCAAGCTAAGCCTCCGGAGAAACGGAGCTTTCCCAATGACGTGACCACTAAGAGCGAGGATCAACGGCGGTGTACCTTTACTGCGGCGTGAACGCAAATCGGGCCCGGCAGGAAGTCGATGTGAAATCAAAATACCAGTAAATGAAATCATAATAGTCTATAAAGCGGGAGACATGCATGATAACCAAACTACGATTCCACAATAAATAGCGATGTCAAGTCAGGGACTCACGCCCTCAAAGTCATCACTCAAATGTAACTATGGGTCTCCCGCCCACAACATCAATAGTGCCCGTGGGATACCTTCCTCACTGCCGGCAGTTTATGATATAAAAGCACCACGGAATACACATGAACACGTGTCCCACTGTGTCCTAATAAAAGCAAGATAGGGTAAATGCGAAGGCATGGCTACTAACACCAGCATACCAACAAGGTCATAAAGCGTGTCATGATATCTGTCTGGGCCGTCACATGATCAAGCCGTCACTCGTCGCGATATCAAATGTGCGCGTCTAGCCCGAACTCTCCGCACTCGCGATAGGCCAACCTCGTAGGCGCGTGAGGTATTCCTCGCATCGAGGGTAGCTACTCCCGACATCTGGACTCGCGATCGCGTAGCCACATAGACGCGCATGACCATGAAGGCGCACACTAACACGGAACTCCGTAGTTCGCATGGATCCCGGACCCGCGTGAGGTATTCTCGAATCATGGTCCCGGATCACTGAGTCTACCCGCGTGGAGGCGACAACCTCGGACACAAGTCAAGGTGAGTGGTACAATACCAACATAACGGCTGATAGTCAAACAACTTTAAGCATAGTCGAGGGGAAAACCCCTTTACACTAACATCACAAGATACTAACACACGTAGCATCCTAGCACATTTACTTATCAATCAACAAGAAAGTATTACAAGGCTATCACAAACCAACACAATCAAGTTATACACACAAGGTACTTTATACTATATGCCAACAGGTTCGGGTTCCTATCCCCAAAGTACTTCATACATTGACTTTTTAAAAGATATGTTACCTTCCCAAAAGTCTCACAATACCCGTAGTATATGAAAAAATAGAGTGATTATCTTTTGAAGTAAATCAAAACACTTATCTTTGTAAAATCAAGTAACAACATTATTATCCAAACGTCCAAGTTTGCCTAATTTCAAATGTTCACGTTTCTTATTTTAGAAAGGTTTCGTAGTTCATAGTCTTATTCATTTAAGAATATAATTCTCTTTTAAACTATCTGAGAAACATAAGCCTTATATGTGAGTAGGATATTCTTGTTTATAACAATCTTATTACAGCAGCCATGATCTAGGAAATATCATTTTGTCTCATCTTAGCTTCTATGCAGATAGAAGTTTCTACTGGTTTTAATAATACTTAATCTGTCAAAACATTTCCTTTTATTAACGCTGCAGTGGTTTGTCGATACACATTCTGATTTCCGAAATCAGTAAAACATTCTTAAGCCGTTATTACCTAACTTCCCATAAAGCTAGTATAACTCTTAAGTTTTCAAAAACCAAGTATTACTTCTTCTTTCGAAATGATTCAAAAATCTTTTGAAATACTTCAAGTTCTTTATTAACACATAACAAGCGCTTATAGTTCAAATCAGTTACCTTTTAAAAATCACAAGTATTTTCTTACCAACATAAAGCTGTTATAACCAACTTCCCAATAAGCCGTTATAACACTTTATATTTTAAACCAATAAAATACGTTTAGCACATGTACGTCTACCGTACTACATAGTTCACACATATCATGCTAGAAGAGATAGGAAGAGGTTCACATACCTCGCGACGAGTATCGACTAATAGCAAAACGCTCCAAGTACCTCCAACCGTCGGCTACTCCTTAAGTCAAGTAGATCGCGCCATACGTAGTACTTCAACCTATAAGGCCACAAGACGCTTATTAACATTTAGGTCTAATCGTAGAACATTCTACAGAAAATTCGGCAGCACCTCCCCCCCCCCGCAACAGCGTAAATCTCCTCTATCTGGGGTAGCTGCAAGCCAACCGAGGGGTTATACGTCTAATCCGGACGTGCACAAGTCTACCTCACGAAAAGCTACACAAGTCTCATGTCTGATACCTATGTAAATACAGTTCAGTACTCTTCTTTCGAAAAGGTTTCTTATTATTCAGGCTTAAGTCAAAAGACATTGCCGATAACTACGTTCAGTACTAAATATATAGTATACTTCACTATATAATCTAAAAACATGGAATTTCCAATTACAATAGGGGGGCAAGATAATTACCTCGATAAGCCCATAATTATCCGAGTTTAAATGTCGATCCTGAGCAAGGTTTAGCTCCTACTCAGTGCGCTCAGGCCAGCTCAAACAACCCTTAGAAGTTCTAACCAACTTCTACTTATTACTCCAACTAACTATGGAGATTTTCCTTAGGGTTTCGGTTTTGTGACTGACGGGAAGCATGATAGTATAACTGGGCTTTTTATATAGGTACAACCTTAGAATACTACAAGGTATACGGCTAAGGTAATTTGGGCATTATAACAATACTTTTGAGAGTATTTCTACCAAGAGGGGGTATTATACGAAACAACTAGGCTAGGGGTACCACTGCTAGCACCCAGAGGGAGGGCTCTCGGCCAAGGGGGAGGGGGGAGGCTCTTGGCCGAACTCAACACAAAGGGGAGGGAGGAGGATTTTAACACTTAGAAATATTTAGGAATGGATGAACAAGTCTTCCAAGGGGGGGTATTTATAGGACAAGCCAAGGCCAACCAATGGCCAAGATCATGCCAAGTGCATAGCAAGTGTAGGGCCAAGATCTTGCCAAGTGCACCCTAACCAACTAACACACAAAATATCCTACCTACTACTTGACAAAATAGTCACCATTTCGTCCAAGCCAACCGCCCACAACGTGCTCCAATGAGAGGGTGACAAGTGTCGCCCTCTCGTTGGTCCAAAATGTTCCGTCTCTCGGAAAAATCCGCAAAAATTAAAAATGACATAGCCGTAATTTACCCTACGAAAGCTGTGGAAACGTTTCGTCGAAAAACGAATCTAAACGGGTGTTGTGAACAAAAAAAATTCGGCCAAGCCTTAATTACAAGTTCAAATTTTCTACGTACGCCCCACGTACATACTCGGAAATACGGTATAACATTCTCCTCGCCGAAACATTCGTCCGAATGTTCCTTCTAAGTCTCAAAACAAACGCGCGGTATAGTCCTCACCGCTATACTTACGAAAATAATCACGCACGTAGCTACGAAACACCCGCAAAAATACCTCCATCCAAGTCCACGAGGAAACACCTCTAACATTACCACAAACACCTCTCTCGGGTCTAAAATATACTTCGCGCACCTTCTCCTTATAAAGGAATGATCACATCTATGCCGCAATACATGCTCGCTTCTCCCTTTACTCGTCGTGATACCACTTTCGTCACTTTGCCGCGAGGTTCTAGTGTTACTCCGGCGACCCAACAAATGGTACCGGGCTGCATGCGATCCCTGAGGCTGTCGTACACTCGAACTCTTACCACATTTCTGATACTGCTTCAGTTTCCAAAACTCGGGGTTACTATTTCTAACGTGGTCATCATTAAAAGGGAACACTCTGGATGGATCTCCGATACTTTCCCGATCATATCAAAACGAAAGACCGGACGTACTGCCTCCTAAGTCGGACGGCAAATGCTAACATATAGGCAACCTGGCCTATTCTTCACATGAACTCAAAAGGGCCCAAAGTAACTCGGGCTAAGTTCCCTCTGTTTCCCAAAACTCGTCACACCAAACGGTGGTACCTTGAAGACCGGCCGTCAACCTGAACTCTAAGCGTCGTGCCGATTATCGCACGATTTCTCGAGCCGCGTAACCTCTTCTAGACAAGCTTTACCCTATCCACAGTCTGCTGGAACAAGCCTGAACCAACTATCTGAATCTTGCCAACATCGAACCAATCGACCGGCAAGTTACACTTCCGCTCTCTGAGGCCTCATAAGGCGACATTCGAAAATTGAAATGGTAGCTTAAACACTCCTCCACAGAGACAACAATCCCACAACTACCTCTGAAATACACACAGGCCCGGCGAATGCGATTTTGAGACTCACCGAGTTCTTAACCTGCTGGTAAAACTTCCGAAACCAAAAAGCGTACCACAGGCTCCACTGCGCCATAAGGTGAAGGTAGGCACCTCGTGCGACCTTACAACCTTTACGATATATCATCTCGCATAACCTCTGCGAGTAAACGGTCTTTGCTAGAAGACAAGGCGGTGACCTCGCCGGCGACTGCGGTCGAATGCGTCCACGAATTAAATGCGTTGGTTAACTAAACTCGGCCTAACACCTCGTGACCTACCACAAGGCGGGACCACCACAAACTGACCCGCGCACCAAACATGCGGCGGGTTGACCAACGCGGCCTCAACCCGACCCGCAGCGCTAAACGCTAGTTCTCCGAAGGAAAACTCTCACTAATTCACGTTACGAAAACCTAGCGGTCTTCTTAGCTCAACTACCCTCTTTCATTCCACACTACCCAGGGACTTATCCCGTAAACATAGCTCACGTGCACTATGCACTCCTATAAGGGTCAAACATAAACATACGTCTATTTCTCGAGATGGCCTTACCTCTAAGGTCTCTACGTATAAAACTCTAAGGCTCACACCTTCTCTATCCCCCAAATCTTACTTGGTTAACTAACCAAGATTTCTAATCACAATAAACACTCATGTTATCTGAACATAAAACTTAAGGTATACTCACCTTATCACGTATACAAAGCTCTAGAGGGTTAAAGATATACACAGATCTCTTCTTACTCCTTAGTCGTTCTAATCAAACACCTTGTAGGCGCAGCTAAGGAAGATGACAAACTACCCACCGATCCTGAAGGCTAAGTCCTCCCGCAAGGACACTCTTTCGACATCAGACCCTGACGGTCATAGGTACAACAAGTACCAACTAAAAGACGACATTCCCTGAGATGACGCCTGCCACACTGTGAACACTGAGAAAAACTGAATCCAGATGGCTGGAACCTTCGTGTGACTGTGAACCGGAAGCTCTGGAGCTCTGACCAACTCCTGCATACCCCGAACGTCCTGAACCCTGTGGAGGACCTTTCTGCACTGGTGGATGTGCATAATCTAATCTGCTGGTGAGGTGACTCGACTCGAAAGTTACCAAAGGACCTTCTTTGCTGGCCTCTTCTGCGTCGCCGTTAACCCGTCGATCTCTACGTTTCTCGGCCTGCTGCGCATAAGCCCATACACAGGCCATGCCCAAGCCTAACTGAAGAATTACTCTCGCACAACCCTCTCTTAGATAGTCATCAAGACTCGCGGTACATCGGTATACTCTCTGGTAGCCAAATCCATAGCTAGTAACAGGGTCGCCTCTTTGCAATCTATATTCACTGTTCTCGATGCGTGGGCGAAGGTTCAAATATCATGGCCGCATGAGGCTCGCCGCCGCCGTGCTAAACTCTGTTGGGGCTAGTGGCGTCGCAAACTCCCGAATGAAGCACCACCTGGTGATGATTGGGCACTGTGCCCACGTAACCCTGCGTACTCTGCTCGCGGCTCCTCTTGCGCGCCTCTGGGCGGGGTTGCCCTACGCGGAGGCATAGCGGTAAGGGAAAGAAATCGTTAGAGGTCCACACAACACGACTCTAAGGCACGATCTCGAGTGAAAAATAGAAACCAATCCTAAATATCCTATAGCCTCACGATTATTGGTGTAGTGCACAACACACCGATAATCAAGACTTCTTGGATACGATGCGTAGACACTTTCCGAGGATTAATCGCTCGATACCACTTTTGTCAAGACCGAACCGGGCGTGGTAGTGCCTTACCGGGCACCCGGTGAGTCATACATCAGAGAAAAATCAGCGGAACATAAATCAATAACATAAAATAACGGAAGTATAAACAATAATCTGTGAAAAACCTGCCTTTCGGCATACATATAAACAACAACTCTTTCAACATGAACAGCTTAATCCTTTTTACAAACCCTGCCCATAACAGTACTCTGCACTCTACGAATGATATGACAACAACGGCAGCGGACGGGGCCGTCATACCACGAATGTGAGCACCTATAACAACGAGGACTATACAAGCTAAGCCTCGAGAAAGCGGAGCTTTCCCAAACGCAATGAGCTGTGACCCTAAGAGCGAGGATCAACGGCGGGTGTACCTTTACTGCGGCATGACGCGGCCCCGAAGAGTCGATGCTGGCCAGTACAGTATGTGGCAAAAAAAATATCAGAATGAAATCATAATAGTCTATAAGCGAGAGACATGTATGATAACCAAACTACGATTCATAATAAATAGCGATCATGTCAAGTCGGGGACTCACGCCCTCAAAGTCATCACTCAAATGTAACTATGGGTCTCACGCCCAACATCAATCGTGCGTGGGATACCTTCCACTTGGCGGTTTATGATATAAAAGCACCACGGAATACACATGAACACGTGTCCCACTGTGTCCTAATAAAACGATGCAGGTAAATGCGAAGGCATGGCGACTACTAACACCACAGTACAACAAGGTCATAAAGCGTGTCATGATATATCTGTCTGGGCGTCACATGATCAAAGTGGTCACTCGTCGCGAGATCAAATGTGCGGCGTCTAGCCCCGAACTCTCCGCGACTCGCATAGGCCAACCTCGTAGGCCGCGTGAGGTATTCCTCGCATCGGTGGCTACTCCGGCGTCGCACGGACTCGCGATCCGCGTGGCACATGGACCGCGTGACCATGAAGGCGACACTAACACGGAACTCCGTAGTTCGCATGGATCCCTGGACCCGCGTAGGTATTCTCGAATCATGGTCCCGCATCGCTGAGTCTACCCGCGTCGGAGGCGACTTAACCTCGGACACAAGTCAAGGTGAGTGGTACAATACCAACATAACGGTGATAGTCAAACAACTTTAAGCATAGTCGAGGTGAAAACCCATTTACACTAACATCACAAGATACTAACACACGTAGCATCCTAGCACATTTACTTATCAATCAACAATAAAGTATTACAAGGCTATGACAAACCAACACAATCAAGTTATACACACAAGGTACTTTCTACTATATGCCAACGAGTTGGGTTCCTATCCCCAAAGTACTTCATACATTGACTTTTTAAAAGATATGTTACCTTCCCAAAAGTCTCACAATACGTAGTATATGAAAAAATAGAGTGATTATCTTTTGAAGTAAATCAAAACACTTATCTTTGTAAAATCAAGTAACAACATTATTATCCAAACGTCAAGTTTGCCTAATTTCAAATGTTCACGTTTCTTATTTTAGAAAGGTTTTAGTTCATAGTCTTATTCATTTAAGAATATAATTCTCTTTTAAACTATCTGAGAAACATAAGCCTTATGTGAGTAGGATATTCTTGTTTATAACAATCTTATTACAGCAGCCATGATCTAGGAAATATCATTTTGTCTCATCTTAGCTTCTATGCAGATGGAAGTTTCTACTGGTTTTAATAATAATTAATCACAAAACATTTCCTTTTATTAACGCTGCAGTGGTTTGTCGATACACATTCTGATTTCCGAAATCAGTAAAACATTCTTAAGCCGTTATTACCTAACTTCCCATAAAGCTAGTATAACTCTTAAGTTTTCAAAAACCAAGTATTACTTCTTCTTTCGAAATGATTCAAAAATCTTTTGAAATACTTCAAGTTCTTTATTAACACATAACAAGCCAGTTATAGTTCAAATCAGTTACCTTTTAAAAATCACAAGTATTTTCTTACCAACATAAAGCTGTTATAACCAACTTCCCAATAAGCCGTTATAACACTTTATGTTTTAAACCAATCAAATACGTTTAGCACGTATCGTCTGCACGCACTACATAGTTCACACATATCATGCTAGAAGAGATAGGAAGAGGTTCACATACCTCGCGGCGAGTATCGACTAATAGCAAAAGCGCTCCAAGTACCTCCAACCGTCGGCTACTCCTTAAGTCAAGTAGATCGCGCCATACGTATTACTTCAACCTATAAGGCCACAAGGCGTTATTAACATTTAGGTCTAATCGTAGAACATTCTACGAGAAAATTCGCAACTCCCACATGACGTAAATCTCCTCCTCTATCGGGGCCGCTGCAAGCCAACCAGGGGGTTATACGTCTAATCGGACGTGCAATTCTACCTCACGTAAAAGCTACACAAGTCTCATGTCTGATCCATGTAAATCTGATTCGTACTCTTCTTTCGAAAGGTTTCTTATTATTCGGGCTTAAGTCAAAAGACATTGCGATAACTACGTTCAAGACTAAATATATAGTATACTTCACTATATAATCTAACAACATGTAATTTCCAATTACAATAGGGGCAAGATAATTACCTCGATAAGCCCATAATTATCCGAGTTTAAATGTCGATCTGAGCAAGGTTTAGCTCTATTCCGTGCGCTCCGACCCGCTCCAAACAACCCTTAGAAGTTCTAACCAACTTCTACTTATTACTCCAACTAACTATGGAGATTTTCCTTAGGGTTTCGGTGTTGTGACTGACGGGAAGCATGATAGTATAAGCTGGCTTTTATATAGGTACAACCTTAGAATACTACAAGGTATACTGGCTAAGGTAATTTGGGCATTATAACAATACTTTTGAGAGTATTTCTACCAAGAGGGGGTATTATCTGAAAACAACTAGGCTAGGGGTACCCCACGGCTAGCACCCGAGAGGGGAGGGCTCGGCCAGGGGAGGGAGGCTCTTGGCGAACTCAACACAAAGGAGGAGGAGGAGGATTTTAACACTTAGAAATATTTAGGAATGGATGAACAAGTCTTCCAGGGGTATTTATAGGACAAGCCAAGGCCAACCAATGGCCAAGATCATGCCAAGTGCATAGCAAGTGTAGGGCAAGATCTTGCCAGTGCACCCTAACCAACTAACACACAAAATATCCTACCTACTACTTGACAAAATAGTCACCATTTCGTCAAGCCAACCGCCATTAACGCGTGCTCAATGAGAGGGTGACAAGTGTCACCCTCTCGTTGGTCCAAAATGTTCCGTCTCTCGGAAAAATCCGCAAAAATTAAAAATGACATAGCCGTAATTTATCCTACGAAAACTGTGGAAACGTTTCGTCGAAAAACGAATCTAAACGGGTGTTGTGAACAAAAAAAATTCGGCCAAGCCTTAATTACAAGTTCAAATTTTCTACGTACGTCCTTACGTACATACTCTGGAAATACGGGGTATAACAGTTCAGCTGTTGAGAAACTCCTTTACTTCGGAGGCTTATCCCTGGTATTGTCGGTTGTTGTACATTCGAAGTGCGGTGGGGCCTGTCATACGCTTGTTATTCTTAGAGGTATGTAGTCACATTTGTGGATTGAGTTGTAAGAACAGAGATGTAAGGTTTTATTTTTGGTATTGTGTATATGTTACGGAAGGTGGCCTTATCGGCTAGCCTGTTGATGTCTATTGTCTAAGTATTTTTTTTATGAGTTAGGTATGTTCCGCTGCTATTCTCTGATGTGTACCTGCAAGGGGTGCCCAGGTAGGGCACCAATCGCGGGCCCGGGGTCGGGTTGTGACAAAAGTGGTATCAGAGCAGTTAGTCCTCAGAAAGTGTCTACAGACCGTGTCTAGTAGAGTCTTGGTTATCGGTGTGTTGTGCACCACATCTATAATCAGGAGGCTGCAGGACATTTAGGTTTGGTTTCCATTCTTCTCACTCTGAGATCATGCGATAGAGCTGTGTTGTTAGGGTCGTGTTACACCCCGTAATTCCATGATATTGATTTGAGGATATGATTAAGGAAATAAGATTTGAATTTTGGAAGGAAAGAATTGTTACATTTTCTTAAGGAAAATTATCCGAACCCCGTGAAGGAAAAGTGTTTAAAAATGAGAATTGGGTTCTCAAAATTGGTAAGTGTGACTTATGGAATTTATCGGATTTATGAATTTTTATTTTTGGATTTGGTCATGTGGGGCCCACCCGGGAAATTTAACGTTTTTGTGGGGCCCACAAGTTTTCCGATATTTTGGCCAATTATGGACTTTTTGGGAGATGAAAATATTTTGGACAATCATAGGGTAACACGTGGCACACCCCACCCCCTTATCTTGGTCTTGGAAGACTTTGACTTTGACTTAGATATTTTGGAGACTTGGCTAGATATTTTGTGGACAAGTGGACAAGTGGGCCATGTGGGTCCCACTCCACTTGTCTTGCTACATGAGATACACATCTATTTATTAGAGGGCTTGCAAGACTTGCCTTAACACTTAACCAAATAAGCTCTCATCTTTCTCTCATTTGAGCTCAACACCAAGACCACCAAGAACACCTAGTGTTGATTAAGTTTCTTACTCCTAGATTAAGCCCCTAAACCAAGTGTTAAACCAAGTTAACTCTCCAAGCCTATTAAACCTTGCCTTGGCCGAGAGTGTGGGTGTCAAACCCTAAGGTTCCGTCGACTTTTTGGAAGCGAAATACAAAGTGGAGTTGTGTATAAGTTCATAGAGGTCACATATATGTGATTGGGAATTGAAGAAGTGGAGTGAAACGAAAACTGCGGACCAAAACATAGCATTCTGCCCGGGATGTTTTAAAGGCTAAAAATGAGGTAATAATTCTTCTTTTTCCGCAGTAATTGGATATTACTCATTGTTATAGTGTATGGATGACTTCTTCTTAAGGAAGATATGGAAAATAAGGTGTGCATGTACCCTTTTTATGTTGTTGGCCAAGACTAGGCATATTTGTCGTCGTTGGATTCGTTGGTTATTATTGTTGTTATCCACACTTGTTGCATGTTAAAATAAGGTAATATGGTTGTTTATAAGTTAGTATGTCATATATGGAAGTTTTGGAACTCGAATTGGAATAAAATGGATTAAGGAAAGAGTTATCGGATTGTAGTTGTTTTAGCCGAAAAACTGCCCAAAACTGTTAGACGTTGTCGTATCATTTTATGGACTGTTTTGGGCGTGTATAATGCTGGAAATTAAGCCCCTAATATGCATGTTTAAGTGTAGTAGTTGCTAATGAAAGTCCTAAGGAAATAGGGGTGTGGAAAGGTGTTGAAACGCCTCACATTTTACCCTCGTTATTGTTGGATTACGGACTGTTTTTATGGGCTGATTTGTGGACTGTTTTGTATAACTGTGGGGAAGAATTTTACACGTCCTATTAGGCGTGTAATCCCCTTTGTATTGTTGAATTGTTGGGCCTTAAATGTGGCGTTTGGTTATTGATTTTCGGGCCTTGAAAAAGGTGGAAAAGTACGTAGAAACAAAGGAAGTGTTGTCTGATTTTTCGTAGAATTTAGTGCCTTTGCACTTGGAATATTCTACGTTTGAATCTAGAAGTTAATAGACGTATTATGGTCATTATAGGTTGAAGTACTACGAGTAGCGTATTCTACTTAAAGGATGGAATAGCTCAAGGTTGAAGTACTTTGGAGCATTTTGCTACTTGTCGATAATCGTCGCGAGGTATGTGAACCTCTTCCTTCTTTTGACATGATTCTATGTATGGAATATACATGTGGTATTATTTCATGTTTCCTTCTACTCTTAGAAGTTAAGAGGTATGTATGTTGATTTACTCTATGTAATGGTTTTGTCTAAGTTATCCTAAGTTCTTACCAAGTCTTATGGGGGATGTTGGTAAGAGTCGTTAGGAGGTATTTGGAGCCAAGTTGACTTGGATAATTTACGGCACGAATGAGAATAAGTATCGAACAAGCCATTACAGCGTTAATAAAGTAAAATGTATCGACAATCAATTAAATTAAAATGAGTAGAATTCTCCATCTGCATAGAAGCTAAGATAAGACAAAATTGTATTACATTTTCTAGATCATGGCTGCTTTAATAAGATCGTTATAAGCAAGTATAATATACTCACACACATAAGGCATATGTTACTTAACTTAAAGAGTTTACGTTATGAAGGGTTAAGACTATGAACTATGAATTCTTAAAAGGTTAAGATACTTTATTTTTCAAGTTATGAGACTTGATTCTTAAAGGAAGAAATGACTTCATTTTAAAAGTATAGGATACTTGATTTGGAAAGTATTGACATTCGAAAGATAAGAAGACTTGATTTCTAAATTAAGAAACTTGATTTCTAAAAGAGAAGGGACTTGAAGTATTTTAAGAGTATACGATACTTGGTTTTCGAAAGTATAAGTCTCTTGGTTATAAAAAGAATGTATTTGCCTAAAGTATAAAGTTAGTACAACGACTTTATGGAAAGTTGGTTATAATAGCTTTATGGAAAGTTAAGAGTGGTTTACTCAAGTAATGTAAGTAATGATAAATGACTTGAAAGGAAGAAAGGCAAATTGATTTGAAGGCATCAATTGCTTAAAGTTTTAAAGTAAAAAGTCACTTGATTTAGAAGTATTTAAATGTAGTTCTAAAAGGTATTGTGACTAGTTTCGAAAAGAAGACATGACTTGGTACTACGGTTATTAGTATCTTGGAAGTTTTATATGAAAAAGAGTCATTTTAAAAGAATAGAAGTACGTAGTACTTTGGGATTAATTCCCGGATTTTATAATGACATGTTAGTGCCTTAAGTAAACTAAAACGGGGGTGTTTATAAATAAGGTTAATAAGAAGTTAGGGGATTTCTTAACTTGCTTATGTTATGTATGATAAGTCGGTAGTGCTTATGTTATGTATGATAAGCCGGTAGCGCTTATATTATGTATGATAAGCCGGTAGCGCTTATGTTATGTATGATAAGCCGGTGGTGCTTATGTTATGTATGATAGCCTTTGGTGCTAGTGTTATGAGTATAAATGTGGGGTAAACCCCCAAGACGTTATACACCTCCTGAGTATAAATGCGGGGTAAACCCCCAAGACGTTATACACTTCTGAGTATAATTGTGGGGTAAACCCCCAAGACATTATACATCTCCATGGATTTGCTACCCATGATGCGAGCATGGCGTATTTGCTCATTGCGGGCCCGTAGGGCCTAAGCGGGTGAAATAGTCCTGTGCGGGTGAAATAGTCCTATGCGGGGCAAATTGTCCTATGCGGGTCCACAAGACCCTTGCGGGTGAAATAGTCCTAGGAGTAGGATTTCCAAATGATACTATGGGCAGGTGGCCCTAAGTAGATCATAAGCTTCCTATTTTTATGCAGTATACCTTTATGGGCAGACTTATGTGACTTTATCGCGTCCCAGATTGGGCCGGGCAGTATACCTTTATGGGCAGACTTATGTGAGTTTATCGCGTCCCAGATTGGGCCGGGCAGTATAGGCGTCCCTCCATAAAAGGGGCCAGATTTATTTATGAAAGGTAAGTAAGTTATATGGTAATTAACTTGATGATTTTTACTAAGTATGTACGTAAGCATTTGACTATAACTCTTATTGTAAAATGGGAAAAGATAATAATGTGCAATTAAGTTCATGAGTGGTAATGGCACGACAAGATCTGATATTTACTTTTTATACTTGCCCCTGTAATTCTTTTGTACAGTTATGATTTGTTAATTTACCTTATTTCCGTTCCATATTAAATTTTTGTTATCGACCCCGCCGAAGCTGCGTTCATGTCCGCAGGTTTAGGTGCACAGTTGTGGATCCGCGAGCTTAGGATCCTAGTTCAACATTTTGAGATGGCTCCAATGTTCCGGAGCTTGTCATTATGGCTAGGTATATTCAGGGGTACGGCGGGGCCTTGTCCCGTCATAGTAATTGTCCAAAAATCTTAGAGGTCTGTAGTCACATATTGTGGGTCAGTTTGTAAAGAAAATGAGGCAACTGCTTCGGTTATGTATTTATATATCCAAGAAGATAGCCTTATCGGCTAACCTGTTGATTTCATTTCTGTTGATTTATTTTATAAGTTTCATGTATGTTCCGCTGATTATCTCTGATGTATACCTGTAACGAGTCGTGACAGGTCGTCTCTCCCTAACGAGTTATGATGATTGCAGCTACGAGAAAGACAGCAGTGACCCAGAAAAGATTATGTGGATTGCGTATCCAGGTTGGTAATATTTGTAGTATAGTTGGTATTATGACATACAACTATACGAATTTATGTATGAGGGTCACATATGTATTGCCTAGAATGATTTTAGATTACCAGGAATTGGTAAGGACTAAATAAATACCGGGAAGGTATGAAACAATTTAATGAACTCTCATCAAGGTTTCACGTACTAATTTGAGATAATTAGGAGATGATGAGTTGTCTGAGAAGGTAATGGACCCTTAAGAAGTTATAATTAAGGGACTTAATGGAAGACTATGTTAATAGATTAAGCTACGTGGTATGATTAAGAGAATGGTACTGGTGAGACCCGTATGGAGTAAGTATGGTTGTTGTGGTTAAGACAACACGATTATGGTGTTATGAGAAGTTATTGTACCCGTTTACGGGGGGACTGATAAGGTAGGCTTGGAGCATGGAAATTGCGAGCCTAAGAATTTTGATAACCGCCGAGACCTTAGGTATATAAGGCCTTCTCGGGTAGTAAAAAGTTAAGTCAGACCAAGGATAAGAGTTAAGTACGACGCCGAGTCGGGTTGAGGACCTATTAAGGGTCGCCCCATAGCCTGAAATAGAATGGGATCAGTTGGTAGTAGTCCCGCTACGTGACAGGGTCACGAGGGTGCAAGGCCCAAGTCTAGTTAATCATTTTACGGGTTCGTGGACGCATTCCACCGGAACCAGGTTGTGAGAGCCGGAAATGGCCTTATATTGTTTAATTTAGTAACTCCAAATAATGGAGGCCAAAATTAGTATGGAAGTTATGTACGTAAGCTAGAATAAGTTTGGAAGTACGGAAAAGATGCGGCCAGGTAGAAAGTGAGCAACCAAGTGTAAAAGATAGAGTCTGAATCCATGAGAACCTTTAGAGGTAACTACACCCGTGAGTGATGGGTGGTAGCTGAGCGGGTGTATAATAATTGCCCAGTGATGATATAGTCGTCGGACCCTAGCAGACCTAGTAGAACTGATATGACAGACTTTGAGGACTTTATGGGTACGGGCTAGTTGGCTAGTCTGTGTGACTTGTGCGTTTGAGGAAAATTGACGCAGAAAGTAAGTAATACTTGAATTTGAAGGAACTTATGTTAAGTGCCCTTGGAGGTACTTGGAGTTGGTTGGGTGTGGCGGTCAGGGCCACGACCTTCCAGATAATTTCAGGAAAGCGCGCAAGCGAGAATAAGTTAAGTACGAGTGCTGCCTGCGGAAAACAGAAGACATCGTTGGTAGGTTTTAAAAATTTATACGATTATAAGGTGGCGCTTGATGATTAAGATTTTGAAAGGGAGATAAGTTCTCTCCCCCACATAAAAGGATAGTTTTTATGTATTATGGGATTATGTGTACTCATGTTGTTAGACGAAGGATAAGAGACTGGTAAAGTCTTTAGTATCGTTATGCCATGGGTTACAGTTTTAGATAACCATGGGGAAAAAGTATTGTGTTGGGGTAATTGAGAACGATGTTAGGAAATGGCTGAGGAAGTTTCGTAAGGGTATAAATGCAGGTAGTACGCATGTATGAAACTGTATGATTACGAATCAAGATAAAAATACTTTTGCTAATAGTAAGCATAAGAGAGGGTTATGACCAGAATGATAAAAGAGAATACAACTATGGTTATGTAAGTTGCATGAGATATGAGTACCCCAGACTAGTGTAAAGACCATTAGTAAATGATGGGCAGTAAGAACACCTCGAGGAAAAGGTGGTAACGTTTGTACTTACGAGAAAGATAGTAGGAAAATACGGGGAGGTAAGAGACCCCAAGACAACTTGTAAAGAAAAAAAAGGTAAGACGAGTAGACACTCGAACGATAAGAAATCTTGGCAAACCTTTAGACTTTGTAATACCATGAATTGGGCTTGAACACCTGACTATAAGCTCTATGAGCTGGAATAAAATAATAGGATTACTACTTGACGAGATCAAGGAAATCTCCCCCCTAAATTGTGTCTGACAGGAAGTCTTAGCCATGAGGCAAGCAAAGGAATCAAATATGAGTATGGTGACCAAGTTTGGTTGCGACAGAGAAAGGAAAACAGAAACCATAATTGAGATTAAGGATGCTCGAATATTTCGCAAGTATGAGAAAGGCTTCCAGTTATTGGAAGATAAGTTGACCACGAATACAGTTCTAACCCCTCCTGAGAGACTAGAGGGTTAGGTTATTATTGTAAAACTTTGGGTGTTGGGCTAGGTTGTGTGCGGACGCAACACGATAAGGTTAGAGCCTATGTTTTCCCGGCGGTTAGGGAAACATGAAAGGAATTATGCTACTCACGATTTAGAGTCGGCGACAGTTAATGGTGCCTTGAAGATTTGAAGGCATTTACTTATATAGGTTTCATGTGGATATTTATGCAGACCATAGGAGCCTCCGGTATATCTTCAGTCAGAGGCAGCAGAATTTGCGACAAAGACGATGGTTAGAGTTACTCAAGGAATGTGATATTGATATCCTATACCACCGGGTGAAAGCCAAGACGGTTACAGATGCTCATGGTCGTGGATCTATGGGTAGTCTGTCAGATGGGCAGCCAGATAGACAGGACATGGTCCGTCAGATCCATCCGCTAGCGAGCCTTGGGGTTCGGTTGGTCGATACCGATGATAGTTGGGTACGGGTTCGTGAGATTGCCGAGTCTTCCATCGTTGTTGAGGTGAAGAGGCGACAGTATGAGGACCCAGTTATGATACGGTATTAAGACACGACTTTTCGAGAAGAGGAGAGTTTATTTGACGTAGCGTCTGATGGGGTGCTAAGATTCGAGGGCAGATTGTGTGCTCCCGATGCTGCAAGATGTGTCAACAGGTTTTAGGGGAGGCACATAGTTCTCATTGCTCTATTTGTTCGGGGCCGACTAAGATGTATCATGACCTTAGATGTATGTATTGGTAATATGACCTGAAGAGGGACGTAGCAGGGTTGGTTGCTTAGTGTCCGAATTAGTAGCAGGTCAAGGTTGGACACTAGAAGCCCAGTGGGCTATTGCAGGCGATTGATATTCCAATATGGAAGTGGGAGGTGATCAACATGGATTTTGTTACAGGGTTGCATCGTACTCGGAGGAAGTGCGACTCCTTATGGGTTATGGTAAACAGGCTGACGACATCAGCCCATTTTCTTCCGGTCAGGACCACTTACTCGGCTGAGGTTTATGCTAGATTATATAGCAGGGAGATTGTGAGACTTCACGGGGTTCCTACATTTATGATGTCAGACAGATGAGCTCAGTTACGGATAACTTCTGGAGGTTTTCCAAAAGGGGTTAGGGACACAGATGAGTCTCAGTGTTGCATTACACCCTCAGACCGACGGACAGGCAGAGCGTACTATCCAGACACTTGAGTATAGGTTGCGGGCCTGTGTTCTTGATTTCAGAGATAGCTGGGAGGGTTATTTGCCTCTTGTTTAGTTACGTACGATAACAAATACCCTTCCAGTATTCAGATGGCCCTGTATGAGGCCTTGTATGTAAGAAAGTGTAGATCGCCGGTTGGTTGGTTCGACGGAGGCGAGGTTCAGTTATTTGGTCCAGACTTGATTCAGCGGGCTGTGGATAAGGCGAAACTTATCCAGGAAAGATTATTAGTAAGCTCATAGTCAGCAGAAGCTTTATGCAGATAACCGACGTCGACACTTGGAGTTCTGGTTGACGTTTTGGTATAAGTATTGTTATGTGTCCACGTGTGGCATTATTAGT
Organism: Przewalskia tangutica; assembly: GCA_029844215.1. Lineage (NCBI taxonomy): Eukaryota > Viridiplantae > Streptophyta > Magnoliopsida > Solanales > Solanaceae > Przewalskia > Przewalskia tangutica. The sequence continues at coordinate 81,068,627 of CM056723.1, read as the reverse complement.
ATGTAGGGGTTGTAAAAGGAGGATATGTCGCTATCTATAAGATTGACTCCGAAAGAATATTCGGGGATGAATGTTTCTAAGGGGGGAAGAATGTTACACCCCGTAATTCCAAGACATGTTTATAAGAACATACGTAAGAACTCAAAAGTGTTAAGATTTTAGACTAGTAAAAATTTATCGGAATTATGGAAATTTCGGAAAAACGAAATATTGCGACGAACGGGAGGGCGACACGTGTCACCCCTTAGTGGTATTGGACGAAATGACATGGATAAAATGGTCATTTGACCAATATTAAGATGAAAGTCTTGCTAGGCTAAGAGCTTGATAACATTGACCAAGTCAATGAGCACACATAGCTTGATATTTAAATAAAATTCATCCAAGCCACACAAGTGTTCCAATCTAGACCCTTGAATATAGTATTTATCTACACTAGTAGTGCAAGACTTTGTCATTTTCAACACTTAGAGAAATTTAAATCTTGTTCTTGCTCACTAGTGAAGCTCACGGAATGGGCACTTTTTCTAGAGGAAAATTTTCAATTGTTGTCCAATAATCTCCACACTTTTAACCAAGGTTCCTAAGAGTATTGTAAGGGTATCTCAATAGAAAAATCCCAGAAAAGTGTCGTTTTCGTATTATTAGCAAGATGAAAACCTAGTCACTTTCCTAGGTTTGGATTGGAAGTTAAAGGAAAGTTGTGTGTGATCTTCTAAGGGCTTCAAGTGGCGGATTGGAGTGTCAAGGAGAGGCTCTAAGTTGCTAGGGAGCGACTTCGGATCTTGAAGTTGGATTAAGGCTCGTTGAGGTAACAATCTTGTTCTCTTAAGTGTTATAAGATTACATATTGTTGTAGCCTTACTTTTTAGCTAGCATGAAGTATGTGTATTAAAGATTGATAAGTGTTATGGATATTGGAAGCCTAGAATCCGAAATGACATTGTTAGCCATTTGAAATTGAAATACAATTTGGTCGATAATTAGAATCGTCGCATGTTATCTACTTGAAGATTATAGTTGTTATAATCAATTGCGGCTTTATAACATGTTGTACTAAATAACTTGGATTGAAAAGGGATTGGAAAGAAGACTTTGTGTTATTATGCCTCAAATTGCCGAAATGACATAGTATGTTGGATTAGTTTGATATTCAATTGTGGGGCAGAATTTTACACGTCATGTTAAGGCGTGTAATCCCCTTTGTATTGCTGAATTGTTAGGCCTTAAATGTGGCATTTGGTTATTGATTTTCAGACCTTGAAAAAGGTGGAAAAGTATGTAGAAACAAAGGAAGTGTTGTCCGATTTTTCGTAGAATTTAGTGACTTTGCACTTGGAATATTCTACGTTTGAAGCTAGAAGTTAATAGACGTATTATGGTCATTATAGGTTGACATACTACGTACGGCGTATTGGACTTAGCAAGTGGATTGAACCGAAGAGGTATGTGGAACTTTCTTATCTCTTGAGCATGAATAGTTGTAAATATATAGTACGGTAGACGTACGAGATTTTGACAATCTAGTCCATTTGATATCCTTGACTTATTTTAAGAATGTCCAAGTTGGTTGAGTTAGGGAATTAACTCACTTGTTTAAAAATATTAAGGATATCTTAGTTTCTAAAAGTTAAGAAACTTGATTACTAAAGTTAAGGGACTTGAAGTATTTTAAAAGTATATGATACTTGTTTCGTTTTAAAAGTATAACTCCCTTGGATATAATGAAGAATGTAATTGTCTAAAGTATAAAGCTAGTATAACGGCTTTATGGGAAGTTGGTTATAATAGCTTTATGAAAAGTTAATAGAGTGGTTTACTCTAAGTAATGTAAATAATGATAAATGACTTGAAATAATGAAAGACAAATTGATTTGAAGGCATCAATTGCTTAAGGTTTTAAAAGAAAGAAGTCACTTGATTTAGAAGCCTAAATGTAATTCTAAAAGGTATTGTGACTTGTCTTGAAAAGTAGATATGACTTGATACTACGGTTATTAGTATCTTGGAAGCTTATATGAAAATGAGTCATTTTAAAGAGTAGAAGTACGTAGCACTTTGGGTTAAATTCCCGAATTTTTATAATGACATGTTAGTGTCTTAAGTAAACTAAAATGAGAGTGTATATGTATAAGACCAATAAGAAGTTAGGGGATTTCTTAACTTGCTTATGTTATGTACGATAAGCCGGTAGTGCTTATGTTATGTATGATAAGCCTGTAGTGCTTATGTTATGTATGATAGCCGGTAGTGCTTATGTTATGTATGATAGCCGGTTTTGCTAGTGATATATTGTTCATTACAGGGTCATTCCCCGGGTTTGTGGCATTTGCATATTCCGTGGATTTGCTACCCATGATGTGATGAATACCTCATGCGAGTCCGTAAGGGCTTTTGCGGGTGAAATAGTCCTATGCAGGGCAGACCAGTCCTATGCGAGGAATACCTCATGCGGGTCCATACGACCTATGCGGGCGGATACAGTCTATGCGAGGAAGTTACCTCATGCGGATCCGTACGACCTTTGCGGGTGAAATAGTCCCAGGAGTAGGATTGTTTAATGATACTACGGGCGGGTGGCCCTACTTTGATCACGAGCCTCTTATTTTTTATGCAGTAAAGTATACTCTTGTTTACTCTCATTGTTAGTAAGGCACAGTGTACTGTTAATTGAGTTATCATACGTGTCTCCAGCTTTATTTCAGACTTATGATTTCATTACAGTATTTTCAGTTTCACATATTTGGTACATGTTGTACTGACCTCCTTCGGGGAGCTGCGTTCATGACACAGGTAGAGTATACATGTTGTTGATCCTCACTCTTAGGATCACTGTTCAGCTGTTGAGAAACTCCTTTACTTCGGAGGCTTATCCCTGGTATTGTCGGTTGTTGTACATTCAGGGGTAAGGCGGGGCCCTGTCCCACCACAGTTGTTATTCTTAGAGGTCTGTAGTCACATTTGTGAATTGGGTTGTAAGAACAGAGATGTACGGTTTTATTTTTGGTATTGTGTATATGTTACGGAAGGTGGCCTTATCGGCTAGCCTGTTGATGTCTATTGTCTAAGTATTTTTTTTATGAGTTAGGTATGTTCCGCTGCTATTCTCTGATGTGTACCTGCAAGAGGTGCCCAGGTAGGGCACCAGTCGCGGGCCCGGGGTCGGGTCGTGACAAAAGTGGTATCAGAGCAGTTAGTCCTCGGAAAGTGTCTACAGATCGTGTCTAGTAGAGTCTTGGTTATCAGTGTGTTGTGCACCACATCTATAACCAGGAGGCTGCAGGACATTTAAGATTGGTTTCCATTCTTCTCACTCTGAGATCGTGCGATAGAGCTGAAAATATGGTATAAGGTATACAATATGAGCAGGGTTTAGGAATTTTATACTTGAGAAAAGTTGCCTTTCGGGCCATAAACACCCTCTCCAATTCGGCCCATGACTTCTGAAAATACGCGTAGACACCGCGATTCCGTTGTCTGGCACTGCGGTGCTTATTCAGCCGAAATCACTATAGCTTCCTGGAAATATGGCACCGCGGTTCCATGGCCAGGCACCGCGGTTCCTTCGACGGTGTTTCAGTTTTGGACTTTCGGCAAATTTTATGCCTCGGTGCTAATTTTCCTGACCGCGGTTCCATGGCACCGCAGTGCTACTTGGCTAGGCACCGCGGTGCCTCTCTGATTTCTGTCCGGATTGTGCCAGATTTTTTTTGTTCTGTTTGGCACTTCTTAGGCTTCATTCCTTGGGCTGTGCTTGTGCAGATTTCACCTCAATTAAGCTCATTTCATCCTCGATTAAGTACTTCTCATTTATGATCGCTGAGACACACTATACTAAAAGCAAAATAAAATAGTGAAATACTAACTAAAAAGGACTCAAAAGTGTATACAAAATACACTTAACAAACACCCCCAAACTTACACTTTACTCGCCCTCGAGTACAACACTAAACAAAAATAAAATAAAATAAAAACAAGGACTCTATAAGATGGATCAAGTAGTTATAACACTGCTTCTTCAAAATCATGGATGAAAGTTGGGATAATATGTTAGAACATACATAGCATGAGTAGTTAGCAATCTAGAATTTTCAAGTTAGATATTTCGCATTTTTACTTAGATCATGATCAATTGGAAATACAAATACCTAACCTATGCATGTCAATCTCATTCCATCTTTCCCAAACGCTATAGATCTGTCTACTTGCTATTCTCCACTAATCATAGACATACACTTTAAAGGTCATTCAGGACTTTCAAGGGTTGTAATGAAGGCTTAGGCAGGGGTAGATAAAAATAGGCATTTAGGCTCAAATTACGTACCATAAACATTTTTCTTTCAACTCTTTTTTCCTTCTTTTTGACTTTCTTTTCAATTTCATACCTATTCTCTCCCCTCTTTTCTTTTGAGAGAATGAGACACATTATAAATAACAAGCACCCCCAAACTTAGGATTTTGCATATTTTTCATTGGGGTGCATCACATTTTCACTATTATTTTTTCTTTTCCAACACTTTTTATTCCATGATTTTTCGATTATCACTTATGGCACAAATAGGGAATCATAGAGTGTCAAAGAAAGATCTTATTTTAGGCTCAAAGGGGCTGACTAGTGATACAATTGATGTCAGGATAGGTAATGAATGGTAAGAAGGACTATCAAAGAAATGCCTGAATCATCTCCCTAAACATGTATATCTTAACTATTTCGCCTCAAATAACAAGCAGACAGATTTTCTAGACATTTTTCAACCTTTCTTTCCATAACTGACACACACAGGCTAAGCACAAATATCTCAAATAATTAGATGTCATGAATTTTTGGCATATCTAACTTAAGCACACATATTTTTGCTTTCAATTCCATTACATTATCTCACTTTATCCACTCAATATCGTTAGCAACTACAATATGCCTGATCCATAAAACAAATTGTGACTCAACAACATAAAGACAAATCAAAAGACTCAAAAACAATAAGACACCCCCAAACTTAATCGACACATTGTCCCCAATGTGTGAAGACTAAAAATAATGAGGAACAACTTACTGACACAACGCAGAGGTCATAGCGGAGGTCTGAGAGGAAGGCCAAATTACTGTACACAAAGCCGAAGGAGGCACCGCGCTTCTTCTCCAAGCACCGCGATGCTAATTGCCGAAAAATTCCAGTTTCTTCAGTTTTTTGCATTGTTAACCATTCACCCTTCGGAGTGAGTCCTGCCCTTCATCTGTCATCCAAAAACACTAGCATACCAGATCGTGAGACTGTTCAAGATAAAATAAAATAAACTAAAACAAAATTTAAATGACATAATTAAAACCATTGGGTTGCCTCCCAAGTAGCGCTTTCTTTAACGTCTTTTAGCCGGACGCAAGTTACTTACTAAATCAAGGGGGTAGAGTGTCACCTCCACATATCCACTTTAGCACAATTTTCCTCCTCTTTCTCATTTGCTTTTTCACAGGGCTCATTTCAGGAGGGTTCATTCCCTTGTTCTTATCCACCACATCAGTTACGGGTGCAAAATTCTTACCATCAAGGGCATCAGTACCATTGGAGCTTTCATGAGGTGACTTTTTATCAACTACACCAACAGCAAAGCATCTAGCATCAACTTGAGGTTCAGTGGGCTGCTTGAAAACTTTAAACACCATTTCCTCACCTTGATCTCTGAGCTTTAACTCCTAATTTTCAACATCAATGTGGGCTCTCCCTGTGGCGAGGAATGGTCTCCCAAGGATCATGGGCATATTTTCATCTTCATCCATATCTAAAATGAGGAAATCAGCAGAAAGGATGAATTTACCCACTTGTACCAGCACATCTTCAATAATTGCTTGGGGATGCACAACTGAGCGATCAGCTAGCTGCAAGGTGACTGTGGTTGGGCTTGCCTCCCCTAAACTAAGTCTTTTGAACACAGAGAGGGGTATTAGGTTTACACTTGTCCCCAAATCACATAAGGCTTGCTTGCATGTCATATTCCCTATGGTGCAAGGTAGGGTGAAACTCCCTGGATCATTCAACTTTGGGGGAAGTTTCTTCTGCAATATGGCACTGCACTCCTCTGTCAGCACCACTTTCTCATAATCTACCAGCTTCTTCTTCTTAAAAAGGGTGTCCTTCATGAATTTCACATACACTGACATTTGCTCCAAGGCTTCAATGAAAGGGAGGTTAATGTGCAATTTTATAAATACCTCCAAAAATTTCAAAAACTGCTTATCCAAAGCCTTCTTCTGCAGTCTTTGAGGGTAAGGGATTTTGTTTGTGTACTCCCTCATCACTGCGGGTGGAGCCTTCTCTAAAGTAGGGCGGTCATCAGTAACCCCCTTCTTTACTACTTCAATTGTCTGCCCCACATCCTTCTCCTTTTCAATCACTGCTTGGGGTGCCCTCTGATCTAGCTGCTTTCCATTTCTCAAACTTACTGCTTGGCATTGCTCCCTAGGGTTTATCACTGTATCACTAGGGAGAGTTCCTTGAGGTCTGTCACTTAACTTCCCTGCCAACTGCCCCATATGAGTCTCCAAGTTCCTAATGGAGGATCTTGTTTCTGTCATAAACTGCTTGGTCTCTGTCATAAACTGTGTCTGGGTATTGGCCAATGATGAAATTGAAGACACAGTTTCTGCCATGAATTGAGTCTGAGAATTGGCCAAGGTCAACAATGCTTCTTTTATGTCATATGTCTTCTCTTGTGGGTATGGTGGGCTGAACTGCTGTGAGGATGATTCCTGAAATGGTGGTTGTTGCCCTTGTTCATTCTTCTATGAAAAATTTGGGTGATTTCTCCACCCTGGATTATATGTGTTAGAGAATGGATTGTTGTAGGGTCTCTGAAAATTCCCCACTGCCTGAACCTGCTCCATGGGCACATTATTTGGGTCCACTGCTGTACATCTATCAAAAGTATGGGGACCCCCACAAATTTCGCATCTAGCTGGTGTCTGAACCACTTTAACTGACATGGTACTCTTCTGCATCTGCTTTGTCAAAGTAGCTACTTGCGCAGTCAATGCAGTGATAACATCTAGCTCATGAATCTCAGCCATCTTCCTACTGTTCATTGCTTTCTCATCGGCCCCCTGATGGTTGTTTATGACCATATTGTCACGCCCCGAACCCCGGGCCCGCGATTGGTGCCCTACCTGGGCACCCTTCTATTCATACAACACAATAAACCGCGCAAGATAAATAACACTCTTTTTTTTCTTTAAACACATTCCAAGCCGATAAGGCTGCCATAATATAAATCACCGAAAGAGTCTACACTGTTCAACAATGTAAATACAACTCTAGCTAGTCCACCCACATATGAATATAGACCTCTAAGAATTTGGATAGTAAACTGTGACGGGACAAGGCCCTGCCGTACCTCTGAATATACTTAGCCATAATGACAAGCTCCGGAACATTGGAGCCATCTCAAAATGCTGAACCAGGATCCTAAGCTCGCGGATCCACAACTGAGTACCTAGACCTGCGGACATGAACGCAGCCCCCCGAATGAGGTCAGTACAACAAGGTACTAAGTATGTAAACATGAAGTACAGGAAATCAGATCATAACTGTACAAAAGAATGTCAGGAGCAAGTATAAAAATCAAATACCAGATCCTACCGTGTCATATAAAACCAGAGTCAAATGTACCATGTATCACTGTACTACTACATCTATGTATCACTGTACTATTATAACACCGAGAGTCAACTATGCCCTTTTTTTTTTTTAAAACCACACAGTCCAAATATAACACGGGAGGAAAGTATGACAACCAAAATAACAGTACATTGTGCCTGATTAACAATGAGAGTAATGAGAGTATATATGGATACCCGCATCGTGGAGGGCTAGTCCACAGAGATGTATAATATCTCGGGGGTTCCACGAACCTTGTTATAACAAACTTCCCATAAAACCATTATAACACTTTCATTTTTAGAAAACTGAAGCACTACCACCTCTTTCCTTTTAATACAACCATGACACTATCATGTCATGTAAGGGATTTTAACCCAAAGTACTATTGTTATACCCCGTATTTCCAGAGTATGTACGTGAGGGCGTACGTACAAAGTTTAAGTCTTAAGTTGGCATTAGGGACGAAAATTTTGTTCACAACTACCGAAAAGAATTGTTTTTCGACGAAACGTTTTACAAAACTTGCGGAGGGAAAATTGCGGCTATGTCATTTATATTTTTGCGTATTTTTCCGAGAGATGAAATATTTTGGACCAACTAGAGGGCGACACTTGTCACCCTCAAGTTGGCGGTTTGTGATGGCCGATTGGGTGCTCATTTCGTGGCATGTTTTATGGCCTAAAACATGGGTCAATGTTTGTGAGGGATTTGTGGAGTAGGGTTAGGGTGAACTTGGGCAAATCTTGACCCTCCAATTGCCCCCCACTTGTCTTGATCATGGCCATTGAATTCCCTATAAATACCCCCCCTTGGTGCAAGACTTCTTCATCCTAAAAACTTTTCCTAAGTCTTGAAAACCCTTCCCCCCTTTGGAGAGGCTCTCGTCCATAGAGCACCCCTCCCCCTTTGTGAGGCCTTTTGGCCGAGAAGTACTTCCCCCTTCCTTTGTGGTGTTAGCCGAAAGTATCCCCCCCTCTTGAGAGTTGTTCTCGTAAAACACCCCCCCTTGGTAGAAAAGTATTCTCCAAGTATTGTTACTATTCCAAAATACCTTAGCCTTATACCTTGTAGTATTCCAAAGTTACCTCTATATGTAGAGCCCGTAAATACTACCTTATATTCCCTTCAGTCATAAAAACGAAACCCTAAGGAAAACCTTCATAGTTGGTTGAAGTGTTAAGTAGAAGTTGCGTAGAACTTCTAAGGGTTGTTTGGAGTGGGTTGGAGCGCCCAGAGTAGGAGCTAAACGTTGCTCAGGATCGACATTCAATCTTGGATAATTTTGGGCTTATCGAGGTAAATATTTTGTCCCCCTTTTGTAATTAGAGTTTACATACTGTTGAAGTATAAGAATTAAGTATAAGTTATATACAAGGAAGGTATATAAGAAGAGAATTGAACTGTACTTACATAGATCAGTATTTCTGATAAACTTGTGAAGTTTGTGGTGGGAAGTCTTTGCCCAATTTTCCGTAGAATCTTGTATCTAGATTTATTCTACCGAGTAGTCTAGACATTGATAGATTTGTATAACCATTATAGGTTGAAGTACTGCGAGTAGCGTATTCTACTCGAAGGGTGGAAAAGGCTAGCAGGATTACAGTACTTTGGAGCTATTTGCTAATAGTCGATAAATCGTCGCGAGGTATGTGATTCTTCCTATCCTCTTGAGCATGATATTTTAAAAGAATATATATAGTACGGTAGACGTACGTGTGTTAACTTAACGTGGTTTTACTGCGATGTCTTTTGACTTGAGTCTAAATAATAAGAATATGAAGTATTTCAAAAGAGTTAAGAAACCTTTTTGAAAGAAGAGTAACACTTGGTTTTAAAGGTTTTAAGAGCTTAAGAGTTATACTAGCTTTATGGGAAGTTAGGTATAACGACTTAAGAGAGATAAAAAGAATGGTTTATTGATTTTAGAAGTTAAGAGACTTGATCTTAAAAGATAAGAGACTTGACTTAATTGAATTAATATGAATAATGTTTTACTGATTTCGGAAATCAGAATAAGTATCGAACGAACCACTGCAGCGTTAATAAAGGGGAAATGTATTGACTAATTAAGTATTATTAAAACCAGTAGAAACCTCCATCTGCATAGAAGCTAAGATGAGACAAAATGATATTACATTTCCTAGATCCTGGCTGCTTTAATAAGATTGTTATAAACAATAAATAACCTACTCACACATAAGGCATATGTTTCTCAAATTGTTTGAAAGGAGAATTATATTATTAAGTGATTAAAACTATGAACTACGAAACCTTTCGAAAATGAGAAACTTGAGCATTTGAAATTAGGCAAACTTGAACGTTTGGAAAATAATGTTGTTACTTGATTTTACAAAGGGAAGTGTTTTGGTTTACTTAAAAAGATAGTCACTCTATTTTTATACTACGGGTATTGTGTGACTTTTGTGAAAGAAACGGATCTTTTAAAAGAGTTAATGTACGAAGTACTTTGGGGATAAACACCCGAACTTGTTAACATAAAGTAGAAAGTACCTTGTGTGAATAAACTTGATTGTGTTGGTTTGTGATAGCCTTGTAATACTTTCTTGTTGGTTTGATAAGTAAACATGTTAGGATGCTACGTGTGTTAGTGTCTTGTGATGTTTGTGTAAGAGGTTATTCTTATTGTGCTTATGTTGTTTAACGATAAGCCGTTGTGCTAGTATTATATCACTCACCTCTTGACATGATACCGGGGGTTAAGCTGCCCTCCGATGCGGGGTATACCTCAGGCAGTCTGTGTGACTATGATTCGAGATACCTCATGCGGTCTGTGTGACTATGCGGAGCTACGAGAGTTCCAGGTTAGTGTGCGGCCTTTGTGGTCATGCGGTCTATGTGGCCATGCGGACTGCGAGTCCAGGACGATACCGGGGAGTAGCTACCCTCGATGCGGGGAATACCTCATGCGGGCCTATGTGAGTGGCCTATGCGGAGCTGCGGGAAGTTCCAGGACTAGACGCGCACATTTGATACTGCGGGCGAGTGGCCAGCTTCGATCATGTGGCGGTCTAGACAGACCTCGTGATACAGTTTATGACTTTGTTGGTACTGTGGGTTTTAGTAGTCGGCTATGCCTTCGTACTTACCCGATACGGTTTTAGTATGACACAGGTGGGACCTGGTGTTCATGTGTATTCCTTGGTGTTTTTTTTATATCATAGACTGCCGGCAGTGAGGAAGGTATTCCACGGGCATGATTGATGTTGTGGGCGTGAGACCCATAGTTATATTTGAGTGTTGACTTTGAGGGCGTGAGTCCCTGACTTGACATGACTGCTTATTTATTGTGAACTGTAGTTTGGTTATCATACATGTCTCCTGCTTTATATAGACTACTATGATTTCATTTACAGTAATTTGATTTCACATACTTGGTACTGTTATCGACCTCGCCCGGAAGTGCGTTCACGCCGCGGTAGAGTACACCGATCGTCGATCCTCGATCTTAGGATCACAGTTCAGCGTTTTGGGAAGCTCCGTTTCTCCGGAGGCTTATCAGTGGTATAGTCCCCTGTCGTTGTAGGTACTTACATTCAGGGGTATGGCGGGGCCCTGTCCCGCCATTATCGTTATATCATTCTTAGAAGTGCAGAAATCGTTGTGGCGAGTTTGTAAATGGGATGTAACTGTTCGGATTTAAGTTTTTATATATATATGTCGAAAGGCAACTTGTTACACCCCGTAGTTCCAGTGTATGTATATGAGGACGTACGTACGTAAATACGACATTAAAATTGGAAAGGAAGAAAGATGTGATTTTTCGACGGAAAAGTTTCCGAATTTTGAGAAGGAAAATGTTCGTTAATGGGAATTGGATTCCCGGTTGGTATTCGGACTTTTGGAATATTTGAGAATTATGGAATTTTATTTCCGAAATTGGTCACGTGGGGCCACTGAGAATTTACGGTTTTGTGGGGCCCACTTTATTTTGAATTTTTGGCATTGCGGATATTTTGAAAGATGAAATATTTTGGGCGAGTGCGGGCGACACGTGTCACCCCGTGTGGCCATGTTGGCGAATGGAGAAGGCGAGTGGGGCGTTTTAGGTGGACAAGTGGCCCATTTTTGTGGTGGCCACTTGTCCCATTTTTGTGCTAGCCAAATGGTTGGCCAACTACCCACACACATGTACCCCATCCTCACCACACACTTTCCTAGATCTTGGCCATTGATTTTCCTATAAATACCCCATTGTTTCAAGACTTATTTCATCCACACTTTGAGATTCTAAGTCACAAAATACTCCCCCTTTGTTGAGGTTCTCGTCCTACTCTCCCCCTTGGTGTAGGAAAAATTCTTCAAGTGTTGATATAGTCCCAAATACCTTAGCCTAGTATCCCTAGTTGTATTCCAAGTTATTTCAATACTAGGAGCCCGAAAATTCTACTTTATTCCTTTAGTCGCAAAAAACGAAGCCCTAGAAAAATCTTCATAGCTTAGATGAAGTGTTAAGAGAAGTTATTTGGAAACTTCTAAGGGTTTCTTGGAGCGGGTTGGAGCGTCAGGAATTGGAGCTAAACGTTGCTCAGGATCGACTTATAATCTTGGATAATTTTGGGCTTATCGAGGTAATGATCTATGTCCCCCTATTGTAATTGGAAATTACATGTTGTAGTAGTTAATCATTGAGTATAAGATATATTGGAAGTATAATTATAAGGAATTGAACTGTATTTACATTGGACTGTATTTGCAGTAGACTTGTAGTATTATTGTGGAGTAGAATTGTACACGTCCGGTTAGACGTGTAACCCCGGCGGGACTTGTTGGTTTGGTAGAGGCCTCGTCTGAGGAGGAGTTTTATGTGGTTGCGGGAGGTCTGCTGAATTTTCCGTAGAATAAGGAATCTTGTATCTAGAATTATTCTACGAAGAGAGCTAGAGGTTGATAGACGTTTTGTGGCCTTTATAGGTTGAAGTACTACGAGTGGCGTATTCTACTTGAAGGGTGGAAAAGCGAGCAAGGTTAGAGTACTTTGGAGCGTTTTGCTAATTGTCGATAATCGTCGCGAGGTATGTGAACCTCTTCCTATCCTTTCTAGCATGATATTTGTGAAATATATTTAGTGCGGTAGACGCGCGTGTGTTTAACGGAAGTTGATTTTCCTTTTGTGTCCTTGACTTGATTCCAAAGTTAAGTGACTTGTTATGAAACATTAAGGACTTGAATTATGTTAAAAGTTGTAAAATCTCACTCATGATTAATGGGTGTGTGGTCTTTAAAGAATAAAGTTATCTTGATTTGAAAATAAGAATGGTTTTATCATTGGATTTAAAATGATAACTTGACTTATAAACAACTTGATTTTGGGAAAGGAGAAGTAATTTGATTTAAAGGTATAGGTTACTTGTTTTTAAAAGAGTAAGACACTTGGTTTAAAAGTATATTGCTACTTGACTTTTAAAGGAGAAGTGCCTTTGTTTTAAAAGAAGGTATGGAAATTGTTTTGGTTTTACTTTGATGTCTTTTGACTTGAGTTTAAATAATAAGAATGGAAGTATTTCAAAAGAGTTATTAACCATTTTTGAAAGAAAAGAAATACTTGGTTTTAAAAGCTTAAGTGTTATACTAGCTTTATGGGAAGTTAGGTATAACGACTTAAGGAAGATAGAAAGGCAGTTTACTTATTTTTTTATGAAAGTCTTGTGTTGATTCGAAAGTGTAGTAAGATGGTTTGATAAGTAGACATGTTAGGATGCTACGTGTGTTAGTGTCTTGTGATGTTTGTATAAAGGGGTTTCCCTTGTTGTGCTTATGTTGTTTAACGATAATCTGTTATGTTAGTATTATATCACTCACCTCTTGACATGATTAGGGGTTAAGCGCCTCCGTCGCGGGTAGACTCGGTAGTGCTGTGTGACCTATGATTCGAGAATACCTCATGCGGGTCTGTGTGACCCATGCGGAGCTACGAGAGTTCCAGGTTAGTGTGCGGCCTTTATGGTCATGCGGTCTATGTGGCCATGCGGACTGCGAGTCCAGGACGTTGCCGGGGAGTAGCTACCCTCGATGCGGGGAATACCTCATGCGGGCCATCGGAGTGGCTTATGCGGAGCTGCGGGAAGTTCCAGGGCTAGACGCGCACATTAGATACTGCGGGCGAGTCGCAGCTTCGATCATGTGGCGGTCTAGACAGATCTCATGATATAGTTTATGACCTTGTTGGTGCGTGGGTTTTAGTAGTCGGTTATGCCTTCGTACTTACCGTGCGGTTTTATTATGACACGTAGGACACGGTGTTCATGTGTATTCCTTGGTGCTTTTATATCATAGATCGCCGCGGTGAGAAGATATTCCACGGGCATGATTGATGTTGTGGGCGTGAGACCCATAGTTGTATTTGAGTGATGACTTTGAGGGCGTGAGTCCCTGACTTGACTGCTTATTTATTGTGAACTGTAGTTTGGTTATCATACATGTCTCCTGATTTATATAGACTACTATGATTTCATTTCTGATATTTTGATTTCACATACTTGGTACTGTTGATCGACCTCCTTCGGGCGAGCGTATAAAGAGGCGAGCCTCTACCACGAAACGGACCCGAACCGTGGCTCTCCGTATGGCACGTCCTGAGATGGTTCATGCCTCAGGGATCGCATGCAGTCCGGTACCATTTGTTGGGTCGCTGGGCTGTGTGCGGCAATGTGACAAAGTGGTATCAGAGCAGTTAATCCTCGGAAAGTGTCTACAGACCGTATCCAGTAGAGTCTTGATTATCGGTGTGTTGTGCACCACACCTATAATCAGGAGGCTGCAGGATATTTAGGATTGGTTTCCATTCTTCTCACTCTGAGATCGTGCCTTAGAGCTGTGTTATAAGTTGGACTCCCTCTGACGTATTCTTTTTCACCCGTTATGCCTCTACGCAAGGCAACCAGAGCCCAGAAGGGCAAGGCGTGAAGGAGGCTGCGAGTAAACGAGAAGTTACGTGGCACGGCCCATTCATTATCGAGCAGCGCTTCATTTGGGGAGTTCTGCGACGCCGCTAGCCCGTGAGAGTTTAGAAGCGTGGCGGTAGCTACGAGACCACGATACGAGCCTCCATCCACGGCCAGAACAAAGGATATGAGTTACAAGGAGATGGCCCAGTTACTAGCTAGTCTGGTGGCTGGGAATGAGGACGGACGGGAGCCGGTGGTTCCGACAGTACCAGTAGTTCACCCTAGATCCGATAGTTTCGAGGCATCGGGGCTTCTTGAGTTGCGATCCACCCGAGTTCTATGGATTGAGGGGCGAGAAGATCATCGAGTTTATTCGATTGCGGCGGATCATGAAAGTGATCGAGACCTCGCAGGCATTTCTTACACACTTTTGCCCTCGGCGATGAGAGAGCTCGGGCGAGATAGATTTATGAGGTTGAGGCGAGCAGGCGAACGGTTCGGGAATCTGATATAGAGTTTGACTTATTGGCTCGGTATGTCCCCGCTTTAGTGGCAGACATGGAGGATAGAGTGCACCGATATGTCACAGGACATGACGATTATGTAGCAGAGAGTTGTACAAGAGTAGCTCTTCAGTCAGACATGGACATTGCCCGCGTACATGCTTACACGCAGCAGATGAGAACGTGAGATCGACGGACTAACCAAGATCAGCGAGAAGAGGGCGAATAGCGAGGTCCTTTGGTAACTTTCGAGCGGACCTTCTCGCAGCAGATCGTTATGCGCCTCCGCCAAGATCTGAAATGGTCCTCCGCGAACTTGGGGCGTTCGGGGTATTTAGGAGTTGGTCTGAACTCCGGGGTTTCTGTTTCACATATTTATATAGGTTCCAGCCAGCCAGATTCAGTTTTCCCTCTATGTTCACTATGTGGTAGACGTCATCCCAGGAAATGTCGTCTTTTTACTAATGCTTGTTTTACCAGTGGCCGTCAGGGCCATGTGAGGAGAGAATGTCCTAGTAGGAGGGATACAGGTGGGATGACTTAGCCTACCAGGTCAGTTGCGGATTCAGTGGTTCAGAGAGGAAGGGGTGTTAGCCAGAGGAGGCCACCCCCACCTCGATGTGGCCATTGTGGTAAGTGACATTGTGGAGAGCGTCGTACTTCTTCGACAGCTTGTTTTGCTCTCGGCCAGCAGGGCCATCTTGCGAGAATTGTCCGACCAGATGTGGCGCGGATGTAGAGACTCAGCCTTCAGGATCAGTGGCTAATTCATCATCTTCCCTAGCTATGCGTCCAACAGGGCAGGATTGATTAGAACGACAAAGGGAAGTGAAGCAGTAGATGCAGGTATATCCTTAACCCTCTAGAGATTTGTATGTGTGATAAGATGATTATACCTTAAGTGTTATGTTCTGATAGCATTGTGTTAATTGTGATTAGAAAACATGGGTAGTTGTAAAGGGTAAGTCTGGGGACGAGAAAATGGGGAGCCTTAGAATTTATAACAGTTGGGACCTTGGATGCAAGGCCGTCCTGAGTGGATGATTTTACGGTTGGTCTTTATCGAAGTACTCGGTATACGTGGTGTATTTATGGGATAATTCCATGGGTAGTGTGAGATGAAAGTGGTAGCTTTCATGACGTGAATTGGTAATATTGTTAGGATCGGGAACGAGTTTAGTATGAAGTGGGTCGGTTGAGGCCATATCGCGAGTCAACCCGCGCCGGAAAGTGGTGTGGTCAGTTTGAGGTGGTCCCGCTAGATGATAGGGTCACGAGGGTGTTAGGCCCAAGTTTAGTTAACCATCGTACGAGTTCGTGGAAGCGTTCGACCAGTAGTCGGGCCGATGAGGTCAGCCCATCTTGTCTTTCAGTCAGGACCGTTTACTCGGCAGAGGGTTATGCGAGATGTTATATCAGGAAGGTTGTAAGGTTGCACGAGGTGCCTACTTTCACCTTATGACAGACAGTGGAGCCCAGTTTACGACTGTTTCTTTTCTGGAGGTTTTACCAGGCAGGGTTAGGAACTCAGGTGAGTCTTAGTATCGCATTCGCCCTCGGGCCAGTGTTTGGATTTCAGGGGTAGCTGTGAGGATTGTTGCCTCCTGTTGAGGGAGTGTTTTATAGCTACCATTTCAGTATTCGGATATCGCCTTATGACGCCTTGTAGGCGGAAGTGTAAGTTCTTGCCGATTGGTTCGATGTTGGCAAAGTTCGGATAGTTGGTTCATACTTGTTTGGCGGGATGTGGATAAGGTGAAGCTTATCGGAAGGATTTTGGCGGCTCGAGTCAGCAGTCGTGCGGATAGTCGACGACACTTAGAGTTCAGGTTGACGGTGGGCCTTCTTGAAGGTACCACCTCGGAAAGGGTATGACGAGATTTGGAAACTGGAGCAGTAGCAGAAATGTGGTAAGTTGTGAGAAAGAGTTCGGTGGGCGAGAAAGTGCGACAGTAAGGGAAGAAGCGAGCATGTGTTAAGAACATAGTTGTGATCATTTCGTTTGTAAAGTGAAGGTGCGAAGGGAGTATCTTTTAGCCCTTGGGTGGGAGTTTTTGTGATGTTAGAGGTGATTCCTCGTGGACTTTGATGTAAATTTTTGCGCGGGTGTTTTCTGTGGCCATGTGTGGCATTTGCAAACTGGTTAAGCTATGAGGAACTTGATCGTTATCTGTCTTGAGAAGGAACATTCAGGACGAATGTTTCTAAGAGGAGAATGTTACACCCGTAGTTCGGTGTATGTATATGAGGACGTGCGTGCGTAAATACGACATTAAAATTGGAAAGGAAGAAAGATGTGATTTTTCAATGGAAAAGTTTCGAATTTTGAGAAGGAAAAATGTTCGTTAATGGGAATGGATTCCCGTTTGGTATTCGGACTTTTGGAATATTTGAGAATTATGGAATTTTATTTCGAAATTGGTCACGTGGGGCCCACGGAGAATTCTGATTTTGTGGGCCCACTTTATTTTCGGATTTTTGGCATTGCGGATATTTTGAAAGATGAAATATTTTGGGCAGCACGGGGCGACACGTGTCACCCCCGTGTGGCCATGTTGGCCGAATTGGAGAAGGCCAAGTGGGACGTTTTTAGGTGGACAAGTGGTCCATTTTTGTGGTGGCCACTTGTCCCATTTTTGTGGTAGCCAAATGGTTGGACAACTACCCACACACATGTACCCCATCCTCACAACACACTTGCCTAGATCTTGGCCATTGATTTTCCTATAAATACCCCATTGTTTCAAGACTTATTTCATCCACACTTTGAGATTCTAAGTCACAAAATACTCCCCCTTTGTTGAAGTTCTCGTCCTACTCTCCCCCTTGGTGTAGGAAAAATTCTTCAAGTGTTGATATAGTCCCAAATACCTTAGCCTAGTATCCCTAGTTGTATTCCAAGTTATTTCAATACTAGGAGCCCGAAAATTCTACTTTATTCCTTTAGTCGCAAAAACGAAGCCCTAGAAAAATCTTCATAGCTTAGATGAAGTGTTAAGAGAAGTTATTTGGAAACTTCTAAGGGTTTCTTGGAGCGGGTTGGAGCGTCAGGAATTGGAGCTAAACGTTGCTCAGGATCGACTTATAATCTTGGATAATTTTGGGCTTATCGAGGTAATGATCTATGTCCCCCTATTGTAATTGGAAATTACATGTTGTAGTAGTTAATCATTGAGTATAAGATATATTGGAAGTATAATTATAAGGAATTGAACTGTATTTACATTGGACTGTATTTGCAGTAGACTTGTAGTATTATTGTGGAGTAGAATTGTACACGTCCGGTTAGACGTGTAACCCCCCTGGAATTGTTGGTTTGGTAGCAGGCCTCGTTTGAGGAGGAGTTTTATGTGGTTGCGGGGAGGTCTTTGCTGAATTTTCCGTAGAATAAGGAATCTTGTATCTAGAATTATTCTACGAAGAGAGCTAGAGGTTGATAGACGTTTTGTGGCCTTTATAGGTTGAAGTACTACGAGTAGCGTATTCTACTTGAAGGGTGGAAAAGGCGAGCAAGGTTAGAGTACTTTGGAGCGTTTTGCTAATTGTCGATAATCGTCGCGAGGTATGTGAACCTCTTCCTATCCTTTCTAGCATGATATTTGTGAAATATATTTAGTGCGGTGACGACGCGTGTGTTTAAAGGAAGTTGATTTTCCTTTTGTGTCCTTGACTTGATTCCAAAGTTAAGTGACTTGTTATGAAACATTAAGGACTTGAATTATGTTAAAAAGTTGTAAAATCTCACTCATGATTAATGGGTGTGTGGTCTTTAAAGAATAAAGTTATCTTGATTTGAAAATAAGAATGGTTTTATCATTGGATTTAAAATGATAACTTGACTTATAAACAACTTGATTTTGGGAAAGGAGAAGTAATTTGATTTAAAGGTATAGGTTACTTGTTTTTAAAAGAGTAAGACACTTGGTTTAAAAAGTATATTGCTACTTGACTTTTAAAGGAGAAGTGCCTTTGTTTTAAAAGAAGGTATGGAAATTGTTTTGGTTTTACTTTGATGTCTTTTGACTTGAGTTTATATAATAAGAATCTGGAAGTATTTCAAAAGAGTTATTAACCATTTTTGAAAGAAAAGAAATAATTGGTTTTAAATGCTTAAGTGTTATACTAGCTTTATGGGAAGTTAGGTATAACGACTTAAGGAAGATAGAAGAACGGTTTACTTATTTTTTTATGAAAGTCTTGTGTTGATTCCGGAAAGTGTAGTAAGATGGTTTGATAAGTAGACATGTTAGGATGCTACGTGTGTTAGTGTCTTGTGATGTTTGTATAAAGGGGTTTCCACTTGTTGTGCTTATGTTGTTTAACGATAATTTGTTATGTTAGTATTATATCACTCACCTCTTGACATGATTCCGGGTTGCGCCTCCGACGCGGGGTAGACTCGGTAGTGCTGTGTGACCTATGATTCGAGAATACCTCATGCGGGTCTGTGTGGCCTATGCGAGCTACGAGAGTTCCAGGTTAGTGTGCGGCCTTTATGGTCATGCGGTCTATGTGGCCATGCGGACTGCGAGTCCAGGACGATGCCGGGGAGTAGCTACCCTCGATGCGGGGTTATACCTCATGCGGGCCATCGGAGTGGCTTATGCGGAGCTGCGGGAAGTTCCAGGACTAGACGCGCACATTAGATACTGCGGGCGAGTGGCCAGCTTCGATCATGTGGCGGTCTAGACAGATCTCATGATACAGTTTATGACCTTGTTGGTACTGTGGGTTTTAGTAGTCGGCTATGCCTTCGTACTTACCGTGACGGTTTTATTATGACACGTAGGACACTCGTGTTCATGTGTATTCCTTGGTGCTTTTATATCATGCATCGCCGGTGAGGAAGATATTCCACGGGCATGATTGATGTTGTGGGCGTGAGACCCATAGTTGTATTTGAGTGATGACTTTGAGGCGTGAGTCCTCGACTTGACATGATCGCTATTTATTGTGAATCGTAGTTTGGTTATCATACATGTCTCTGATTTATATAGACTACTATGATTTCATTTCTGATATTTTGATTTCACATACTTGGTACTGTTATCGACCTCCTTGAGGCGAGCGTATAAAGAGGCCAGAGCCTCTACCACGAAACGGACCGAACCGTGCTCTCCGTATGGCACGTCCGAGATGGTTCATGCCTCGGGGATCGCATGCATCCGGTACCATTTGTTGGGTCATTTGGTGTGTGCGGCAATGTGACAACTTTTCTCGAATAAGCTTTACACTTCATATTATTTCATGTCTTGTTTTATGTTCGATTACTCGATGTATGCCTACTTGGGTGCGGTAAGGCACGATCCACGCCCGGTTGGTCGTGACAAAAGTGGTATCGAGCGATTAATCCTCGGAAAGTGTCTACGCACCGTATCTAGTAAGTCTTGATTATCGGTGTGTTGTGCACCACACCAATAATGTCGAGGCGATAGGATATTTAGGATTGGTTTTCATTCTTCTCACTCGAGATCGTGCTTAGAAGTCGTGTTATAAGTTGGATCCTCTAACGTATTTCTTTCCCACCGCTATGCCTCGCGTAAGGCAACCCGCCCGAAGGGCAAGCGGTAGGAGGCTGCGAGTAAACCTGAGAGGATTACTAGGGCACGTGCCCAATCATCACCGAGGTGGTGCTTCATTCGGGGATTACGCTCGTCGACCCAGTGAGTTTACGGCGGCGATTCCTCTGCGGCCATGATAGTTGAACCTTGTTCCACGACCCGATGGCGAAAGTATAGATTGCAAAGAGACGACCCTGTTACTAGCTAAGGATGTAGCTACCTGAGAGTATATTATATAACGATTTATCACGAGTCATGATGACTATCTAAGAGAGGTTTGTGCAGAGTAGCTCTTCATCGAAGCTTGAGCATGGCACAGCGTGCGGGCTTATCGCGGTGGAGACACGTGAGATCGGCCAGTTAATCAAGGATCGGAAAAGAGGGCGAGCAATGAGGTCCTTTGGTAACTTTCGAGGCAAATCGCCTCGAAGTGATCGATACGCACCTCCGCCGGTCAGAGTGGTCCTCCGCGCACTTGGGCGTTCGGGTATGTAGGAGTTGGTCGAGCTCGTGGCTGCTAGTTCGCAGAACCACGTAGGTTCCAGCCAGCCGGATTCAGTTTTTCCTCAGTATTCACAGTGTGGCAGACGTCACCTCGGGGGATGCCGTTTTTTTTTGTTAGTGCTTGTTATGTTTGCGGCCAGCAGGGCCATTTTGCGAGAAATTGTCCGACTAGAGGTGGCGCGGATGTAGAGACTCAGCCTTCGGGATCAGTGGCTAGTTAATCACCTTCCTAGCTATCGCCTACAGGCGAGGATTGATTAGAACGACAAAGGGGAAGTGAAGCAGTAGATACATGTATATCTTTAACCCTCTAGAGATTAGTATGTGTGATAAGATGAGTATATCTTAAGTGTTATGTTCAAATAGCATTGTGTTAATTATGATTAGAAATCATGGTTAGTTAAAAAGGTAAGATTGGGGACAGGGAAAGTGTGAGCCTTAGAGTTTTATACGTGGAGAACTTAGAGGTAAGGCCATCTTGAGTAAAAGATTTATTGTTATGTTAACCTTTATCGGAGTGCATAGTACACGTGAGATTGTTCCGGATCGGGGAACAAATGTTTTGCGCGATAGCGGGTCGGGTTGAGGACCGATCGCGGGTCAACCCGCGGCCTGCATTGTGGTGGGGTCAGTTCGAGGTGGTCCCGCCAGGTGGTGGGGTCACGAGGGTGTTAGGCCCAAGTTTAGTTAACCATCGTACGAGTTCGTGGATGCGTTCGACCATTAGTCGGGCCGATGAGGTCAGCCCATCTTATCTTTCAGTCAGGACGGTGTACTCGGCAGAGGGTTATGCGAGATGTTATATCGGGAAGGTTGTAAGGCTGCACGAGGTGCCTACTGTCACCTTATGACGCGAGAGCCGTGTTACGGCTATTTCGTTTTCTGGAAGTATTACCAGGCAGGGTTAGAAACTCAGGTGGGTCTCGATGACGCATTCGCCTCGGGCGTTGTTTGGACTTCAGGGGTAGCTGTGAGGATTGTTGCCTCCTGTTGAGGGAGTGTTGTATAGCTACCATTTCAGTATTCAGATGTCGCCTTATGAATGCCTTGTAGGGGCGGAAGTGTAAGTTGCCGGTCGATTGGTTAGATGTTGGCAAGGTTCAGATAGCTGGTTCATTCTTGTTTCGGCAGGATGTGGATAGGGTGAAGCTTATCCAGAAGAGATTATTGGCAGCTCAGAGTCAACAGAAGTCATGCGGATAATCGGCGACGACGCTTGGAGTTCAGGTTGACGGTGGGTCTTCTTGAAGGTACCACCCCGGTATGGGTGTGACGAGTTTTGGAAAACAGAGGAAACTTAGCCCGAGTTACTTTGGGCCTTTTCATATCATGTGAAGAATAGGCCAGGTTGCCTATAAGTTAGCATTGTCGTCCGACGTAGGAGGCAGTACGTCCGGTCTTTCGTGTTGCTAGGTTCGGAAAAATATCGGAGATCCATCCAGATTGTTCCCAGACATGATGACCAAGTTGGAGGTAGTAACCCAGAGATTTTAGAAACTGAAGCAGTGACAGAAATGTGGTAAGTTATGAGAAAGAGTTAGAGTGTACGAGAAGGGTACGACGAGTAAGGGAAGAAGCGAGCATGTGTTAAGAACATAGGAGTGATCATTACTTTTGTGAAGTAAGGGTGCGATGGAAATATATTTTTGACCTCGGGTGGGAGCTTTTGTAGTATTGGAGGTGATTCCTCATGGACTTGGATTAAGTATTTGCGCGTGTGTTATTATATGGCCAGGTGTGGCGTGATTGTTTTCGTAAGTATAGCAGTGAAGACTATACTGGCGCATGTATGTTTTGAGGCTTAGAAGGAACATTCGGGATGAATGTTTCTAAGGAGGGGAGAATGTTATACCCCGTATTTTCAGAGTATGTACGTGAGGGCGTACGTACAAAGTTTAAGTCTTAAGTTGGCATTAGGGACGTAAATTTTATTCACAACTACCGAAAAGAATCGTTTTTCGACGAAACGTTTAACAAAACTTGCGGAGGGAAAATTGCGGCTATGTCATTTATATTTTTTGCGGATTTTTCCGAGAGATGAAATATTTTGGACCAACGTGAGGGCGACACTTGTCACCCTCAAGTTGGCAGTTTGTGGTGGCCGATTGGGTGCTCATTTCGTGGCATGTTTTATGGCCTAAACCATGGGTTAATGTTTGTGAGGGATTTGTGGAGTAGGGTTAGGGTGCACTTGGGCAAATCTTGACCCTCCACTTGCCCCCCACTTGTCTTGATCATGGCCATTGAATTCCCTATAAATACTCCCCCTTGGTGCAAGACTTCTTCATCCTAAAAACTTTTCCTAAGTCTTGAAAACCCCTCCCCCCTTTGGAGAGGCTCTCGTCCATAGAGCACCCCTCCCCCTTTGTGAGGCCTTTTGGCTGAGAAGTACTCCCCCCTTTCCTTTGTGGTGCTAGCCGAAAGTACCCACCCCCCCCTCTTGAGAGTTGTTCTCGTAAAACACCCCCCCTTGGTAGAAAAGTATTCTCCAAGTATTGTTACTATTCCAAAATACCTTAGCCTTATACCTTGTAGTATTCCAAAGTTACCTCTATATGTAGAGCCCGAAAATACTACCTTATATTCCCTTCAGTCACAAAAACGAAACCCTAAGGAAAACCTTTATAGTTGGTTGAAGTGTTAAGTAGAAGTTGCGTAGAACTTCTAAGGGTTGTTTGGAGCGGGTTGGAGCACCCAGAGTAGGAGCTAAACGTTGCTCAGGATCGACATTTAATCTTGGATAATTTTGGGCTTATCGAGGTAAATATCTTGTCCCCCTTTTGTAATTAGAGTTTACATACTGTTGAAGTATAGGAATTAAGTATAATTTATATACAAGGAAGGTATATAAGAAGAGAATTGAATTGTACTTACATAGGACTGTATTCTGATGAACTTGTGAAGTTTGTGGTAGGGAAGTCACGCTTGATTTTCCGTAGAATCTTGTATCTAGATTTATTCTACCGAGTAGTCTAGACATTGATAGATTTGTATAACCGTTATAGGTTGAAGTACTGCGAGTAGCGTATTCTACTCGAAGGGTGGAAAAGGCTAGCAGGATTACAGTACTTTGGAGCTATTTGCTAATAGTCGATAAATCGTCGCGAGGTATGTGATTCTTCCTATCCTCTTGAGCATGATATTTTAAAAGAATATATATAGTACGGTGACGTCGTGTGTTAACTGAACGTGGTTTTACTGCGATGTCTTTTGACTTGAGTCTAAATAATAAGAATATGAAGTATTTCAAAAGAGTTAAGAAACCTTTTTGAAAGAAGAGTAACACTTGGTTTTAAAGGTTTTAAGAGCTTAAGAGTTATACTAGCTTTATGGGAAGTTAGGTATAACGACTTAAGAGAGATAAAAAGAATGGTTTATTGATTTTAGAAGTTAAGAGACTTGATCTTAAAAGATAAGAGACTTGACTTAAGTGAATTAATATGAATAATGTTTCTTGATTTGAATCAGAATAAGTATCGAACGAACCACTGCAGCGTTAATAAAGGGGAAATGTATTGACTAATTAAGTATTATTAAAACCAGTAGAAACCTCCATCTGCATAGAAGCTAAGATGAGACAAAATGATATTACATTTCCTAGATCCTGGCTGCTTTAATAAGATTGTTATAAACAATAAATAACCTACTCACACATAAGGCATATGTTTCTCAAATTGTTTGAAAGGAGAATTATATTATTAAGTGATTAAAACTATGAACTACGAAACCTTTCGAAAATGAGAAACTTGAGCATTTGAAATTAGGCAAACTTGAACGTTTGGAAAATAATGTTGTTACTTGATTTTACAAAGGGAAGTGTTTTGGTTTACTTAAAAAGATAGTCACTCTATTTTTATACTACGGGTATTGTGTGACTTTTGTGAAAGAAACAGATCTTTTAAAAGAGTTAATGTACGAAGTACTTTGGGGATAAACACCCGAACTTGAT
This sequence comes from Przewalskia tangutica, assembly GCA_029844215.1. Lineage (NCBI taxonomy): Eukaryota > Viridiplantae > Streptophyta > Magnoliopsida > Solanales > Solanaceae > Przewalskia > Przewalskia tangutica. The sequence continues at coordinate 81,043,553 of CM056723.1, read as the reverse complement.
AACATAAAGTAGAAAGTACCTTGTGTGAATAAACTTGATTGTGTTGGTTTGTGATAGCCTTGTAATACTTTCTTGTTGGTTTGATAAGTAAACATGTTAGGATGCTACGTGTGTTAGTGTCTTGTGATGTTTGTGTAAGAGGTTATTCTTATTGTGCTTATGTTGTTTAACGAAAAGCCGTTGTGCTAGTATTATATCACTCACCTCTTGACATGATACCGGGGGTTAACGCCTCCTGTCACGGGGTATACCTCGTGCGATGCAATGTGACTATGATTCGAGATACCTCATGCGATGCAGTGTGACTATGCGGAGCTACGAGAGTTCCAGGTTAGTGTGCGGCCTTTGTGGTCATGCGGTCTATGTGGCCATGCGGACTGCGAGTCCAGGACGATGCCGGGGAGTAGCTACCCTCGATGCGGGGACTACCTCATGCGGGCCTATGTGAGTGGCCTATGCGGAGTCGCAGAAGTTCGGGACTAGACGCGCACATTTGATCTGCGAGCGAGTGGCGGCCTTCGATCATGTGGCGGTCTAGACAGACCTCGTGATCTGATTTATGACTTTGTTGGTGCATGGGTTTTAGTAGTCGGCTATGCCTTCGTACTTACCGTCACGGTTTTAGTATGACACAGTGGGACACGGTGTTCATGTGTATTCCTTGGTGTTTTTATATCATAGGATCGCAGTGAGGAAGGTATTCCACGGGCATGATTGATGTTGTGGGCGTGAGACCCATAGTTATATTTGAGTGTTGACTTTGAGGGCGTGAGTCCCTGACTTGACATGACTGCTTATTTATTGTGAACTGTAGTTTGGTTATCATACATGTCTCCTGCTTTATATAGACTACTATGATTTCATTTACGATAATTTGATTTCACATACTTGGTACTGTTATCGACCTCGCCCGGGTGCGTTCATGCCGCAGGTAGAGGTACACCAGTCGTCGATCCTCGCTCTTAGGATCACAGTTCAGCGTTTTGGGAAGCTCCGTTTCTCCGGAGGCTTATCAGTGGTATAGTCCCCTGTCGTTGTAGGTACTTACATTCAGGGGTATGGCGGGGCCCTGTCCCGCCATTATCGTTATATCATTCTTAGAGGTCTGTAGTACTGTTGTGGGCAGAGTTTGTAAATGAGATGTAACTGTTCGGATTTAAGTTTTTATATATATATGCCGAAAGGCAACTTTTCTCAGATAACTGTTTTACACTTCATATTATTTCATGTCTTGTTTTATGTTCCGCTGATTACTCTGATGTATGTCTACTTGGGTGCCCGGGGTAAGGCACCAGTCACGGGCCCGGGTTCGGGTCGTGACAACTATGTATGTCTATTCTTTATAAAAGAATCGTTTCATGCAATATTTAGGGAGTTGAACCCAAAAACACTTTCACTATTAAAACCAAGTTACTTACCCTTTTAAACTCAAGTAACTTACACTTTTAAAACCAAGTAACTTATGCCTTTAAATCAAGTCACTTATTCTTTCAAAACTCAAGGAACTTACTTTTAAATCAAGTAAACTCCCTTTTTCTAAATCAAGTAACATATACTTTTAAATCAAGTTACTTCTACTCTTTAAATTAAGTAACATATACTTTTCAAATCAAGTTACTTATTCTCTTTGAATCAAGTAACATATACTTTTCAAATCAAGTTACTACACCCTTTTAACTTCAACTCAAGGCTTTAAATCAAGTAACTTCAACTTTCAACATTAAGACAATTATTCCTTTAACTCAAGTAACTCATTCTTAACGTTACTCCTATCTTTTAAAATCAAGTCATGCATTCTCTTTAAACCAAGTAATCTATACTTGTTAAAATAATTCTAGTCTCATGACCTTCAAATAACTCTAGTCTCATAACTCCCATATAAATCAAGTCTCTTAACTTTAGAAATCAAGTCCCATAACTTGAAAAATAAAGTCTCAAACTTTCAAAATAATTCAAGTATCTTAACTTTAGAAATTAAGTCTCTTAACTTTAAATCAAATCAAATCTCATGACTTTAAAGTAATTCAAGTAACTTATACATTTCATAACCAAGACTCATATACTTTCAAAATCAATTTACTTACTTCAATAAATCAAGTCACAAAGACTCACCAAAATCAAGTCACATAGACTTTCCAAATAATCATGTCAAAAGAGGAAGAAGATTACATACCTCGTGACGACTAACCCAAACGACAAGTAGCAATACGCTCCAATGTACTTCAACCTTATTAGCTATTCCACCCTCCAAGTAGAATATGCTACACGTAGTACTTCAACATATAATGACTGTCACGACCCATCCGGGCATGGCGGTGCCTACACAGGCACCTACGAGTAACCATCATAGAAAGCCAGCGGAACATACATAAAACACACAACTTAAATCAGTAAGAATTAAACAACTGGCTAGACGATAAGGCTGCCTTCCTGGATATATATACATAACTAGTCAAAAGCAGTTACATACTTTTTCCTTACAAACCGACCCACATACATGACTACAGACCTCTAAGAATTTTGACATAGCAACTGTGATGGGACAGGGCCCCGCCATACCCCTGAATGTACAACAACCGACAATACCAGGGATCTGAACCAAAGACAAGCCTCCGGAGTAATGGAGTTTCTCAACAGCTGAACAGTGATCCTAAGAGTGAGGATCAGTGTTACGACCCGACCCCGAGCCCGCAACTGGTGCCCTACATGGGCACCCCTTTCAGGTATACATCACAGAATAGCAGCGGAACATACACAACTCCCAAAATAAAAATCATGTTTAGACAATAGACATCAACCGGCTAGCCAATAAGGCCGCCTTTCGTAACATATACATAATACAAAATTAAAACGGTACATATCTGTTTTTTGCAAACCCAAACCACAATTGTGACTACAGACCTCTAAGAATAACAACTGTGGCGGGACAGGGCCCCGCCATACCCCTGAACGTACAACAACCGACCATACCAGGGATCTGTACTAAGGATAAGCCTCCGGAGTAATGGAGCTTCTCAATAGCTGAACAATAATCCTAAGAGTGAGGATCAGCAACCTGTATACTCTACCTGCGGCATGAACACAGCCCCCCGAAGGAGGTCAGTATAACTTGTACCAAATATGTGAAACTAAAAGTACTGTAATGAACTCATAAGTCTAAAATAAAGCTGGAGACATGTATGATAACTCAATTAACAATACACTGTGCCTTACTAACAATGAGAGTAAACAAGAGTATACTTTACTGCATAAAAATAGGAGGCTCATGATCAACGTAGGGCCACCCGCCCGTAGTATCATTAAGCAATCCTACTCCTGGGACTATTTCACCCGCATAGGTCCTGTGGACCCGCAATGAGGTCATCCGCCTCGCATGGGACTATTTCACCCGCATAGGTCCTACGGACCCGCAATGGAGCGATACGCTCCGCATGAGACTATTTCACCCGCACAGGACTATTTTACCCGCTAAGGCCCGGTGGGCCCGCAATGAGTACAAACGCCGCACTCACATCTGGGGTTCAACCTTGACCTGCTACTAATTCGGACATTAAGTAACAACTCTGCTACGTCCCTTTTCAGGCCATCTTACCTATACATACATCTGAGGTCACGACACAATTTAGTCGACCCCGAACAATTTGAGCAATAAGCACTGCGTGCCTCCTCTAAAACCTTCTGACTAGTCCTGCAGCACCGGGTACACACGATCTATCCTCATATCACAGCACCCCATCCGGTGCTACTCAAACAGGCTCTTCTCTTCTCGGAGAGTCGTATCTCGATCTCAGATCATAATCGATCCTCATCATCGCCTCTTTACCTCCTCAACTACGGAAAACTCGGCAACCTCTCGGATCTAAACTTCATTAACCTTAGAAACAAATAATTGAACCCCTCGACTCGGTAGCTGAAGAATCTCACGGACCACGTCCTGTCTATCTGGCTGCCCATCTGACAGACTACCCATAGATCCACGACTAAGAGCATACATGTCTTGCTTTCCCCGGATGGTATAGGATATCAATATCACAATCCTTGAGTAACTCTAACCACCGTCTCTGTCGCAAATTCAACCGCCTCTGTCTGAAGATATACCGGAGGCTCTTGTGGTCTGCACAAATATCCACATGAAGTCTATATATACGTCATGCCTCCAAATCTTCAAGGCATGATTAACAGCCGCTAACTCTAAATCATGAGTGGCGTAATTTCCTTTCAGGCTTCCCTAACTGCCGGGAAACATAGGCTCTAACATTATCGTGCTGCGTCAGCACACAACCTAGCCCAACACCCAACGTGTTACAATAAATACCTAACGCTCTAGTCTCTCAGGAGGGGCTAGAACTGTAGTCGTGGTTAACTTATATTCCAATAACTGGAGGTCTTCCTCATACTTTCGAAGCATTCGGCATTCTTAATCTCAATTATTGTTATACCCCGTAGCTCCAGGGTATGTATGTGAGGACATACGTACGAGTATACGACAGAAATGTTGGAATGAAAGAAAGATGTGAATTTTCGACGGAAAAGTTTCCGGTTTTTGTGAAGAAAAAGGTTCGTTAATGGGAATTGGATTCCCAGATTTGGTATTTGGACTTCGTGGATTATTTTAGAATTTTGGGATTTTATTTTCAGAAATGGTCACGTGGGGCCCACGGGAGAAATTTACGGTTTTGTAGGGCCCGCTTTGTTTTTGAGATTTTTGGTATTTTGGATATTTTTCGGAGGACGAAATATTGTGGACGAGTAAGGGGGAGACACGTGTCACCCCCCTTGTGTGGCCATGTGGGCCGAAATGGTGTGACAAGTGGCTAGCCACTTGTCACCTACTCACTTGGCCGAAAATGGCCCTAACACTTGGCACCCAATTCGTTGGCCATGTGGTGTGGTGGGACCCACACACACATGGCCCAATCTTGACCACCCACTTGTTTAGATCATGGCCCTTGATCCTTCTATATATACCCCTTAGGTTGAAGACTTAAATCATCTCACACTTAAAGCCTCCAAGGCAAAATAATTCCCTCCCTTTAGGCTATGTTTCGTCCCCCTCCCCTCTTGTGTAAGAAAATACTTGGAGTATTATTGTATAATCCCAAATACATTGTCCTAGTATCCCTAGTAGTATTCCAAAGTTATTTTAATACTAGGAGCCCGGAAATACTACTTTATTCCAATAGTCGCAAAACGAAACCCTAGAAAAATCTTCCTAGCTTGGTGGAAATTTTTAGAGAAGTTGTTTAGAAACTTCTAAGGGTCACTTGGAGCGGGTTGGAGCGTAAGGAATTGGAGCTAAACGTTGCTCAGGATCGACTTTAATCTTGGATAATTTTGGGCTTATCGAGGTAAATAATCTTGTCCCCCTATTGCAATTGGAAATTACATGTTGTAGTAATATATAGTTGAGTATACTATATATAGAATGAGTATTGAAAAGAATTGAACTGTATTTACATAGGGTTGTATTTACAGTAGACTGTTGTATTATTGTGAAGCAGATTTGAACACGTCCGGTTAAACGTGTAAATCCCCTGGGAGTTGTTGGCCTGGTAGCGGGCCTTGGTGGGGGAGTCTTTGCGAATTTTTACGTAGAATATGGAACCATGTGTTTAGAATATTTTACGAAGAGATCTAGGAGTTGATAGGCGTTTTGTGGCCTTTATAGGTTGCAGTACTTCGAGTAGCGTATTCTACTTGAATAGTGGAATAGGCTTGCAGAGTTACAGTATTGTGGAGCGTTTTGCTAAATGTCGATAATCGTCGCGAGGTATGTGAACCTCTTCCTATCTTTTCTAGCATGATTGTTGTGAACTATGTAGTACGGTAGACGTACATGTGATAAGTGTTTTGGTTGGTTTAAAACATAGGGTGTTATAATAGCTTTATGGGAAGTTAGTTATAACGACTTTATGTAGGTAAAAGAATGGTTTATTGATTGTGAAAGTTAAGAGACTTGATCTTCAAAGATAAGAGACTTGACTTATAAACGACTTGATTTTGAAAGTTAAGAGACTTGATCTTGTAAGATAAGAGACTTGACTTATAACGACTTGATTTTGAAAGTTAAGAGACTTGATCTTGTAAGATAAGAGACTTGACTTATAAACGACTTGATTTTGAAAGTTAAGAGACTTGATCTTGTAAGATAAGAGACTTGACTTATAAACGACTTGATTTTGAAAGTTAAGAGACTTGATCTTGTAAGATAAGAGACTTGACTTATAACGACTTGTTTTCGGAAAAAGAGAAGTAACTTGATTTTAAGTATAGGTTACTTGTTTTGAAAAGAGTACATTATTTAGGTTTTAAAAGAATACTTGTTGTTGTTTTTAAAAGAAAAGATACTTGTGGAATTAAAGAGTTTTTGGTTTAGAACATAAAGTGTTATAACAGCTTTATGGGAAGTTAGTTATAACGACTTTATGAAAACAAAGGAGTGGTTTTTATCATTGGTTTTAAAATGGTAACTTGACTTTAAAAGGAGAAGTGTTTTGGTCTAAAAAGAAGGCATGGTATTGTCTTAATTTGGTTTAAAAAGGAAAGTCTGGAAGTTGTTTTGATTTAATTAAAATGTTAGTCACTTTATTTTGATACTACGGGTATCGGGTGACTTTTGTAAAAGAAATGGATCTTCTAAAAAGAATGTAACGTACGTAGTACTTTGGGGATTAAAACCTGAACTTGTTAACATATAGTAGAAAGTACCTTGTGTGAATAACTTGATTGTGTTGGTTTGTGATAGCCTTGTAATACTTTCTTGTTGATTTGATAAATAAACATGCTAGGATGCTACGTGTGTTAGTATCTTGTGATGTTTGTGTAAAGGGGTTTCCCTCGATCGCGCTTATGTTGTTTAAACGATCAGCCGTTATGTTGGTATTGTACCACTCACCGACATGATCCGGGGTTAAGATGCCCTCCGTCACGGGGTATATCTCGGTGATGCAGGACCATGATTCGAGAATACCTCATGCGGGTCCAGGGGACCTATGCGGAGCTACGAGAGTTCCAGGTTAGTGTGCGGCCTTTATGGTCATGCGGTCTATGTGGCCATGCGGACTGCGAGTCCAGGACGTTGCCGGGGAGTAGCTACCCTCGATGCGGGGAATACCTCATGCGGGTCATTGGAGTGGCCTATGCGGAGCTGCGGGAAGTTCCAGGACTAGACGCGCACATTTGATACTGCAGGCGAGTGGCCAGCTTTGATCATGTGACGGTCTAGGCAGTTTTCATGATACAGTTTATGACCTTGTTGGTACTGTGGGGTTTTAGTAGTCGGTTATGCCTTCGTACTTACCCCGTACGGTTTTATTATGACACAGGTGGGACCTGGTGTTCATGTGTGTTCCTTGGTGCTTTTATATCATAGACTGCCGGCAGTGAGGAAGGTATTCCACGGGCATGATTGATGTTGTGGGCGTGAGACCCATATTTGTATTTGAGTGATGACTTGAGGGCGTGAGTCCCTGACTTGACATGACTGCTTATTTATTGTGAACTGTAGTTTGGTTATCATACATGTCTCCTGCTTTATATAGACTACTATGATTTCATTTCTGATATTTTGATTTCACATACTTGGTACTGTTGTCGACCTCGCCCGGGCTGCGTTCATGCCGCAGGTAGAGGTACACCAGTGTTGATCCTCGCTCTTAGGGTCACAGTTCAGCGTTTGGGAAGCTCCGTTTCTCCGGAGGCTTATCTTTGGTATAATCCCCTGTTGTTGTAGGTGCTTACATTCAGGGGTATGGCGGGGCCCTGTCCCGTCGTTGTTGTCATATCATTCGTAGAGGTCTGTAGTACTGTTGTGGGCAGGGTTTGTAAAAGGATTTAACTGTTCAGGTTGATATATGTATATATTCAGGAAGGTGACCGTTTTGGTTAGCCTGGTTCATGCTTTATGACTTGTCTCATGTTTTAGTTTTTATTTCCGCTGATTTTCTCTGATGTTGTATCACTAGGGTGCCCGGGGTAAGGCACCAGTCACGGGCTCGGGATCGGGTCGTGACAAAAGTGGTATCAGAGCAGTTAATCCTCGGAAAGTGTCTACAGACCGTATCTAGTAGAGTCTTGATTATCGGCGTGTTGTGCACCACACCTATATGTCGGGAGGCTGCAGGATATTTAGGATTGGTTTCCATTCTTCTCACTCGAGATCGTGCCTTAGAAAGTGTGTTATAAGTTGGACTCCTCGCGTATTCTTATGTACGATTATGCCTCCGTGCAAAGCAACGGGGCCCAGATGGGCAAGGCGGCGAATGGAGCCGCGAGTAGAACACGAGAAGTGCGAGGGCTTAGGCACAGTCGTTACACGAGATAGTACTTGAGACGATGAGTTTTATGACGCCGCTAGCCCCAAAGAGTTTAGAGCGGCGGCGATTTCTCACGAGGCCACGATACGAGCCTCGATACCACGGCGAGCCGAGATATGAGTTCAAGAAATGGCGATTACTAGCTAGTGGTGGTGGGAATGAGACAGACCAGGCCGGTGGTTCCGGCGATACGATGGTTCACCCTAGATCGATGATCCGAGACTTGGGATTTCTTGAGTTGCGATTCGCGAGTTCTATGGATAGAAAGTGGAGATGATCCTCGAGTGTCGTGCTAGTTTGGGAGATTGTTATACAGTGGCCGTCGGGGCCGTGTGATGGGAGGATGTCAGTAGGAGGATACAAGAGGATGACTCGATCTGCCGGGTCATCACGGGTTCGATTGTTCGGGAGAAGGGGTGTTAGTCGGATGAGGTCACCCTACCTCGTTGTGGCCATTGTAATAGACTCCATTATGGGAGTGTCGTCTCGCCGACGGCTTGTATGCTTGCGGCCAACGGGGCCATTTGGTGAAGTTTGTCCGAGGCAGTATAGCACGGATGTAGAGATTCACGCCGGGATCGGTGGCTAGATCATCGCCTTGTATAGCTAGGCGCCTGCAGGCGAGATTATGATTAGGCGACAAAGAGAAAGTAAGCGATGGTGCGAGATACCTTTAGCCCCAAAGACTTGGTTATGTTGTTATGGTGGATACGTGTTAAGTGCTATGCGGGTAGCATTGTGTTAAGTGTGAATTAGAAAACATGGGTAGTTGAGAAAGGGTAAGTCCGAGGCGAGGCGATTGTGAGCCTTAGAATTTATATGATTAGGACCTTGGATGCATGGCCGCCTTGAGTGGATGATTTTACGGTTGGTCTTTGTCGAAGTACTTGGTATGCACGATATGTATTGTGGGATAATTCCATGGGTAGTGTGAGATGGAAGTGGTAGCATTCATGACTTGTGTTAGTAAGATTGTTCCGGATCGGGGAACAAGAGTTTGGCGCGATAGCGGGTCGGGTTGAGGCATGATCGTGGTCAACCCGCGGCCGAATGGGATGGGTCGGTTGTGGTGGTCCCGCTAGGTGGTAGGATCACGAGGGTGCTAGGCCCAAGTTTAGGTAACCATCGTACGAGTTCGAGGATGCGTTCGACCGATAGTCGGTGATGGTCGGCTATCTTGTCTTCGATCGGGACATTTACTCGGCGGAGGTTATGCGAGATGTTATGTATCGGGAGGTTGTAAGGCATGCACGGGTTCCTACTTTCTATGGCGGCGGTGGAGCCAGTTTTGGCTATTTCTTTTATGTTCGGAGGTTTCTGGGCGGGGATAGGAACTCGAGTGAGTCTCAGTATTGCATTTACCCTCGGGCCGGTATTGTGATTTCAGGGGTAGCAGTAAGGATTATGTGCCTCTTGTTGAGTGTGTATTATTATAATAGCTACCAATTCAGTATTCGGATATCGCCTTATGAAGGCTTGTATAGGCGGAAGTGTTGATTGCCGATCGATTGGTTCGATGTTGGCAAGGTTCAGATAGTGGGTACATACTTGTTTCAGCAGAATGTGGATAGGGTGAAGCTTATCCAGATGAGGTTGTTAGCAGCTCGGAGTCAGCAGAAGCCGTGCGGATAATCAGCATCAACACTTGGAGTTCAGGTTGACGGTGGGTCTTCTTGAAGGTACCACCCCGGAAGGGTGTGACGAGTTTTGGAAAGCAGGGGCAACTTAGCCCGAAGTACTTTTGGGCCTTTCAGCATTGGTTGTACAATAGTAGGGTTGCTATAAGATAGCAATCCGTCCAGACTTAGGAGGCGATCGTCCGATACTCCATGTTACTAGGTTTTGGAAGAGTATCCTTTGGACCGGGGAGAGTTAGTGTTGTTATACACGTTAGAGGAGATTCCTCGTTGGCTTGGATTTGAGTTTTGCGCACATGTTATATTCTGGCCATTGGTGGCGTGATCGATTTTTGTAAGTGTAGTAGTGGAGACTACACCGGCGCATGTATGTTTAGAGACTTAGAAGGAACATTCGGGACGAATGTTTCTAAGGGGGGAAGAATGTTATACCCCGTAGCTCCAGGGTATGTATGTGAGGACATACGTACGAGTATACGACAGAAATGTTGGAATGAAAGAAAGATGTGAATTTTCGACGGAAAAGTTTCCGGTTTTTGTGAAGAAAAAGGTTCGTTAATGGGAATTGGATTCCCAGATTTGGTATTTGGACTTCGTGGATTATTTTAGAATTTTGGGATTTTATTTTCAGAAATGGTCACGTGGGGCCCACGGAGAAATTCTACGGTTTTGTAGGGCGCTTTGTTTTGAGATTTTTGGTATTTTGGATATTTTTCAGAGGGCGAAATATTGTGGGCGAGTAAAGGGAGACACGTGTCACCCTTGTGTGGCCATGTGGGCGAAATGGTGTGACAGTGGCTAGCCACTGTCACCTACTCACTGGCCGAAAATGGCCCTAACACTTGGCACCCAATTCGTTGGCCATGTGGTGTGGTGGGACCCACACACATGGCCCAATCTTGACCACCCACTTGCTTAGATCATGGCCCTTGATCCTTCTATATATACCCCTTAGGTTGAAGACTTAAATCATCTCACACTTAAAGCCTCCAAGGCAAAATAATTCCCTCCCTTTAGGCTATGTTTCGTCCCCCTCCCCTCTTGTGTAAGAAAATACTTGGAGTATTATTGTATAATCCCAAATACATTGTCCTAGTATCCCTAGTAGTATTCCAAAGTTATTTTAATACTAGGAGCCCGGAAATACTACTTTATTCCAATAGTCGCAAAACGAAACCCTAGAAAAATCTTCCTAGCTTGGTGGAAATTTTTAGAGAAGTTGTTTAGAAACTTCTAAGGGTCACTTGGAGCGGGTTGGAGCGTAAGGAATTGGAGCTAAACGTTGCTCAGGATCGACTTTAATCTTGGATAATTTTGGGCTTATCGAGGTAAATAATCTTGTCCCCCTATTGCAATTGGAAATTACATGTTGTAGTAATATATAGTTGAGTATACTATATATAGAATGAGTATTGAAAAGAATTGAACTGTATTTACATAGGGTTGTATTTACAGTAGACTGTTGTATTATTGTGAAGCAGATTTGAACACGTCCGGTTAAACGTGTAAATCCCCTAGGAGTTGTTGGCCTGGTAGCGGGCCTTGGTGGGGGAGGTGCTGCCGAATTTTCTGTAGAATATGGAACCATGTGTTTAGAATATTTTACGAAGAGATCTAGGAGTTGATAGGCGTTTTGTGGCCTTTATAGGTTGCAGTACTTCGAGTAGCGTATTCTACTTGAATAGTGGAATAGGCTTGCAGAGTTACAGTATTGTGGAGCGTTTTGCTAAATGTCGATAATCGTCGCGAGGTATGTGAACCTCTTCCTATCTTTTCTAGCATGATTGTTGTGAACTATGTAGTACGGTAGACGTACATGTGATAAGTGTTTTGGTTGGTTTAAAACATAGGGTGTTATAATAGCTTTATGGGAAGTTAGTTATAACGACTTTATGTAGGTAAAAGAATGGTTTATTGATTGTGAAAGTTAAGAGACTTGATCTTCAAAGATAAGAGACTTGACTTATAAACGACTTGATTTTGAAAGTTAAGAGACTTGATCTTGTAAGATAAGAGACTTGACTTATAAACGACTTGATTTTGAAAGTTAAGAGACTTGATCTTGTAAGATAAGAGACTTGACTTATAAACGACTTGATTTTGAAAGTTAAGAGACTTGATCTTGTAAGATAAGAGACTTGAATTATAAACGACTTGATTTTGAAAGTTAAGAGACTTGATCTTGTAAGATAAGAGACTTGACTTATAAACGACTTGATTTTGAAAGTTAAGAGACTTGATCTTGTAAGATAAGAGACTTGACTTATAAACGACTTGATTTTGAAAGTTAAGAGACTTGATCTTGTAAGATAAGAGACTTGACTTATAAACGACTTGATTTTGAAAGTTAAGAGACTTGATCTTGTAAGATAAGAGACTTGACTTATAACGACTTGTTTTCGGAAAAGAGAAGTAACTTGATTTTAAGTATAGGTTACTTGTTTTGAAAAGAGTACATTATTTAGGTTTTAAAAGAATACTTGTTGTTGTTTTTAAAAGAAAAGAGACTTGTGGAATTAAAGAGTTTTTGGTTTAGAACATAAAGTGTTATAACAACTTTATGGGAAGTTAGTTATAACGACTTTATGAAAACAAAGGAGTGGTTTTTATCATTGGTTTTAAAATGGTAACTTGACTTTAAAAGGAGAAGTGTTTTGGTCTAAAAAGAAGGCATGGTATTGTCTTAATTTGGTTTAAAAAGGAAAGTCTGGAAGTTGTTTTGATTTAATTAAAATGTTAGTCACTTTATTTTGATACTACGGGTATCGGGTGACTTTTGTAAAAGAAATGGATCTTCTAAAAAGAATGTAACGTACGTAGTACTTTGGGGATTAAAACCTGAACTTGTTAACATATAGTAGAAAGTACCTTGTGTGAATAACTTGATTGTGTTGGTTTGTGATAGCCTTGTAATACTTTCTTGTTGATTTGATAAGTAAACATGCTAGGATGCTACGTGTGTTAGTATCTTGTGATGTTTGTGTAAAGGGGTTTCCCTCGATCGCGCTTATGTTGTTTAAACGATCAGCCGTTATGTTGGTATTGTACCACTCACCTTGACATGATCCCGGGGGTTAAGCTGCCCTCCGATGCGGGGTATATCTCAGGCGGTCTGGGACCATGATTCGAGAATACCTCATGCGGGTCCAGGGGACCTATGCGGAGCTACGAGAGTTCCAGGTTAGTGTGCGGCCTTTATGGTCATGCGGTCTATGTGGCCATGCGGACTGCGAGTCCAGGACGTTGCCGGGGAGTAGCTACCCTCGATGCGGGGAATACCTCATGCGGGCCATTGGAGTGGCCTATGCGGAGCTGCGGGAAGTTCCAGGACTAGACGCGCACATTTGATACTGCGGTAGTGGCGGCTTTGATCATGTGGCCAGTGCAGCGGTTTTCATGATCTGATTTATGACCTTGTTGGTACTGTGGGGTTTTAGTAGTCGGTTATGCCTTCGTACTTACCCCGTACGGTTTTATTATGACACAGGTGGGACCTGGTGTTCATGTGTGTTCCTTGGTGCTTTTATATCATAGGCGGTGAGGAAGGTATTCCACGCATGATTGATGTTGTGGGCGTGAGACCCATATTTGTATTTAGTGATGACTTGAGGCGTGAGTCCACGACTTGACATATTTGCTTATTTATTGTGATCGTAGTTTGGTTATCATACATGTCTCTGCTTTATATAGACTACTATGATTTCATTTCTGATATTTTTGATTTCACATACTTGGTACTGTTGCATCGACCTCCTTGGGGCTGCGTTCATCTGCGCGGTAGGTACACGATGTTGATCCTCGCTCATAGGGTCACAGTTCAGCGTTTGGGAAGCTCCGTTTCTCCGGAGGCTTAGCTTTGGTATAGTCCCCTGTTGTTGTAGGTGCTTACATTCAGGGGTATGGCGGGGCCCTGTCCCATCGTTGTTGTCCTATCATTCTTAGAGGTCTGTAGTACTGTTGTGGGCAGAGTTTGTAAAAGGGATGTAACTGCTCGAGTTGATATATGTATATATTCGTGAAGGTGACCGTTTTAGTTGCTTTGGTTCATGCTTTATGACTTGTCTCATGTTTTAGTTTTTATTTCCGCTGATTTTCTCTGATGTTGTATCACTAGGGTGCCCGGGGTAAGGCACCAGTCACGGGCTCGGGATCGGGTCGTGACAATTATGGTTCCTTTTTCCCTTTCTCTGTTGCAACCAACTTGGTCACCAACTTAGATTTGATTCCTTTGCTTGCCTCATGGCTAAGACTTCCTGTCAATCACAATTTAGGGGGGATATTTCCTTGATCTCGTCAAGTAGTAACCCGATTATTCTCTCCCAGCTCGTAGAGCTTATAGTCAGGTGTTCAACCTCAAATCATGGTATTACATACTCCAATGACTTGTCAAGATTTCTTATCGTTCGAGTGTCTACTCGTCTTTCCTGTATAAGTTATTTCAACTTGTCCTGGGGTCCCTTACCCCTCCGTATTTTCTTACTATCTTTCTCGTCAATACAGATGCTACCACATTTTCTCGAGGTGTTCTTACTGCCCAATAAACACTAATGGTCTTTTACACTAGTCTGGGGTAATCATATCTCCTGTAACTTACATAACCATAGTTGTATTCTCTTTTATCATTCTGGTCATAACCTTACCTTATGCTTATTATTAGCAAAAATATTTCTATTTTGATCCGTAATCGTACAGTTTCATACATGCGTACTACCTGCATTTTTTATCCTTACGACACTTCCTCGACCACTTCGTAACGTCGTTATTAATCACCCCTTTCAGGTATACATCAGAGAATAGCAGCGGAACATATACAACTCCCAAAATAAAAATCATGTTTAGACAATAGACATCAACCGGCTAGCCGATAAGGCCGTCTTTCGTAACATATACATAATACAAAATTAAAACGGTACATATCTGTTCTTGCAAACCCAAACCAAAACTGTGACTACAGACCTCTAAGAATAACAACTGTGGCGGGACAGGGCCCCGCCATACCCCTGAACGTACAACAACCGACCATACCAGAGATCTGTACTAAGGATAAGCCTTCGGAGTAATGGAGCTTCTCAATAGCTGAACAGTGATCCTAAGAGTGAGGATCAACAACCTGTATACTCTACCTGCGGCATGAATGCAGTCCCCCGAAGGAGGTCAGCACAACATGTACCAAATATGTGAAACTGAAAGTACTGTAATGAACTCATAAGTCTAAAATAAAGCTGGAGACATGTATGATAACTCAATTAACAGTACACTGTGCCTTACTAACAATGAGAGTAAACAAGAGTATACTTTACTGCATAAAAATAGGAGGCTCATGATCAACGTAGGGCCACCCGCCCGTAGTATCATTAAGCAATCCTACTCCTGGGACTATTTCACCCGCATAGGTCATGTGGACCCGCAATGAGGTCATCCGCCTCACATGGGACTATTTCACCCGCATAGGTCCTACGGACCCGCAATGGAGCGATACGCTCCGCATGGGACTATTTCACCCGCACAGGACTATTTCACCCGCTTAGGCCCGGTGGACCCGCAATGAATACAAACGCCGCACTCGCATCATGGGTGTTACACCCCGTATGTACATGACATGTTTTAAGAACGTACGTAAAAATCCCAAATGTTAAGATTTGAGACTAGTAAAAATTTATCGGAATTATGAAATTGTCGGGAAATGAAATATTGTGACGAATGGGAGGGAGACACGTGTCACCCCCCTTAAATGGTCTTGGATGAAAATATCATGGGTATAAGGGTCATTTGACCATTGTTAGGATGACAAAGTCTTGCAAGTTGAAGAGCTTGATAAAATTGACTTAGTCAATGGGGCCACATGACTTGATATTTAAAAGAACTTCATCCAAACCACACATATGTACAAATCTTGACCCTCCATGTTACTATATAAGGATACTAGTAGTGAGACAAGCTTTCCATACTTAGAGAAATTTCAAGAAAATTGGATGAAAGTGAAGGGAGCTCTCGGGTTCACCTTGTCCAAAAGAGAAAAAACTTTGTTTGTTGTCCAATAAGCTCCACACTTTAAACCAAGGTTCATGAGGGTATTGTAAGGGTATCTCAATAGAAAGATCCCGGAAAAATAGCGTTTTCGCATTAGTCGCAAGGTGAAAACCTAGTTGCTTTCCTAGGTTTTGATTGGAAGATTAAAGGAAAGTTGTTTGTGATATTCTAAGGGTCTCAAGTGGCGGATTGAAGTGTCAAGAAGAGGCTCTAAGTTTCTAGGGAGCGACTTCGTATTTGAAGGTGGACTAAGGCTCGTTGAGGTAACAATCTTGTTCTCTTAAAGTGTTACAAGATTATATATTGTTGTTAGCCTTACATTTTACTAGCATGAAGTATATGTATTGAAGTTTGATAAGTGATATGGATTGTTGTAGCCTAAATCTGAAATGTTATATAAGCCATTTGAAGTTGGATTACAACTTGGTCGTTAATTAAAATCGTCGCATGTTACTTACTTGAACATTGTAGTAGTTGTAATCGATTGCGACATGATATCATGTTATACTAAACAACTTGTATTGAAAAGGAATTGGATAAGAATTGGTGTTGTTGTATATCAAAGTTGCCTAATTGGACCTTGTAGTTGGTACTAGTTTGATATCAATTGTGGGGCGGAGTTTTACACGTCTAGTAGGCGTGTAATCCCCTATTGATAATTACATTATTGGGCCTTAAATGTGGCATGTTTGGTTATTGAATTCGGCCTTGAAAAAGGTGGCAAAGTATGTAGAAACAAAGGAAGTGCTGTACGATTTTTCGTAGAATTTAGTGACTTTGCACTTATAATATTCTACGTTTAAAGTAAGAAGTGAATGGACGTATTATGGTCATTATAGGTTGACATACTACGTGCGGGATATTGTACTTAGCAAATGGATTGACCCGAAGAGGTATGTAGAACTTTCATATCTCTTGAGCATGAATAGTTTCACTTATATAGTACGGTAGACGTACAAGACTTTGATATCCCTTACTTGTTTTAAGAATGGCCAAGTTGGGTGAGTAAGGGGGATTAACTCACTTCTTTAAAAGTATCAAGGATGTCTTAAGTTTTCAAAGTTAAGGGACTTGAAGTATTTTAATTATATGATACTTGTTTCGTTTTAAAAGTATAAGTCCCTTGGATATAGGGACATGTATTTGACTAATGTATAAAGTTAATATAACGACTTTATGGGAAGTTGGTTATATTAGCTTTATGGAAAGTTAACAAAAGAAAGATTTACTCTAAGTAAAATAAGTAAGGATAAATGATTTGAATTTATGAAAGGCAAATTGATTTTAAGGCATCAATTGCCTAAGATTTTAAGAGAAAAGAAGTCACCTGATTTAGAAGCCTAATTATATTTCTAAAAGGTATTGTGACTTGTCTTGAAAAGTAGTTGTGACTTGATACTATGGTTATTAGTGTCTTGTATTTTGTATATGAAAATGAGTCATTTTAAAAGGATAGAAGTACGTAGTACTTTGGGTTAAATTCCCGGATTTTTTTAAAATGACATGTTAGTGCCTTAAGTAAACTAAAATGAGAGTGTATATGAACAAATACTAATAAGAAGTTAGGGGATTTCTTAACTTGCTTATATATTGTATGATAAGCCGGTAGTTCTTATGTTATGTATGATAAGCCGGTAGTGCTTATGTTATGTATGATAGCCGGTTTGTGCTAGTGGTATATTATTCATTACAGGGTCATTCCCTGGGTTTGTGGCATTTGCATATTCCGTGGATTTTCTACCCATGATGCGAGGAATACCTCATGCGGGTCCGTAAGGGCTTATGCGGGTGAAATAGTCCCATGTGGGGCGGACCAGTCTTATGCGAGGAATACCTCATGCGGGTCTACACGACCTATGCGGGCGGATACAGTCTATGCGAGGAATACCTCATGCGGGTCCACACGACCCTTGCGGGTGAAATAGTCCCAGGAGTAGGATTTCTTAATGATACTGCGGGCGGGTGGTCCTGCTTTGATCGTGAGCCTCCTATTTTTATGTTGTAAGTATACCCTTATTTACTCTCATTGTTAGTAAGGAACAGTGTACTGTAATTTGATTATTATACATGTCTCCGGCTTTGTTTTAGACTTATGATGTAATTACAGTATTTTCCAGTTTTGCATACTTAGTACATATTGTGTACTGACCACCTTCCTCGGGGTAAGCAGGTGGTGGATCCTCATTCTTAGGATCACTGATCAGGTGTCAGAAACTCCATTTCTCCGGAGGCTTTTCTTTTGGTACGGTTTTTGTTATACCCCGTATTTTCAGAGTATGTACGTGAGGGCGTACGTATAAAAATTTAAGCCTTAAGGTTTGGCTAGGTTCGAAAATTTGGGCACAAGTGCCGAAAAGAATCGTTTTTTTAAATGAAGCGTTTTACTAAACTTGCGAAGGAAAATTCCGGCTATGTCATTGAGAATTTTTGCGGATTTTTCGAGACGAAACATTTTGGACCAACGGGAGGCGACGTGTCACCTCACATTGGAAGGAATTGTGGGCGGTACTTGGACGATTTGGGCTTGTGGTTAGGTAGGATATTTTGTGCAAGTTGGTGTGGTAGATGGATAAGGTGCACTTGGCTTAAATCTAGCCCTACACTTGCATGGCACTTGGCTTGATCTTGGCCATTGGTTGGCCATTGCTTGACCTATAAATACACCTCTAAGTTGAAGACTTTCTTCATCCAAACTTGAGCAATCTTTCTAAGTCTCAAAATTACTCCCTCCCTCTTGAGCTTTCGTCCGCCACACCCCCCCTTTGAGAAGGCCCGGCGAAAGTATTCCCTCCCTGTAGTGTTCTAGTAGGGGTACCCCAGCCTAGTTGTTTTCGTATAATACCCCCTTTGTGGTATAGAAATACTCTCAAAGTATTGTTATAATGCCAAAATACTTTAGCCCTAATACCTTGTAGTATTCCAAGGTTATACCTATACAAAGCCCAGAAATACTATTATACTTCCTTTAGCCACTAAACGAAACCCTAAGGAAATCTTCACTGATAGTTGAAGTATTTGAGTAGAAGTTGGTTAGAACTTCTAAGGGTTGTTTGGAGCGGAGTTGGAGCGCACGGAGTAGGAGCTAAACCTTGCTCAGGATCGACATTTAAACATGGATAATTTTGGGCTTATCGAGGTAAATACTACTGTCCTTCTATTGTAATTGGAAATTACATGTTATAGGATTATATAGTTAAAGTATACTATATATAGAACTGAACATAGTTGTGCGGCAATGTCTTTTGACTTAAGCCTGAATTTAAAGAAGAGAAGCGAGCTGTAATTACGTAGGGGGTGTATTCTGATGGACTTAAATAGCATTATTGTGGGGTAGAATTTTACGTCCGGATTAGGCGTACAACCCCTCTAGGGAGTTATTGGCCTGTTATCAGGCCTCGGTATAGGAGGAGATTTCTGTGATTCTTGGGGGTGGGAGAGTCTTTGCGAAATTTACGTAGAATATTCTACGTTGAGATCTAGATGATAATAGGCGCCTTGTGGCCTCTATAGGTTGAAGTACTACATGTGGCGTGAGCTGCTTGGCTTAAGGTGTGAGCGGTTTGAGGTACTTGGAGCGTTTTGCTATTAGTCGATAATCGTCGCGGTATGTGAACCTCTTCCTATCTTTCTAGCATGATATGTGTATAACTATGTAGTACGGTAGACGTACATGTGTTAAATGTATTTGATTGGTTTAAAACATAAAGTGTTATAACGGCTTTATGGGAAGTTGGTTATAACAGTTTTATGTAAGTAAGAAATGCTTTGTGGTTTTTAAAAGATAACTGACTTGATGTGTGATGATAAGAATCTGGAAGTATTCCAAAAGAATTAAGAAACCTTTCTTTAAGAAGAGTAATACTTGGTTTTGAAAACATAAGAGTTATACTAGCTTTATGGGAAGTTAGGTATAACGTCTTAAGAGAGATAAAGAGAATGGTTTACTGATTTTTAGAAGTTAAGAGATTTAATCTTAAAAGATAAGAGACTTAACTTGAATGAATTAAATATGACTTTTGTGTGAAACCTCATTCGTGAGTAATGAGTACTTGGTTTTTAAAAGGAATAATGTTTTACTGATTTTGGAAATCAGAATGAGTATCGACAAACCACTGCAGCGTTAATAAAAGGAAATGTTTTGACTAATTAAGTATTATTAAAACCAGTAGAAACCTCCATCTGCATAGAAGCTAAGATGAGACAAAATGATATTACATTTCCTAGATCATGGCTGCTTTAATAAGATTGATTATGAACAAGAATAACCTACTCACATATAAGACATATGTCTCTCAAATTGTTTAAAAGAGGATTATATTCTTAAGTGATTAAGTCTATGGACTATGAAACCTTTCTAAAATAAGAGACTTAAGTATTTGAAATTAAGCAAACTTGAACTTTTGGAAAAGAATGTTGTTACTTGATGTTGAAAAGGAAAGTGTTTTGGTTTACCTAAAAATGTGAGTCACTCTATTTTAATACTACGGGTATCGGGTGATCTTTATAAAAGAAATGGATCTTTTTAAAAGAATTTAACGTACGTAATACCTTGGGGTCAGAACCTGGACTTTGGCCTAAAATAAACTTGAGTTGTGTGTAACTTGCCTATGTTTGTGTTTGATAGCCTTGTGTGCATATACTGTATTTCTATACCACCGCATCTCTCGATGGAGGGCCGGCTGATTTGTTATGAACGATTATCCACCGAGTCCCACGAGATGGGCCGGGACACGTATTTCATCTGATTCTTCACCGAGTCCCATGGGATGGGCCGGGACACGTATTCCATATGATTATTCACCGAGTCCCACGAGATGGGCCGGGACACGTATTCCATCTGATTATTCAGAGTCGCGAGATGGGCCGGGACACGTATTCCATCTGATTCTCTACCGAGTCCCATGGGATGGGCCGGGACACGTATTCCACATGATTCTTTACCGAGTCCCACGGGATGGGTCGGGACACGTATTCCACCCGATTTACACCTAGACTGCCGGCAGTGAGGAAGGAGTTCCACGGGCATGAGGGATGACTTGAGGGCGTGAGTCCCTGACTTGACATGACTGCTTTTATGTGTGAACTGTAGTTTGGTTATCATACATGTCTCCTGCTTTATATAGACTATTATGATTTCATTTCTGATCTTTTCTGATTTCACATACTTGGTACTGTTATCGACCTCCTTGAAGTGCGTTCATCTGCAGTAGAAATACATCGGTTGAGATCCTCGCTCATAGGATCAAAGTTCGTGTTGGGAAGCCCCGTTTCTTGGAGGCTTATCTTTTGGTATGTTACCACAGTGCAGGTTCTTGTACATTCGAGGATATGGCGGGGCCCTGTCCGTCATAGTTGTTATCACTTCTTAGAAGTGCATGTAAATCTTGTTGTGGGCAGAGTTTGTAAAAAGGATAACTGTTTGGGCATTTATGTATATATACTGAAGGCAACTGTTTTGGTTGGCCTGTTTATTTATCATGTTGTTATACCCCGTTTTTCCAGAGTATGTACGTAAGGGAATACGTACGAAAGTCTAGCCTTAAAGATAAGCCTTGGACGTTTTTATTTGTACACAACTCACTAAAAGAATCGTTTTCCGACGAAACGTTTCCACAGCTTTCGTAGAGTAAATTCCGGCTATGCCATTTCTTATTTTTGCGGATTTTTCCGAGAGACGAAACATTTTGGACCAACGGGAGGGCAACACTTGGCACCCTCCCATTAGTGGACTTGAATCGTCCATTTGGACGAATTGAAGAACCCTTGGCACGTTTTTTGTGCCTTGTGCACAAGTCAAGGGTTGGTAGGATATTTGTGTTTAGTTAATCCTCACCCTACACTTGCCTTGCACTTGTCTTAATCTTGGCCATTGGTTGGCCACTTCTTGACCTATAAATACCCCCTTAGAGATGAAGAGTTCTTCATCCACAAATCTTCCAAGTCTTGAAAAATCCTCTCCTCTCCCTTTGTAGCCTTTTCGTCCAAAACACCTCCCCCTCCCCTTGTGAAGGCCCTTGGCCGAATACCCCCCCCCCCTCTAGCCTAGTAGTTTGGCCGAGGCCCCCCCTAGCCTAGCCAAAAATCTACCCCCCTCCCTTGGTAGAAAAGTTACCTTCTTGTATCGTTATAATGCCCAAAATACCCTAGCCCAAATACCTTAGTACTTAGTAGAAGTTGTGAAGAACTTCTAAGGTTCTTGGAGCATACAACTTAGGAGCAAAACCTTGCTCAGGCGCGACTTTTTCTAGGATATTATTTGGCTTACCGAGGTAATAATCATAACCCTCTTTTGTATTATAGAATGCAAACTGAAGAAGTATAAGAATAAGTATTAATCACTTAGAAGAATATCACAGAATAGAATTGAACTGTTACCACAGTAGAAGGGTTTGAAAGATGAATAATCAAACTGTACTTACATAGGACTGTTTTCACAGTAGACTTATATAGCTCACCGGGTAGGGAAGTGCTGCCCAACTTTCCATAGAATTGTGAACCCTCTGTTTAGAATGACCTTCAGAGTAGTCTTTGATAGATATCTGTGACTATTATAGGCTGACTCTCTGCGCGCGACATATTCAACTTGGCAGGTGGTTTTCGCTGAGAAGGTATGTGATTCTTCCTAAAGCATGATATTTTACAATATATATAGTACGGTAGACGTACATGTGTTAACTGAATAATAACTATGGCAATGTCTTTGACTTAAGCCTGAATAATACTTACGGCAATGCCTCACGGCTTAAGCCTGAATAATACTTACGGCAATGCCTCACGGCTTAAGCCTGAATAATAAAGAACTGAAAACATTTCAAAAGACTACTGAATCATATTAACAGAAGAGAACTAATTGGTTTTTAAAACAGAAGCTTAAGAGTTATACTAGCTTTATGGGAAGTAAGTATAACCACTTAAGATTGATAAAAGAAACAAGTTTGCCTATGTGTTTATAACAGACTTATATTGTGAAAAGAATAATAAGATGGTTTGATAAGTAGACATGATATGATGCTATGTGTGTTAGTATCTTGTAACGTTTGTATAGGTGAGTATCCTTGTTGTGCTTATGTTGTTTAAAGATAAGTTGTTATGTTAGTATACTATCACTCACCTCTTGAGATGATACCGGGGGTTAAGCTGCCCTCCGATGCGGGGTAGACTCGGTGATGCAGGACCATGATTCGAGAATACCTCATGCGGGTCCGGGGCCTATGCGAGCTACGAGAGTTCGAGTTAGTATGCGGGTTATGCCTCATGCGTCTATGTGGCCATGCGGACAATGAGTCGGGCGATGCCGAGGAGTAGCTACCCTCGATGCGGGTTATACCTCATGCGGGCCCGGTGAGTGGCCTACGGACTCGGAGTCGAGATTAGGCTTGCAGAATGATAATACGGGCGAGTGGCCCTGCTTCGAATCATTCGCAGTCTAGAAAAGACCTATTACAGTTTACCTATTGTTGCTCTTGTTTGTGATGTGGCACTATGTGCGGTATCCTTGATTTCTTCATACATATTTGTAAACTGGTTTTAAAAAGTGTTATGATTTCATTTAAGTACTTTACAGTTTCACATACTTAGTACCTGTTATCGACCTCCTGGGCTGCGTTCATGCCGCAGTAAGGGCAAGCAGTGCTAGATCCGCATCCTTAGGATCTCTACGTTGGTGTCGGAGCTCCATCTCTTCCGAGGCTCTACTTTTGGTATGATCTCCTGTTGTAGATAGTTTTGTATGATCGGTATGGCGGGGCCCTGTCCCGCCATAGTTGTATATTTCCTTAGAGGTCTGTAGTCATGTTGTACAGTGTCGGATGTAACTGCTAAACCATGATTATATATATATGCCGAAAGGCGATACTTTCTCACATAAACTGTGTCTTACTTTATAAACTGTTTCATGTCTTGCTTTATATTTCCGCTGATTACTCTGATGTATGACTACTTGGGTGCCCCGGTAAGGCACCAGTCACGGGCCCGGAACGGGTCGTGACAAAAGTGGTATCAGAGCAGTTAATCCTCGGAAAGTGTCTACAGACCGTATCTAGTAGAGTCTTGATTATCGGTGTGTTGTGCACCACACCAATAATCAGGAGGCTATAGGATATTTAGGATTGGTTTCCATTCTTCTCATTCTGAGATCGTGCTTTAGAGCTGTGTTATAGGTTGGACCCCTCTAACGTATTCCTTTCCTATGTGATTATGCCTCCACGTAAGGCAACCCGGCCCGGCAAGGCAAAGCGGGAGGCGCTAGCAGACACCCAGTCACGAGGGCTTAGGCCCGCCTATACCGAGACGGCGAGTTCTATGACGCCACTTCAAAGAGAGACCACAGTACCCACACCTCCCGTCCCCACACCGGGCGGAGGAGTTAGGTACAGAGATGGCCCAACTTTTGGCTAAAGTTGTGGCCCGACACTGAGAGAGGCCGATGCGGTTCAGCCCAGCCCACCCAGTCGTACGTTGTTCACCCGAGGCGAGAGTTTGAGGCTACGAGACTTCTTGAGTCAGAGCACGGAGTTTTACGGGTCGAGGCCGGAGGATGATCCGCAGGAGTTCATCCGTCAGCTACAGAGGATTTTGAGAGTGATCAGGGCGTCGGAGACCGAGTCCGTGATCTTTGGTTCACATAGGCTGCGTGATACCGCAGTCGATTGGTTTGATTCATGGGAGTTATCCCGGGAGAGCACGCGTCCCGCCTACTTGGGATGAGTTCTCGAGGCTTTCACTCACTTCTTGCCTCCACAGATGAGAGGCGCGGGTGATAGATTTTTACCGCCGAGGCGAGAGGACGACCTTGTCGGGAGTACAATGTCGAGTTTGATTCATTGGCCCGATATGTCCCAGCATTGGTAGCAGATATGGAGGATAGGGTGCACCGCTATGTCACCTGCTAGACGACTATATGGCCGAAGTCATGTGCGGGGTTTCTCTCCACCGGTATGGACATTACCCGCACGCAGCTCACGCCTGATGCGGCGAGCGCAGAGGTCGGCGAGTGGGCGACAGCAGCGAAGAAGGCCAGGCGGAGGGTCTTCGGTGGTTATCGTGGTGGCGGCCTCGCAGGCCTAGATTCGCACCACGCCACTCGAGCACTCCTGCACCGCCCTCAAGACCCCAGAGTTTTCGAGGGCGCATCGGGCCCTGTGGCTTCGTGACGTCGAGTAGCGAGGTATCGGCGATCGACCACCCCACGGTGGCCGATGCGGTGGATCCCATTACGGGAAGTGTGGTACTACTTTTGGAGCTTATTACAGTTGTGGCCAGCAGGGTCACTTTGCGGGATCGTCCGACCGGGGCAAGGTGGTAGGCTCGGCCTTCGTGTTCTTGCCGCTTCATCATCTCCTACGATTACTCGCCCGAGGCGTGGTGCTCGGGGTCAGCAGGTCGCGGCAGAGGTCGTGGCTCGGGTCCCAGTTCTAGCGGTCCTCAGAACCGCATCTATGCTTTGTCCAGCCGACAGGATCAGGAGGCCTCACCTGATGTCGTCACAGGTACCTTATCAGTTTCTGGGTTTGATGTGTATGCTTTGATAGATCCGGGTTCTACTCTGTCCTATATATCTCCCCTTGTTGCTAGTAGGATAGGGGTAGAGCCTGAGTCCATAGACCCTTTCGAGGTAGCTACGCCAGTGGGTGATTCGGTGATAGCTCGGCGGGTATATAGGGCTTGTCCTGTGACCATTTACAGTCGCCGACTGGCCGACTTGATAGAGTTGGAGATGATTGACTTCGACGTGATTATGGGGATGGATTGGCTAGCTTCTTGCTATGCCAATGTAGACTGCAGAGAGAGAGTAGTACGGTTCCAGTTTCCTGAGGAGCCGGTTGTTGAGTGGGAGGGGAGCACGGTATCGCCGAGGGGTAGGTTTATTTCCTACCTCAAGGCTAGGAAGATGGTGCAGAAGGGGTATATCTACCATCTAGTTCGAGTGTTTGATCTCGAGGTGTGGTACCAGATTTTCATCGCCTCGTAGTCGTGAGTTCCCGGGCGTGTTCCCGGATGACCTCCGGGTATCCTCCCGAGAGGAGATTGAGTTTTGTATTGACATATTGCGGATACTCGGCCTATTTCCATTCCGCCATACGAATGGCACCGCCGAAGTTGAGAGAGTCAAGGACCATGTAACGACCCGCCCGGGTTCGCATCGTGCCTTACCCTGGGCACCCTAGTGATACAAACATCAGAGAAAATCAGCGGAACACAAAACAAGAGTCATTTAACAAGAGATAAATGAATAAACAAAGCAACCAAAAAACAGCTGCCTTGATATACATAAACACGAACAAGATAATCCTTTACAACCCCGCCACAACAAGATTTACATGCACTTAAGATATACTGATGACTTATGACGGACAGGCCCCGCCATACCCCGAATGTACAAGAACCTACAACTCGTGGAACACCTACTAAAAGATAAGCCTCCGAGAAACGGAGCTTCAAATGCGTTGAATCGTGATCCTATGGCGAGGAACCACGGCCGATGTACCTCTACTGCGGCGTGAACGCAGCCCAAGGAGGTCAAGACAACAGTACCAAGTATGTGAAACTGCATAATATCAGAATGAAATCATACTAGTCTATATAAAGCGAGAGACATGTATGATAACCAAACTACTGCTCACAACATAAAACGATCATCACTCCGATATAACTATGGGTCTCACGCCCACAACATCAATCGTTCGCATTATGGCCGCATGCCCGGAATCTCAGACGGTGTAGACATGTCCATGATGCAACAATAATACCAATGTCCCATGGCCACATGCCCCGAATTCTGCATCGGTGTAGACATGTCCATGTGACCTCAACAACAAGACAAAGAATCCAAATGGAAGCATACCCGCGCGCTACGATCGTGTCGGTATGTCCAAAGGAAAAATAAGACAACATTCCAAATGGACGATACCCGCAGCGCTACGATCGTGTCGGTATGTCCAAAGAAATCACAAGGCGATAATCAAAATGGAAACATACCCGTGCGCTACGCATCGTGTCAGTATATCCAAAGCGATTAACCACAAGACCTTAACCAAAATGGAAGCATACCCGTGCGCTACGCATCGTGTCAGTATGTCCAAAGCGATTAACAACAATAATACTATCAATGCGAACGCACTGCGGAATTTCTCCGCCACACGCGTCGCCCAAGTAAGTTCTCAACGATCAATCGACTCTATCGAGACGCGGTAACACGTAAACACAACGATTGTACAATAAAGGCTATCATCACAAGCATAGGCAAGTTTCACAACAACAAGCATAGCAAGTTTCACACAACTCAAAGTACTTTCATTTTATGCCAAAGTCCGGTTTTTAACCCCAAAGTACTACATACGTTAAGTTCTTTTAAAAGAGATCCATTACTTTTATAAAAGTCACCCGATACGTAGTATTAGAATGACCAACCCACCTTCCTTTTCAAAATCAAGTAACAACATTCTTTCCTAAGTTCCAGTTTGCCTAGTTTCAATTACTCCAGCTTCTCATTTTCAAATGGTTTCATAGTTCCCAAACTTAATCACTTGATTCCTTTTGAGAACAATTGAGTAACATATGTCATAGACGTGAGTAGTTTATTCTTGTTTATAACGATCTTATTACAAATGACCATGATCTAGAAAATGTAATATCATTTTGTCTCATCTTAGCTTGTATGCACATGGAGGTTTCTACTGGTTTTAATACAACACATCATTATTCAATACATTTCCTTTATTAACGCTGCAGTGGTCTGTCGATACACATTCTGATTCCCGAAATCAGTCAAACATTATCCCTTTAAAACCAAGTACTCATTACTCACGAATGAGGTTTCACACAAACATCCACATTAAAACAAATAAGTTAAGTCTCTTATCTTATAAGATCAAGTCTCTTAACTTCTAACATCAGTAAACCATTTTCACTTACATAAGGTCGTTATAACTAACTTCCCATAAAGCTATTATAACACCCTATGTTTTAAACCAACCAAATCACTTAGCACATGTACGTCTACCGTACTACATAGTTCACAACAATCATGCTAGAAAAGATAGGAAGAGGTTCACATACCTCGCGACGATTTATCGACAATAAGCAAAATGCTCCAAGTACTACAACCTTGCTAGCCCTTTCCACTCCTCGAGTAGAATACGCTACTCTTAGTACTTTCACCTATAAAGGTCAAAACGTCTATTAACCCCAAAACACAAGTTTCTATCTTTCTATAGAAAATTCGAAGACTCTCCCGCAACAAACAGCGTAAATCTCCTCCTCTATCGAGGCCGGCTACCAAGCCAACCAGGGGGGGGGGTTTACACGTCTACCCGGACGTGTACAATTCTACACAAGTCTACTGCAATACAGTCCTATGTAAATACAGTTCAGTTCAGTTCTTTATTCTTCAGGCTTAAGTCAAAAGACATTGCCGAATACTAAGTAGTTCCATATATAGTATACTTCAACTATATATTCAACCAAACATGTAATTTCCAATTACAATAGAGGGACAAGATAATTACCTCGATAAGCCCAAAATTATCCAAGTTATAATGTCGATCCTGAGCAAGGTTTAGCTCCACTCCGTGCGCTCCAAACCACTCCAAACAACTCTTAGAAGTTCTAACCAACTTCTACTCAAAATACTTCAACCAACTATGAAGATTTCCTTAGGGTTTCGGTTTGAGACTAAAAAGGACAAAAGGTAGTATTTAGGACTCTACGAAAGAGGTATCTTTGGAATACTACAAGGTACAAGGCTAAGGTATTTGGGCATTATAACAATACTAGGGAGTATTTCTATACCACAACAAGGGTATTATACGAAACAACTAGCAGTGGGGTACCCCACGCCAAGCCTCACTCAAAGGGGGCCTCGCCAAAGCTCCACAAGGGGAAGGGCTTTGGACGATTTCAACTCACAAAGGGAGAGATTTCAAGACTTGGAAAATGATTTTGATGAAGAAAGTTCATCAACTAAGAGGGTATTTATAGCAAACCCAAAGGCCAACCAAGGGCCAAGATCTAGCCAAGTGCAAGGCAAGTGTAAGGCCAAGATCAAGCCAAGTGCACCCTAGCCCCTACTCCTTAAAACCCTCACAAATATCTACACAAATATCTAGCACCACAAGCCCCCTCAATTCGCCAAGTCGCCCCACTTGTCTCCATTGTGGGTGACACATGTCACCCTCCCGTTGGTCCGAATGTTTCGTCTCTAAAAATCCGCAAAATACAAAACGACATAGCCGAATTTTCCTTCGCAGTTACGCAAACGTTTAAAAACGACTCTAACCGTGTGCACAGACAAAGGTCATTTCGCCAAGCCACCAGGCGGGGTGACACGTGTCACCTCCTATCGCCCTCAAAAACGTTTTCGAAAAAATCCACAATGGCCAAAATCTCAAAACAAAGTGGGCCCACAAAAGCAGAATTTCTCCCGTGGGCCCCACGTGACCATTTCAGAAAATAAAATTCCATAATTCTCTAATATTCCAGAAGTC
The DNA here is from genome assembly GCA_029844215.1 of Przewalskia tangutica. NCBI lineage: Eukaryota > Viridiplantae > Streptophyta > Magnoliopsida > Solanales > Solanaceae > Przewalskia > Przewalskia tangutica. Next base: position 81,014,087 of record CM056723.1, on the reverse strand, counting down.
CGAATACCAAACTGGGAATCCAATTCCCATTAACGAACCTTTTTCCTTCACAAAACCGGAAACTTTTCCGTGGAAAAATCACCTCTTTCTTCCTTTCCAATCTTTCGCCAGATTCTCGCACGCACGTCCTCGCATACATACTGGAAATACGGTATAACATTCTCCTCCTTAGAAACATTCGTCCCGAATGTTCCTTCACAAGACGGATATCGATGAAGCTCTTCTAACAAATTGCCAACGCCACACCGTCAGTCGAAATAACACACGTTATCTTCCTTCCTTACTCGTCGTGCCCTTCTCGAACACTTGAACTCTTCTAGTATACGTACCACACTTCAGTCATCGCTTCAGTTCCCAAAACCTTGGAGTCACCACCTCCAAACTTGGTCATCTTACTAGCCGTAATATCCCCTAAGGCCATTACCGGCCTTCACGAACGATTCTGGTCGAACACATCCACAAACTCATACGATGGTCGTCTAAACTCGGGCCTAGCACCCTCGTGACCCTACCACCTGGCGGGACCACCCGGAACTGACCCCACCCAAAACCGGGTTACGGGTTGACCCGCAAATGGTCCTAAACCCGACCCCCAACCGTGCCAAACTCTTGTTCCCCGATTCGGAACAATCTTACTAATTCACATCATGAAAGCTACCACTTCCATCTCACACTACCCACGGACTTATCACACAAATAAATCCCACGTATACTACTCACCCTTAAAAAGGTCAAACATAAAACGAATCTTTTACTCAAGACGACCTTACCTCTAAGGTCTCAGTCGTGAAATAGTCTAAGGTTCACACTTACCATGCCTCCATACGTATCCTTCCAACTAACCATGCATTCTAACTCACACATATCACAATGCTATCCGTACATAGCACACAATAATGAGATCATCATAACAAGCATACCAAAACTCTAGAGGGTTAAGGATATACCTGAAGCTACCGCTCCACTCTAATCATAGGCCTGCCCTGCAGGGCGCATAGCTGTAGAAGGTGATGAACCAGCCACAGATCCTGAAGGCTGAGTCGTAACATCCGCGCTTCCCTTGGTCGGACAGCCGCAAAATGGCCTGCTGGCCGCATGCAAAACAAACTCCCAATCTAGCACGACACTCTCCAAAATGGAGTCTACCACAATGGTCACAACGGTAGGGGTGGCTTCACCGTTAACACCCCCGCTCTGCCAAAATCTGAACCTCGAGCCCACGACCGCCTCCCGAAGACGGTGGAGGACCACTCTGTACCGGTGGGGGTATATAACTAGCCTGCTGCTGAGGCGGTCTGCCTCGAAAGCCACCAGGACCTGCCGCCCCGGCCCTCTTCTCGCGATCCAGTCATTCCGCCGACCCTCCGTGCCTCACATCCTGGTGCATGAGCTGCGTGCGGGCAATGTCCATGCCCTGAAGAGAAACACCCGCACAAGACTCACCATATAATCATCTAGCCCTGACGTGGCGATGCACCCTATCCTCCATATTCGCAACTAGCGCAGGACATATCGAGCCAAAGAATCGAACTCGACATTGTACTCCCGACGGCGCCTCTGCCTCAAGAACAAAAATCGTTTACCGGCGTTCTCCTCATCCGCGAGGCAAGAAGTGCGTGAGGAAAGCCCCAAAACTCATCCCATACCTGCTGAGGTGCATGCTCTCCCGAAAGCTCCTATGAATCAAACCAATCGATCGCGGTATCACGCACCGATGCGAACCAAAGGTCACACTCGGTTTACGAAGCCTTGATCACCCGTGACGATCCGTCAGAATCGCCGGATGAACTCCTCGGATCATCCTCGTGCCTCGACCCATAAAACTCTGGCGGCTACAACTCGAAAGTCCCGTAGCCTCAAACTATCTGCCGGGGTGAACCATCGGTGCATCGAACCGAATCGCCGTGATCCACTGCCTCATATCCGCCACAACCTCGCCAATAATCGGGCCATCTCTCGTGACCCATCTCCCGCCTGCATCGCGGATGGAGGCTCGTGCATCAGTAGTCTCACACCACCGCCGCGCTCTAAACTCTTGCTGGTGGCGGCGTCGCGAAACCCGCTCAAGCACAACCTCGTGTATCGCTCGGCTCGCGCTGCATTCTCTCAGATTCACTAGCAGACTTCGGCTTTGCCCTTCTCAGGCTCGCTGCTTGCGCGGAGGCATAACTGGTAAAAACGAGATACGTCAGAGGGGTCCAACTTACAACACAGCTCTAAGGCACGATCTCAGAATGAGAAGAATGGAAACCAATCCTAAATGTCCTATAGCCTCCTAATTATAGATGTGGTGCACAACACACCGATAATCAAGACTCTACTAGACACGGTCTGTAGACACTTTCCGAGGATTAACTGCTCTGATACCACTTTTGTAACGACCCGTTCCGGGGCCCGTTACTGGTGCCTTACCCTGGGCACCCTAGTGATACAAACATCAGAGAAAATCAGCGGAACACAAAACAAGAGTCATTTAACAAGAGATAAATGAATAAACAAAGCAACCAAAACAGCTTGCCTTCAGATATACATAAAACTGAATAGCTTTAATCCTTTTACAACCCCGCCACAACAAGATTACTGCACTTCTAAGATATACAATGACTATGACGGGACAGGGCCCCGCCATACCCCTGAATGTACAAGAACCTACAACTCAGGGAACACCTACCAAAAGATAAGCCTCCGGAGAAACGGAGCTTCAAATGCGCTGAACTGTGATCCTATGAGCGAGGAACCACGACCGATGTACCTCTACTCGCAGATGAACGCACTTCAAGGAGGTCGATCAACAGTACCAAGTATGTGAAATCGCATAACATCAGAATGAAATCATACTAGTCTATATAAAGCAGAGACATGTATGATAACCAAACTACGCTCACAACATAAAACAATCACTCCAATATAACTATGGGTCTCACGCCCACAACATCAATCGAGTTCGCATTATGGCCGCATGCCCTAATCAGACGGTAGACATGTCCATGATGCAACAATAATACCAATGTCCCATGGCCACATGCCCCGACCGTGCATCGGTGTAGACATGTCCATGTGACCTCAACAACAAGACAAGAATCCAAATGGAAGCATACCCGCAGCGCTACGATCGTCGGTCGATGTCCAAAGGGAAAATAAGACAACATTCCAAATGGACGATACCCGCGCGCCACGATCGCGGTCGTGATGTCCAAAGGGAAATCACAAGGCGATAATCAAATGGAAACATACCCGCGCGCCACGATCGTGTCAAGATATCCAAAGCGATTAACCACAAGACCTTAACCAAATGGAAGCATACCCGCGCGCTACGATCGTGTCGAGATGTCCAAAGCGATTAACAACAATAATACTATCAACAGGAACGTACCCGTGGAATTTCTCCGTCACTGCCGGCACGTCCAAGTAAGTTCTCAACTATCAATCGACCTTCTATCGAGACGCGTAAACACGTAAACACAACGATTGTACAATAAAGACTATCATCACAAGCATAGGCAAGTTTCACAACAACAAGCATAGGCAAGTTTCACACAACTCAAAGTACTTTCATTTTATGCCAAAGTCCGGGTTTTAACCCCAAAGTACTACATACGTTAAGTTCTTTTAAAAGAGATCCATTACTTTTATAAAAGTCACCCGATACCCGTAGTATTAGAATGACCAACCCACCTTCCTTTTCAAAATCAAGTAACAACATTCTTTCCTAAGTTCCGGTTGCCTAGTTTCAATTACTCAAGCTTCTCATTTTCAAATGGTTTCATAGTTCCCAAACTTAATCACTTGATTCCTTTTAGAACAATTGAGTAACATATGTCATATACGTGAGTAGTTTATTCTTGTTTATAACGATCTTATTACAAAGACCATGATCTAGAAAATGTAATATCATTTTGTCTCATCTTAGCTTCTATGCAGATGGAGGTTTCTACCGGTTTTAATACAACACATCATTATTCAATACATTTCCTTTATTAACGCCGCAGCTGGTGCTGTCGATACACATTCCGATTCCCAAATCAAGAAACATTATCCCTTTAAAACCAAGTACTCATTACTCACGAATGAGGTTTCACACAAACATCCACATTAAAACAAATAAGTTAAGTCTCTTATCTTATAAGATCAAGTCTCTTAACTTCTAACATCAGTAAACCATTTTCACTTACATAAGGTCGTTATAACTAACTTCCCATAAAGCTATTATAACACCCTATGTTTTAAACCAACCAAATCACTTAGCACATGTACGCTCACCGCATCACATAGTTCACAACAATCATGCTAGAAAAGATAGGAAGAGGTTCACATACCTCGCGACGATTTATCGACAATAAGCAAAATGCTCCAAGTACTACAACCTTGCTAGCCCTTTCCACTCCTCGAGTAGAATACGCTACTCTTATTACTTTCACCTATAAAGGTCAAAACGCCTATTAACCCCAAAACACAAGTTTCTATCTTTCTATAGAAAATTCGCAAAGACCTCCCCGCAATGGCAGAAATCTCCTCCTCTATCGAGGCCGGCTACTAAGCCAACCAGGGGTTTACACGCCTACCCGACGTGTACAATTCTACACAAGTCTCATCGCAATACACCCTATGTAAATACAGATTGGGCTTTATTCTTCAGCTTAAGTCAAAAGACATTGCGAATACTAAGTAGTTCCATATATAGTATACTTCAACTATATATTCAACCAAACATGTAATTTCCAATTACAATAGAGGACAAGATAATTACCTCGATAAGCCCAAAATTATCCAAGTTATAATGTCGATCCCGAGCAAGGTTTAGCTCCAATTCCGTGCGCCCAAACCACTCCAAACAACTCTTAGAAGTTCTAACTAACTTCTACTCAAAATACTTCAACCAACTGAAGATTTCCTTGTGGTTTCGGTTTGAGACTAAAAGGACAAAAGGTAGTATTTCCTGACTCTACGAAAGAGGTATCTTTGGAATACTACAAGGTACAAGGCTAAGGTATTTTGGGCATTATAACAATACTAGGAGTATTTCTATACCACAACAAGGGTATTATACGAAAACAACTAGGCTAGGGGTACCCCACGCCAAGCCTCACTCAAAGGGGCCTCTACCAAAGCTCCACAAGGGAAGGGCTTTGGACGATTTCAACTCACAAAGGGAGAGATTTCAAGACTTGGAAAATGAATTTTTGATGAAGAAAGTTCATCAACTAAGGGGGTATTTATAGCAAACCCAAAGGCCAACCAATGGCCAAGATCTAGCCAAGTGCAAGGCAAGTGTAAGGCCAAGATCAAGCCAAGTGCACCCTAGCCCCTACTCCTTAAAACCCTCACAAATATCTACACAAATATCTAGCACCACAAGCCCCTCAATTCGCCAAGTCACGCCCCACTTGTCTCCATCAGGGTGACACATGACACCCTCCCGTTGGTCCAGAATGTTTCGTCTCTCGGAAAAATCCGCAAAAATACAAAACGACATAGCCGGATTTTTCCCTTCGCAAGTTACGCAAAACGTTTCGTCGAAAAACGACTCTAACCGGGTGTTGTGCACAAAGGTCATTTCGGCCAAGCCACCTAGGCGGGGGTGACACGTGTCACCCTCCTATTGGCCCTCAAAAACGCTCTTCGAAAAAATCCACAATGGCCAAAATCTCAAAACAAAGTGGCCCCACAAAATCAGAATTTCTCCCGTGGGCCCCACGTGACCATTTCCAAAATAAAATTCCATAATTCTAATATTCCAGAAGTCCGAATACCAAACTGGGAATCCAATTCCCATTAACGAACCTTTTTCCTTCACAAAACCGAAACTTTTCCGTGGAAAAATCACCTCTTTCTTCCTTTCCAATCTTTCGCCGTATTCTCGCACGCACGCCCTCGCATACATACTGAAATACGGGTATAACGCACCACCGAGGATTTCCGGAGAAGGGCTTCATTAGGCCCATGTTTCCCGGCGCCAGATTGTTCGTGAAGAAGGGCGGACGCCGCGCATGTGTTGATTACGAGGTGAACAAGGTGACCATTAAGAACGTATACCCCTTCCCGAGATTGATGATTTGTTCGACCATTGCGAGCGCGAGATGTTTCTCCAAGATTGATCTGCGTTCGCTATCATCGTTCGTGTCGAGAGGTGGATGTCCCAGATCGCATTCCGACCCAGACGCATTATGAGTTCGTGGTCATGTCTTTTGGGTTGACAATGCTCGGCGGTATTCATGGATTTGATGAACCGAGTGTTCAAACCATTTTTGGACACGCTTGTGATAGTGTTCATTGATGATATCTTGGTTTATTCTCGCCAGAGCAGAGCATGCGAGCATTCGGCGATCGCGGCGATTCTCCAGGGTGCAGCGATTGACGCCAAGTTTTCCAAATGTGAGTTTTGGTTGACTTGATGGCGTTTCTTGGGCATATTGTCGGGCCGATGGCATTCGAGTTGATACGCCAAGATCGAGGCGATCAGACTTGGCCTGACCTACTACTCCGGCAGAGGTTCGCAGCTCGGGCCTTGCAGATATTATCCGGTTCGGAGAAGTTTGCTTCTATCTTCGCAACATTGACTAGGCCGACTCGAGGCGCCAAGTTTGATGGATGATGCTTGGAGCGGGGTTTCGATTCTTGAAAGAGACCGACGACCGCCTCGCTTCTTACTCTTCCGCAGGTCCGATGGTTATGTCGTATTGTGATGCGCCGGGCATCGGGTTGGGATGTGTGTTGATGCAGATGGCAGGTTATAGCATATGCATCCCGACAGGCCAAGAAACACGAGGAACTACCCCACCCATGATTTGGAGTCGCACCGTGATTCACGCTTTGAAGATCCGAGGCACTATTTGTATGGGGTTCACGTGGATATTTATACGCACCACAAGAGCCTCCAAGATATCTTCACCAGAGGAGCTGAACTTACGGCGAGACGGTGGTTAGAGTTGCTTAAGGATTACGATGTTGATATCCTGTACCACCCGGAAGGCCAATGTTAGGCGTATGCTCTTAGTCGTAGGTCGATGGGGAGCCTATCGGATGTGCGGCAGAGAGGAGGACATGGTTCGTGATTTGCATCGATTAGCGAGCCTTGGTGTCCGCTTGATTGATTCTCGATAGCAGGGGTTAGAGTTCGTGAGGTTGCCGAGTCTTCCATCGTCGGCGAGGTGAAGAGGCAACAGTTCGAGGATCCGGCTTTGATTCGATATCGTGATACTGACTCTTCGTGAGGGCAAGGGTCCTTTGAGGTATCACCGATGGGTGCTAAGGTTTGAGGGCGCATCGTGTTCCGGATGTTTCGTGACTTCGCAGCAGTTCTTGGGGAAGCACACAGCGTTACTCTATCCATCCGAAGTCGACCAAGATGTACCACGACCTTAGATCCGTGTATTGGTGGGATGGCTTGAAGAGGACGTTGCGAGTTCGTAGCTCGCCCGTGTTGTCGCAGTGAAGGTAGAGCACCGCAGGCCCGGTGGTTTGTTGCGACGATTGAGATCCCGACGGAAGTGGGAGGTAATCAACATGGATTTCATCACGGATTACCTCGCACTCGGAGGAGACATGATTCTATATGGGTTATCGCCGACAGTCGACGAAATCAGCCCACTTTCTTCCCGTCGGGACGACTTTTTCTGAGGATTATGCCGCACTTTACATCCGAGAGATCGCCGATCGCATGGAGTCCCTACTTCGATCATATCGCATGTGGAGCCCGGTTTACGGCTAACTTCTCGAGATCCTTCCATGGGGTTTAGGGACGCAGTGAGCCCGAGTAATCGCTTTTCATCCACGCAGCACGGACAGCAGAGCGCACTATCCGGACTCTTGAGGATATGTCGCGAGCCCGTGTTATTGACTTCGCAGGTAGTTGGGAGGATCATTTGCCTCTAGTTGAGTTCGCATATAATAAAATCTACCACTCCAGTATTCAGATGGCGCCTTATGAGGACTTGTAAGGGATGAATAGCAGATCGCCTATAGGTGTGTTCGATGTGGGCGGGCGGCTAGTGGGACCAGATTTGGTACAAAGCGATGGATAAGGTGAAGCTTATCCGAGAGCGGCTATTGACACTCGTAGTCGATGTGTCGTATGCAGATCATCGCCGTCGATCTTGAGTTCGAGGTTCATGATTGGGTTTCCTAGCGTGTCACCCATGGCGGCGGTGTGATGAGATTCGGGAGGAAGGGGAAACTCAGCCCAAGGTACATTGGGCCGTTTCAGATTGTCCGCAGGGTAGTCAAGGTTGCCTATGAGTTGGATCTGCCGTCCGATCTGGAGGCAGTGCATCCGCTTTTTTACGTATCTATGCTGAGGAGATGTATCGGGGATCCATCTAGGGTACACCCAATTGACGATGTCCAGGTGACCGAGGGGTTATCGTATGAGGAGATTCCCATAGCGATAGTCGATCGTCAGGTTAGGCGTCATGACCAAGGACGTGGCTTCCACAAAGTCTTGTGGCGAACGAACTCGGGGAGAGATGACGCGGAAACCGAGGAGGACATGAGACTAAGTATCCTCACCTATTCCCACACCTCCGTAAATTCACTTTCCTACTTGTAAATTTTCGTTATCGTTTCGCCTAAGTGTTGCTCGTGGCCGTGTGTGGCATTTACAACCGTAAGCTTCTTCGATAATCGTTTGGAAGGAACATTCGGACGAATGTTTTCTAAGGGGAGAATGTTATACCCGCTTTTTCCGCAGTATGTACGTAAGGGAATACGACGTAAAGTCTAGCCTTAAAGATAAGCCTTGGACGTTTTTATTTGTACACAACTCACTAAAAGAATCGCTTCCACTAAACGCTTCCACACTTCGTAGAGTAAATTCCGCTATGCCATTTCTTATTTTGCGGATTTTTCCGAGAGACGAAACATTTTGGACCAACGGAGGGCAACACTTGGCACCTCCCATTAGTGGACTTGAATCGCCCATTTGGACGAATTGAAGAAGAACCCTTGGCACGTTTTTGTGCCTTGTGCACAAGTCAAGGTTGGTAGGATATTTGTGTTTAGTTAATCCTCACCCTACACTTGCCTTGCACTTGTCTTAATCTTGGCCATTGGTTGGCCACTTCTTGACCTATAAATACCCCCTTAGAGATGAAGAGTTCTTCATCCACAAATCTTCCAAGTCTTGAAAAATCCTCTCCTCTCCCTTTGTAGCCTTTTCGTCCAAAACACCTCCCCCTCCCCTTGTGAAGGCCCTTGGCCGAATACCCCCCCCCCCCTCTAGCCTAGTAGTTTGGCCGAGCCCCCCCCCCTAGCCTAGCCAAAAATCTACCCCCCTCCCTTGGTAGAAAAGTTACCTTTTTGTATCGTTATAATGCCCAAAATACCCTAGCCCAAATACCTTAGTACTTAGTAGAAGTTGTGAAGAACTTCTAAGGTTCTTGAGCATACAACTTAGAGCAAAACCTTGCTCAGCGACTTTTCTAGGATATTATTGGGCTTACCGAGGTAATAATCCTAACCCTCTTTTGTATTAGAGAATGCATCTTGTAGAAGTATAAGAATAAGTATCAATCACTTAGAAGAATATCACGAATAGAATTGAACTGTTACCACGTAGAAGGGTTTGAAAGATGAATAATCAAACCGCACTTACATAGGACTATTTTCACAAAGAGACTTATATAGCTCACCGGGTAGGAAGTGCTGCCCAACTTTCCATAGAATTGTGAACCCTCTGCTTAGAATGACCTTGAGTAGTCTTTGATAGATATCTGTGACTATTATAGGTGACTCTGCTGCGACATATTCAACTTGGTGTGGTTTTCACGAGAAGGTATGTGATTCTTCCTAAAGCATGATATTTTACTATATATATAGTACGGTAGACGCATACGTGTTAATCGAATAATAACTATGGCAATGTCTTTGACTTAAGCTCTAATAATACTTACAGAATGCCTCACGCTTAAGCACGAATAATACTTACAGAATGCCTCACGCTTAAGCTTGAATAATAAAGAATCAAAACATTTCAAAAGACTATGAATCATATTAATGTAAGAGAACTAATTGGTTTTTAAAGCGAAGCTTAAGAGTTATACTAGCTTTATGGGAAGTAAGTATAACCACTTAAGATTGATAAAAGAAACAAGTTTGCCTATGTGTTTATAATGACTTATATTGTGAAAAGAATAATAAGATGGTTTGATAAGTAGACATGATATGATGCTACGTGTTAGTATCTTGTAACGCTTGTATAGGTGAGTATCCTTGTTGTGCTTATGTTGTTTAAAGATAAGTTGTTATGTTAGTATACTATCACTCACCTCTTGAGATGATACCGGGTTAAGCCGCCTCCGACGCGGGTAGACTCGCGGTGCAGGACCATGATTCGAGAATACCTCATGCGGGTCCAGGGGCCTATGCGGAGCTACGAGAGTTCCGTGTTAGTATGCGGGTTATGCCTCACGCGGTCATGCGCCATGCGACAATGAGTCCAGGGCGATGCCGAGGAGTAGCTACCCTCGATGCGGGTTATACCTCACGCGCCCGGTGAGTGGCCTATGCGGACTCGAGTCGAGATTAGGCTTGCGGAATGATAATACGCGAGTGGCCCCGCTTCAATCATTCGCATCTAGAAAAGACCTATTACGATTTACCTATTGTTGCTCTTGTTTGTGATGTGGCACTATGCGGTATCCTTGATTTCTTCATACATATTTGTAAACCGTTTTAAAAAGTGTTATGATTTCATTTAAGTACTTTACGATTTCACATACTTAGTACTGTTATCGACCTCCTTTCTGGGCTGCGTTCATGCCGCAGGTAAGGGCAAGCAGGTGCTAGATCCGCATCCTTAGGATCTCTACGTTGGTGTCGGGAGCTCCATCTCTTCCGGAGGCTCTACTTTTGGTATGATCTCTCTGTTGTAGATAGTTTTGTACAGTCAGGGTATGGCGGGGCCCTGTCCCGCCATAGTTGTATATTTCCTTAGAGGTCTGTAGTCATGTTGTGCAAAGGTCGGATGTAATCGCTAAACCATGATTATATATATATGCCGAAAGGCGATACTTTCTCACATAAACTGTGTCTTACTTTATAAACTGTTTCATGTCTTGCTTTATATTTCCGCTGATTACTCTGATGTATGACTACTTGGGTGCCCCGGTAAGGCACCAGTCACGGGCCCGGAACGGGTCGTGACACATGTCTCTTAATTCATGTTCATGTTTTTATTTCCGCTGATTTTCTCTGATGTTGTATCACTAGGGTGCCCTGGGTAAGGCACCAGTCATGGGCCCGGGTTCGGGTCGTGACAAAAGTGGTATCGTGAGCGATTAATCCTCGGAAAGTGTCTACTGCATCGTGTCTAGTAGTCTTGATTATCGGTGTGTTGTGCACCACATCTATAATCGTGAGGCTATAGGACATTTAGGATTGGTTTCCATTCTTCTCATTCGAGATCGTGCCTTAGGCCGTGTGATAAGTTGGACCCTCCGACGTATTTCGTTTTTACGATTATGCCTCCGTAAGGCAACCGGACCAGTGGGCAAGGCGGTGAGGAGCTGCTAGTGAGATACGAGGAGTACGAGGCGCAGCCGGCCGACTGAGATTGTGCTTGACGGCGAGCTTTTGCGACGCCGCCGGGCAGAAGTTTAGAGCGCAGCAGCGGCTGCCGAGACTACAGACTGAGCCTCTCCACCCACACCGGAGCAGATGAGACGGGTACAAGGAGATGGCCCGATTCGCCGTGGTCGTAGCGATATGATGATAGTCGGACGCAGCCAGTCCCAGAGCACCCGTAGTTCACCCCGAGCGCATTTGAGGCTACGGACTTTACGAGTTGTAACCCGCCGATGTTCTATGGATCGAGCCGAGGATGACCCTCGTGAGTTTATCCGACAGCTACACGGATCATGAGAGTGATCGAGTCTCGAGGCGAGTCGGTGGTATTGGTTCGCATCACCGCGCGTGATCTGCGATCGGTTTGATTCGTGGGAGCTGTCCCGGGGAGAGCATGCACCTCCAGCCATTTGGGACGAGTTCTCAAGGGCTTGTCTTGCGCATTTCTTGCCCCCACAGATGAGGAGGGCTCGGCCGACAGATTTTTGACGTTGAGGCAGGACAGGCGGATGGTTAGAGAGTACAATGTGGAGTTCGACTCATTAGCTCGGTATGTTCCCGCTGTAGTAGCTGATATGGAGGACAGAGTACACTGCTACGTCACCGAGCTAGATGATTACTTGGCAGAGGCTTGTACGGGTGTAGCTCTTCACGAGCATGGACATCGCCCGCATGCAAGCTTCATGCACTAGGATGTGAGGCACGGAGAGGTCGACGAATGACCGAGATCAGCGAAGAGGCCGAGCAGGTCCTTTGGTAACTTTCGAGGTAGCCGCCGCCAGCAGACTAGTTATGTACCTCCGCCGCAGAATGGTCCTCCACGCCTTCGGGGCGTTCGGGTATTCGAGCTGGTCGTGGCTCCGTGGCTTCCGTTCGTGATATACATGGGTTCTAGCCGGGTTCAGTTTTCTCGGTGTGCACGATGCGGGCGACGTCATCCCGGAATGTCGTCTTTTATCGGTGCTTGTTTTTCTGCGGTCGTGGCCATATGACGAGAAATCCCTAATAGGAAGGATGCAGCATGACGACTCATTTCACCGGTCGCGGGCGTTCATCGCCTTCTACAGCTATGCGCCCTGCAGGGCAGGCCTATGATTAGAGTGGAGCGGTAGATTCAGGTATATCCTTAACCCTCTAGAGATTTGTATGCATGATATGATGACCTTATTATTGTGTGCTATGTACGGATAGCATTATGTTGGTTATGAGTTGGAAAGCATGGTTAGTTGAAAGGATATGTATGGGGGCATGGAAAGTGTGAACCTTAGAATATTTCGTGTTGAGACCTTAGAGGTAAGGTCATCTTGAATAAAAGATTTTACGGTTAGTCTTTGTTGAAATACTTGGTTGCGTATAAATGTGTTGTGGGATAAGTCCATGGGTAGTGTGAAATGGAAGTGGTAGCTTTCATGACCTGTATAGGTAAGATTGTTCCGGATCGGGAAACAAGAGCTTGATGCGTTAAGTGGGTCGGGTTGGGGCCATGTTTCGGGGTAGGGTCAGCTCTGGGTGGTCCCGCCAGGTGGTAGGGTCACGGGGGTGCTAGGACCAAGTTTAGATGACCACCGTATGAGTTCGTGGATGCGTTCGACCAAAATCGGTTCGTAAAGGCCGGGAATGGCCTTAAGGAAGATTGAGGCTAGTAAGATGACCAAGTTTGGAGGTGGTGACTCCAAAGTCTTGGGAACAGAAGCGTTGACCGAAGTGTGGTACGTGTACTAAGAAGAGTTCGAATGTTCGAGAAGAGTCCGACGAGTAAGGAAGGAAGTGAACTTGTGCTGAAAAATGGAAGTAATCATTTTTGAGAAATGAATGTGCGAAGGGAGTGTCCCTTGGACCAAGAGCGAGAGTTGGTATTGTTTTGCATCATCGAGGTGGTTCCTCGTTGGCGTAGATTTAAGTATTTGCGCGCATGTGTTATTTCGTGGCCAGGCGTGGCGTTGGCAACTTGTTAGAAGAACTTTATCGTTATCCGTCTTGAGAAGGAACATTCGGGACGAATGTTTCTACGAGGAGAATGTTATACCCAGTATTTCCAGAGTATGTACGTGAGGGCGTACGTAAAAATTTAAGCCTTAAGGTTTGGCTAGGTTCGAAAATTTGGGCACAAGTGCCGAAAAGAATCGTTTTTCGACGAAACGTTTTACTAAACTTGCGAAGGGAAAATTCCGGCTATGTCATTGAGAATTTTTGCGGATTTTTCCGAGAGACGAAACATTTTGGACCAACGGGAGGGCGACATGTGTCACCCTCACATTGGAAGGAATTGTGGGCGGTACTTGGACGATTTGGGCTTGTGGTTAGGTAGGATATTTTGTGCAAGTTGGTGTGGTAGATGGATAAGGTGCACTTGGCTTAAATCTAGCCCTACACTTGCATGGCACTTGGCTTGATCTTGGCCATTGGTTGGCCATTGCTTGACCTATAAATACCCCTCTAAGTTGAAGACTTTCTTCATCCAAACTTGAGCAATCTTTCTAAGTCTCAAAAATTACTCCCTCCCTCTTGAGCTTTCGTCCGCCACACCCCCCTCCCCCTTTGAGAAGGCCCCTTGGCCGAAAGTATTCCCTCCCCCTTTGTAGTGTTCTAGCCGTGGGGTACCCCCCCTAGCCTAGTTGTTTTCGTATAATACCCCCCTTTGTGGTATAGAAATACTCTCCAAAGTATTGTTATAATGCCCAAATACTTTAGCCCTAATACCTTGTAGTAATCCAAGGTTATACCTATACAAAGCCCAGAAATACTATTATACTTCCTTTAGCCACTAAACGAAACCCTAAGGAAATCTTCACTGATAGTTGAAGTATTTGAGTAGAAGTTGGTTAGAACTTCTAAGGGTTGTTTGGAGCGGGTTGGAGCGCACGGAGTAGGAGCTAAACCTTGCTCAGGATCGACATTTAAACTTGGATAATTTTGGGCTAATCGAGGTAAATACTACTGTCCTTCTATTGTAATTGGAAATTACATGTTATAGGATTATATAGTTAAAGTATACTATATATAGAACTGAACATAGTTGTGCGGCAATGTCTTTTGACTTAAGCCTGAATTTAAAGAAGAGAACTGAACTGTAATTACGTGGGGTATCAGACAGAGACTTAAGTAGCATTCTTGTGGGTAGAATTTTACACGTCCGGATTAGACGTACAACCCCTCTAGGGAGTTATTGGCTCATAGCAGCCTCGATGAAGGAGGAGATTTACGCGTCATGCGTGGTGGGGTGTGCGAAATTTGTGTAGAATATTCTACGTTGAGATCTAGATGTTAATAGGCGCCTTGTGGCCTCTATAGGTTGAAGTACTATGTGTGGCGTGAGCTGCTTGGCTTAAGGTGTAGCCGACGGTTTGAGGTACTTGGAGCGTTTTGCTATTAGTCGATAATCGTCGCGAGGTATGTGAACCTCTTCCTATCTTTCTAGCATGATATGTGTATAACTATGTAGTACGGTGACGCATACGTGTTAAATGTATTTGATTGGTTTAAAACATAAAGTGTTATAACGGCTTTATGGGAAGTTGGGTATAACGGTTTTATGTAAGTAAGAAATGCTTTGTGGTTTTTAAAAGATAACTGACTTGATGTGTGATGATAAGAATCTGGAAGTATTTCAAAAGAATTAAGAAACCTTTCTTTAAGAAGAGTAATACTTGGTTTTGAAAACATAAGAGTTATACTAGATTTATGGGAAGTTAGGTATAACGTCTTAAGAGAGATAAAGAGAATGGTTTACTGATTTTTAGAAGTTAAGAGACTTAATCTTAAAAGATAAGAGACTTGACTTGAATGAATTAAATATGAATTTTGTGTGAAACCTCATTCGTGAGTAATGAGTACTTGGTTTTTAAAAGGAATAATGTTTTACTGATTTTGGAAATCAGAATGAGTATCGACAAACCACTGCAACGTTAATAAAAGGAAATGTTTTGACTAATTAAGTATTATTAAAACCAGTAGAAACCTCCATCTGCATAGAAGCTAAGATGAGACAAAATGATATTACATTTCCTAAATCATGGCTGCTTTAATAAGATTGATTATGAACAAGAATAACCTACTCACATATAAGACATATGTCTCTCAAATTGTTTAAAAGAAGATTATATTCTTAAGTGATTAAGTCTATGGACTATGAAACCTTTCTAAAATAAGAGACTTAAGTATTTGAAATTAGGCAAACTTGATCTTTTGGAAAAGAATGTTGTTACTTGATGTTGAAAAGGAAAGTGTTTTGGTTTACCTAAAAATGTGAGTCACTCTATTTTAATACTACGGGTATCGGGTGATCTTTATAAAAGAAATGCATCTTTTTAAAAGAATTTAACGTACGTAATACCTTGGGGTCAGAACCTGGACTTTGGCCAAAAATAAACTTGAGTTGTGTGTAACTTGCCTATGTTTGTGTTTGATAGCCTTGTGTGCATACACTGTATTTCTATACCACCGCATCTCTCGATGGAGGGCCGGCTGATTTGTTATGAACGATTATCCACCGAGTCCCACGAGATGGGACGGGACACGTATTTCATCTGATTCTTCACCGAGTCCGATGGGATGGGCCGGGACACGTATTCCATCTGATTATTCACCGAGTCCCATGAGATGGGCCGGGACACGTATTCCATCTGATTATTCACCGAGTCCCACGAGATGGGCCGGGACACGTATTCCATCTGATTATTCACCGAGTCCCACGAGATGGGCCGGGACACGTATTCCATCTGATTCTCTACCGAGTCCCATGGGATGGGCCGGGACACGTATTCCACATGATTCTTTACCGAGTCCCACGGGATGGGCCGGGACACGTATTCCACCCGATTTACACCTAGACTGCCGGCAGTGAGGAAGGAGTTCCACGGGCATGAGGGATGACTTGAGGGCGTGAGTCCCTGACTTGACATGACTGCTTTTATGTGTTAATTGTAGTTTAGTTATCATACATGTCTCCTGATTTGTATAGACTATTATGATTTCATTTACAGTCTTTTACAGTTTCACATACTTGGTACCTGTCGACTTCCTCGGGACCGCGTTCATGCCGCAGTGTAAGTACATCGGTTGTGGATCCTCGCCATGGATCAAAGTTCAGGTTAGGAAGCCCCGTTTCTGAGGCTTATCTTTTGTATGTTACCACGAGTGCAGAGGTTCTTGTACATTCAGGGGTATGGCGGGGCCCTGTCCCGTCATAGTTGTTGTCACTTCTTAGAGGTCTGTAGTACTGTTGTGGGCAGAGTTTGTAAAAAGGATAACTGTTCGGGCATTTATGTATATATACTGAAGGCAACTGTTTTGGTTGGCCTGTTTATTTATCATGTCTCTTAATTCATGTTCATGTTTTTATTTCCGCTGATTTTCTCTGATGTTGTATCACTAGGGTGCCCTGGGTAAGGCACCAGTCATGGGCCCGAGTTCGGGTCGTGATAGTTTTCCCTGATGTTGTAAATATTATGTACATTCAGGGGTATGGCGGGGCCCTGTCCCACCACAGTTGTTATTCCTAGAGTTCTGTAGTCACATTTGTGGTTTGGGCTGTAAGAACAAAGTTGTACTGTTTTACTTTTGGTTATGTATATTTTATGGAAGGCGGCCTTATCGGCTAGCCTGTGATGTTTATTGTCTAAATATGTTTATGTGTTGTGTATGTTCCGCTGCTATTCTCTGATGTATACCTGGACGGGGTGCCCAGGTAGGGCACCAGTCGTGGCCCCGGGGTCGGGTCGTGACAATGGGTAACAAATCCATGGAATTAGTAGTAACCCGGGGCTTTACCCCGCAAGAATAACATAAACTAGCACAACTGTCTATCATACATAACATAAGCACTACCGGCTTATCATATATAACATAAGCGCTACCGGCTTATCCTAACATTACATAAGCGCTACCGGCTTATCCTAACATAACATAAGTAAGTTAAGAAATCCCCCTAACTTCTTATTAGTCTTATTCTTATACACTCTCATTTTAGTTTACTTAAGGCACTAACATGTCAATATAAAAATCCGGGAATTTAGCCCAAAGTACTACTTACTTCTATTTCTTTAAAATGACTCTTTTTCATATAAAACTTCCAAGATACTAATAACCGTAGTATCAAGTCATAACTACTTTTCAAGACAAGTCACAATATCTTTTAGAAATACATTTAGGCTTCTAAATCAAGTGACTTCTTTCTTTTAAAAACTTAAGCAATTGATACCTTCAAATCAATTTGCCTTTCATTATTCAAGTCATTTTTCATACTTAACTTACTTAGAGTAAATCACCCTTTTTAACTTTCCATAAAGCTATTATAACCGACTTCCCATAAAGCCGTTATACTAGCTTTATACTTTAGAAACTTACATTCTTCTTTATAACCAAGAGACTTAAACTATCCAAACGAAACAAGTATCATATACTTTCGAAATACTTAAAGTCCCTTAACTTTTAAAAACCAAGATATCCTTAATATTTTTAAACAAGTGAGTTAATTTCCTAACTCAACCAACTTAATCATTCTTAAGATAAACCAAGGATATCAAATGGACTAGATTCGTCAAAATCTCATACGTCTACTGTACTATACATTTACAACTTATTCATGCTCAAGAGATAAGAAAATTCCACATACCTCTTCGGCTCAATCCACTTGCCAAGTCCAATATTCCGTACGTAGTATGTCAACCTATAATGACCATAATACGTTTATTAACTTCTAGCTTCAACGTAGAATATTCTAAGTGCAAAGTCACTAAATTCAACGGAAAATCGGACAGCACTTCCTTTGTTTCTACATACTTTTCCACCTTTTTCAAGGCCCGAATTCAATAACCAAACACACCACATCTAAGACTCAACAATGAAGTTAACAATAGGGGATTACACGCCTACAAGACGTGTAAAATTCCGCCCCACAATTATATCAAACTAGTCCAAAAATACAATGTCAATTCGGCCAAAGGTGTAACAACATATCAACCTTTCCAATTTCCTTTTCAATTCAAGTTGTTTAGTATAACATGTTATCAAGACGCAATTGATTATAACTACTACAATCTTCAAGTAGGTAATATGCGATGATTCTAATTATCGACCAAATTGTAATTCAATTTCAAATGACTCAACTTGTCATTTTCGTATTTGAGCTTCTAAACTTCTATAACACTTATCAATCTTCATAACACATATCACATGATCATTTCTAACTTATCATAACATGGAATCTTCAAATACAAAAGTAAGACGAAGATTATTACCTCATTTTTCCCAAATATGATCTAAGATTACAAGTCGATCCTTAGCAACTTTAGCTCCTTTTTTTGATGTTCCAATCCACTCCAAGCAACCCTTAGAAGCTTATGAAGAACTCATCTTCAAGTTCCAACTTCAAAGTTGAAGAACTCCTTAAGTTTCCGCCTTGCGACTAATACGAAAACACCATTTTTCCGGGATCTTTCTATTGAGATACCCTTACAATATCCTTAGGAACCTTGTTTTAAAGTGTGGAGCTTATTGGACAACAAACAAAAAATTTCCCCTTGAAAAATAAGCCATTGCCGTGAGCTTCAAAATAGAGAGCAAGAACAAGATTTCAATTTTTTTTCTCTAAGTGTAGAATGACAAAGTCTTGCTACTAGTAAGCTTATATAGCACAAGGAAGGGTTAAGATTAAAACAAATGGGTGGCTTGGATGCATTTCACAAGGATCAAGCCCAAGTGGCCCTTGGACTTTAGTCAACAATGTCAAGCTTAAGTCTTTGCAAGACTTGTTCATCCTAACATTGGTCAAATGACCACTTTACCGATGTATATTTCATCCAAGACCAAGTAAGGGTGGTGACACGTGTCGCCCTCCCGTTCGTCGCAATATTTCGTTTTCCGACATTTCCATAATTCCGATAAATTTTCACTCGTCTAAAATCTTAACACTTTTGAGTTCTTATAAACATATCCTGGAATTCCGGGGTGTAACAATCAACAACCTGTATAACTCTGTCACGACCCGTTCCAGGGCCCGTGACTGGTGCCTTACTCGGGCACCCAAGTAGTCATACATCAGAGTAATCAGCGGAATATAAAAACAAGACATGAAACAAATGTAAATTAAGACACAGTTCCCGAGAAAAGTCGCATTTCGGCATATATATATATAAACCAAAATCTGGCAGTTACATCCCAACTGTACAATAGGACTACAGACCTCTAAGGAAGTAAACAACTATGGCGGGACAGGGCCCCGCCATACCCTGAATGTACAAAACTATCTACAACAACAGGGAGATCATACCCAAAAGTCGAGCCTCCGGAGAAGATGGAGCTCCTGACACCAAAGAAAAGATCCTAAGACTGAGGACCCGCTACCTGCTTCCTTTACTGGCATGAGCGTAGCCCCAAAAGGAGGTCGAGACAACAGTACCAAGTATGTGAAATCAGAAAGTACTTAAATGAAATCATATCATTTTAAAACCAATTTTTACAAATATGTACGAAACAACCAAGGTAACCGCACATAGTGCCACATCACAAACAAGAGCAATAAGAGGTAAACTGTAACAGGTCTCTTTCTAGGCTGCGAATGATCGAAGCAAGGCCAATCGCCCATAGTATCATTAAGCATGCCTAATCCTGGACTCCGCGATCGCATAGGCCACTCACGTAGGCGTGAGGTATTCCCGCATCGAGGGTAGCTACTCCTCGGCGTCGCCCCGACTCGTAGTCCGCGTGGCCACATAGACCGCATGGCCACAAGGACCGCACACTAACTCGGAACTCGTAGCTCGCATAGGTCCTCGACCCGCATGAGGTATTCTCGAATCATAGTCACACGCATCGCCTGAGTATACCCCGTGACGGAGGCGGCTTAACCCCGTATCATGTCAAGAGTGAGTGATGTTATACCCGTATTTCGGAGTATGCGTAAGGGCGACGCATAAAAGTTTTAGCCTTAAAGTTAGGCATAGGACGAAATTGGTGCACAACCCACTAAAAGAACCGTTTTCCGACGAAACGTCTTCCAAACTTTGCGTAGGGAAAATTACGGCTATATCATTTATTATTTATGCGGATTTTTCCGAGAGATGAAATATTTTTGTCACGACCCGTTCCGGGGCCCGTGACTGGTGCCTTACCCGGGCACCTAAGTAGTCATACATCAGAGAAAATCAGCGGAACATAAAATAATAACATGAAGCCAATGCAATAAGACAGTGAAATAAGAAGACAGGCTAACCAAAAACGGTTACCTTCAGTATATATAAATAACAATTTGAACAGTTACATCCCATTACAACCACGCCACAACGATTACTGCACTTCTACGAATGATATGACAAGAACGACGGACAGGGCCCGTCATACCCACGAATGTAGCACCTACAACAACAGGACTATACGAAGATAAGCCTCGGAGGAACGAGCTTCCCAAACGCTGAACTGTGACCCTAAGGCGAGGATCAACGATCGTGTACCTTTACTGCGGCATGAACGCAGCTCGGCCCAAGGAGGTCGATAACGGTACCAAGTATGTGGCGAAAATAAATCGTAAATGAAATCATAGTAGTCTATATAAAGCGGGAGACATGTATGATAACCAAACTACATTCACAATAAATAGCGATCATGTCAAGTCGGGGACGCACGCCTCAAAGTCATCACTCAAATATAACAATGGGTCTCACGCCCACAACATCAATCATGCCCGTGGAATACCTTCCTCACCGCGATCCTATGATATAAAAACACCAAGAAATACACATGAACACCGAGTCCTACCGTGTCATCATAAAACCGCACGGTAAGTGCGAAGGCATAGCCGACTACTAAAACCCACAAGACAAACAAGGTCGTAAATCGTATCATGAGATCTGTCTGCATCGTCGCATGATGAAAGCCGCCACTCGCCGCGCAGATCTAATGCGCGTCTAGCCCAGAACTTCCCGCACTCGCATGGGCCACTCCAATGGCCCGCATGAGGTATTCCCCGCATCGAGGGTAGCTACTCCCCGGCAGCGTCCTGGACTCGCCGTCCGCATGGCCACATAGACCGCATGACCACAAGGGCCGCACACTAACCTGGAACTCCCGCAGTTCCGCATAGGCCACACAGACCCGCATAAGGTATTCTCGAATCATAGGTCACACAGACCCTCCTGAGTCTACCCCGCATCGGAGGACAGCTTAACCCCCGAAATCAAGGTGAGTGATATAATACCAACATAACAGTTTATCGTTTAAACAACATAAGCACAATCAAGGGAAACCCCTTTACACAAACATCACAAGATACTAACACACGTAGCATCCTAGCATGTTTACTTAACAAATCAACAAGAAAGTATTACAAGGCTATCACAAACCAACACAATCAAGTTATACACACAAGGTACTTTCTACTATATGATTAACAAGATCGGGTTTTTATCCCCAAAGTACTTCATACATTAACTCTTTAAAAGATATGTTACTTTCACAAAAATCACACAATACCCGTAGTATATGAAAATAGAGTGATTATCTTTTGAAGTAAATCAAAACACTTCTCTTTGTAAAATCAAGTAACAACATTATTTTCCAAACGTTCAAGTTTGCCTAATTTCAAATGTTCACGTTTCTTATTTTAGAAAGGTTTCGTGGTTCATAGTCTTATTCATTTAAGAATATAATTCTCTTTTAAACAATCTGAGAAACATATGCCTTATATGTGAGTAGGTTATTCTTGTTCATAATCAATCTTATTACCATGATCTAGGAAATATCATTTTGTCTCATCTTAGCTTCTATGCAGATGGAGTTTCTCTTGGTTTTAATAATACTTAATTATTCAATACATTTTCCTTTATTAACGCCGCAATGGTTTGTCGATACACATTCGATTTCGAAATCAGAAACATTATCCCTTTTAAAAACCAAGTACTCATTACTCACGAATGAGGTTTCACACAAAAATTCATATAATTCATTTACGTTAAGTCTCTTATCTTACAAGATCAAGTCTCTTAACTTCTAAAATCAATAAATCATTCGTTTTATCTCTCTTAAGCCGTTATACCTAACTTCCCATAAAGCTAGTATAACTCTTAAGCTTTTAAAACCAAGTATTACTCTTCTTTTAAAAACAGTTCTTAATTATCTTGAAATACTTCAAGATCTTTATTATTCGGGCTTAAGTCAAAAGACATTGCCGTACAACTACGTTCAATTAGCACGCGTACGTCTACCGTACTATATATATATTCTTTTAAATATCATGCTCAAGAGGATAGGAAAAATCACATACCTCGCGACGATTATCGACTATTAGCAAATCGCTCCATGGCTATAACCCGGCTAGCCTTGTCCACCTTCCAAGTAGCACATGCTACTCACAGAACATTCAACCTATAAAGGTTATACAACTCTATTAAAGTCTAGACTACTCGGTAGATTAAATCTAGATACAAGATTCTATGGAAATTCGGCGTCTTCCCTACCCGCAACTACACAAGTCTCTGTAATACACCCTAATTCTGATTCGATTCTCTTCTTTAAATTCAGCTTAAGTCCAAAGACATTGCCGAAAACCATGTTCAGTTCTATATATAGTATACTTCATCTATATATTCCTACAACATGTAATTTCCAATTACAATAGGGGGACAAGATAATTACCTCGATAAGCCCATAATTATCCAAGTAAAATGTCGATCCTTATCAACGCTTAGCTCCTACTCCGGGTGCTCCAACCCGCTCCAAACAACCCTTAGAAGCTCTACGCGACCTCTACTTAATACTCCAACCAACTATGGAGATTTTCCTTAGGGTTTCAGTTTGAGATAAAAAGGACATACGGTAGTATTTCCGGGCAACAATACTTTTGAGAGTATTTATACCAAGAGGGGGGGTATATATACGAGACAACACCACAAAGGGGGGGTGTATACCCCTCGGCCAACCCCACTGGGGGTACTCTCGCCAAGGGGGAGGGCTCTCGCCAGGGCCTCACAAGGGGGAGGACGAGAACACCACACAAAAGGGGGGAAGCTCTCAAGACTTAGGAAAGTTTAGGAATGGATGAAGAAGTCTTCAAAGGGGGGGTATTTATAGGTCAAGCAAAGGCCAACCAATGGCCAAGATCATGCCAAGTGCAAGGCAAGTGTAGGGCCAAGATTCATCCATGTGCACCTTATCCATCTACCACAAAATATCCTACCTACTACTTGACAAAAATGTCAAGGAAATCGTCCATGTTGCCGCCCCAAAGCCCACCAATGAGAGGGTGCCAAGTGTCGCCCTCTTGTTGGTCCAAAATGTTTCGTCTCTCGGAAAAATCCGCAAAAATTAAAAATGACATAGCCGGAATTTTCCCTTCGCAAGTTATGTAAAACGTTTCGTCGAAAAACGACTCTAACCGGGTGTTGTGCACAAAGTAAAATCGGCCAAGCCACTTTTAAAGCCCAAACTTTTCTATGTACGTCATTACGTACATACACTGGAAATACGGGGTATAACAATTTTGGACCAACGAGAGGGTGACACTTGTCACCCTCATATGGACGGCAAAGAGGGTTTGGATGGCACGATTTTGGGGCTTGTTTTGTGGCCTAAAACTTGGGTCAATGTTTGTGAGGGATTTGTGGAGTAGGATAGGGTGCACTTGTGCAAATCTCCACCTTACACTTGCCTACCACTTGGCTTCATCTTGGCCATTGGTTGGCCTATAAATACCCCTTTAGTTGATGAGTTATTTCATCCACACTTAGACATTTTCCAAGTCTTGAAACCCCTCTCCCCCTTTGAGAGTTCTCGTCCACAACACCCCTCCCCCTTGAGAAGGCCTTGGCCGAAAGAACCCCTCCCCCTTTGTAGTGTTCTAGCCGAGACTACCCCCCCCCCCCTACCTAAAGTTGTTCTCGTAAAATACCCCCCCTCTTGGTAGAAAATACTCTCCAAGTATTGTTACTATACCAAAATACCTTAGCCTTATACCTTGTAGTATTCCAAAGATACCTCTATACGTAGAGCCCGGAAATACTACCTTATGTCCTTTTTGTCTCAAAAACGAAACCCTAAGGAAAACCTTCATAGTCGGTTGAAGTGTTAAGTAGAAGTTGTGTAGAACTTCTAAGGGTTGTTTGGAGCGGGTTGGAGCGCCCAGAGTAGGAGCTAAACGTTGCTCAGGATCGACATTTAATCTTGGATAATTTTGGGCTTATCGAGGTAAATATCTTGTCCCCCTTTTGTAATTAGAGTTTACACACTGTTGAAGTATAAGAATTAAGTATAAGTTATATACAAGGAAGGTATATAAGAAGAGAATTGAACTGTACTTACATAGGATTTGTATTCTGATGAGACTTGTGAAGTTTGACGGGTAGGGAAGTGTTGCCCAATTTTCCGTAGAATCTTGTATCTAGATTTATTCTACCGAGTAGTCTAGACATTGATAGACTTGTATAACCGTTATAGGTTGAAGTACTGCGAGTAGCGTAGTCTACTCAAAGGGTGGAAAAGGCTAGCAGGATTACAGTACTTTGGAGCTATTTGCTAATAGTCGATAAATCGTCGCGAGGTATGTGATTCTTCCTATCCTCTTGAGCATGATATTTTAAAAGAATATATATATAGTACGGTAGACGTACGTGTGTTAACTGAACGTAGTTTTACGGCAATGTCTTTTGACTTAAGCCTGAATAATAAGAATCTTGAAGTATTTCAAAAGAGTTAAGAAACCTTTTTGAAAGAAGAGTAACACTTGGTTTTAAAAGTTTTAAAAGCTTAAGAGTTATACTAGCTTTATGGGAAGTTAGGTATAACGACTTAAGAGAGATAAAAAGAATGGTTTATTGATTTTAGAAGTTAAGAGACTTGATCTTAAAAGATAAGAGACTTGACTTATTTTGAATTAACATGAATTTTGTTAAAAAGTGTGAAACCTCATTCGTGAGTAATGAGTGCTTGGTTTTTAAATGGAATCATGTTTTACTGATTTCGGAAATCAGAATAAGTATCGAACGAACCACTGCAGCGTTAATAAAAGGAAATGTTTTGACTAATTAAGTATTATTAAAACCAGTAGAAACCTCCATCTGCATAGAAGCTAAGATGAGACAAAATGATATTACATTTCCTAAATCATGGCTGCTTTAATAAGATTGATTATGAACAAGAATAACCTACTCACATATAAGGCATATGTTTCTCAAATTGTTTAAAAGAGAATTATATTCTTAAGTGATTAAGACTAAGAACTACGAAACCTTTCAAAAATAAGAGACTTAAGTACTTGATATGTATGGAAAAGAATGTTGTTACTTGATGTTGAAAAGGAAAGTGTTTTGGTTTACCTAAAAATGTGAGTCACTCTATTTTAATACTACGGGTATCGGGTGACCTTTATAAAAGAAATGGATCTTTTAAAAAGAATTTAACGTACGTAATACTTTGGGGTCAGAACCTGGACTTTGGCATAAAATAACCTTGAGTTGTGTGTAACTTGCCTATGTTTGCGTTTGATAGCCTTGTTGTGCAAGTGCTGTATTTCTATACCACCGCGTCTCTCGATGGAGGGCCGGCTGATTTGTTATGAACGATTCTTCACCGAGTCCCATGAGATGGGCCGGGACACGTATTCCATCTGATTCTTCATCGAGTCCCATGAGATGGGCCGGGACACGTATTCCATCTGATTCTTCACTGAGTCCCAGGAGATGGGCCGGGACACGTATTCCATCTGATTCTTTACCGAGTCCCAGGAGATGGGCCGGGACACGTATTTCATCCGATTCTTTACCGAGTCCCATGGGATGGGCCGGGACATGTATTCCGCACGATTCCACCTCTATCCCCATGGGATGAGCCGAGACATGCTATACGTATAATACGGTTTATATCCAGACTGCCGGCAGTGAGGAAGGAGTTCCACGGGCATGAGGGATGACTTGAGGGCGTGACCCTGACTTGACGTGACTGCTTTTATGTTATGACTGTTATGATTTCATTTACAGTATTTTTCAGTTTCACATACTTGGTACCTGTTGTACTGACCTCCTTCGGGGGGCTGCGTTCATGCCGCAGGTAGAGGTACATCGGTTGTGGATCCTCGCTCATAGGATCACAGTTCAGCGTGTTGGGAAGCCCCATTTCTCCAGAGGCTTATCTTTTGGTATGTTACCCTGAGTCTGTAGGTTCTTATGCATTCAGGGGTATGGCGGGGCCCTGTCCCGTCATAGTTGTTGTTGTAAAACTCTTAGAGGTCTGTAGTACTGTTGTGGGCAGAGTTGTAAAAAGGATAAATGATCGGGTTTTTATGTATATATACAGAAGGCAACTGTTTTGGTTGGCCTGTTTATTTATCATATCTCTTGTTTCATGTTTATGTTTTATTTCCGCTGATTTTCTCTGATGTTGTATCACTAAGGTGCCCGGGTAGGCACGATCCACGGCCCGGTTGGTCGTGACAAAAGTGGTATCGAGCGATTAATCCTCGGAAAGTGTCTACTGACCGTATCTAGTAGTCTTGATTATCGGTGTGTTGTGCACCACACCAATAATCGAGAGGCTATAAGATATTTAGGAGTGGTTTCCATTCTTCTCATTACGAGATCGTGCCTTAGAGTGTGTGATAAGTTGGACCCTCCGGCGTATTCCTTTCCTTTACGATTATGCCTCGCGTAAGGCAACCCGCCCGAAGGGCAAAGCGGCGGAGCTGCGACTAAACGGAGGGTTACGAGCGGAGGCCCGGTCGTTACGAGATAGTGCTTGACGGCGAGTTTTGCACGCCAAAGACCAGCGAAGTTTAGAACCGCGGCATGGTGCTGAGACTACGATACTGAGCCTCCAGTCCACACTGGAAGCGAATGAGACGGGTACAAGGAGATGGCCCGATCTTGGCGAGTCGTGGCGAATATGAGGATAGGCTGACGCAGCCTCCCCAAGAGCACCGTAGTTCACCCCGAGCGATTTGAGACTACGGGACTTTACGAGTTGTAGCCCTTGATGTTCTATGGATCGAGCCGAGGATGACCCTCGGGAGTTTATCCGACAGCTACGGATCGTGAGTGATCGAGCCTCGAGCGAGTCGGTGGTATTAGGTTCGCATCAGCTGCGTGATACTGCAATCGACTGGTTTGATTCGTGGGAGCTGTCCCGGGGAGAGCATGCACTTCCAACCGTATGGGACGAGTTCTCAAGGGCATTTCTTGCATATTTCTTGCCCCCACAGATGAGGAGGGCTCGGGCCGATAGATTTTTGACGTTGAGGCAGGACGGGCGGACGGTTAGAGAGTACAATGTGGAGTTCGACTCATTAGCTCGGTATGTCCCCGCTGTAGTAGCTAATATGGAGGACAGAGTACACCGCTACGTCACCGGGCTAGATGATTACTTGGCAGAGGCTTATTTGGGTGTAGCTCTTCAGCCGGGCATGGACATTTCCCGCATGCAGGCTCATGCACTAGGATGTGAGGCACGGAGAGGTCGACGGAATGACCGGGATCGCGAAGAAGAGGCGAGCAGGGTCCTTTGGTAACTTTCGAGGCGGGCCGCCTCAGCAGCAGACTAGTTATGTACCTCCGCCAGTGCAGAGTGGTCCTCCACAGTCTTCAGGACGTTCGGGGTATTCGGGAGCTGGTCAGGGCTCCAGGGCTTCTGGTTCACAGGTATACATGGGTTCTAGCCAGCCGGATTCATGTTTCCCTCAGTGTGCACGATGTGGCAGACGTCATCCCGGGGAATGTCGTCTTTTTACTGGTGCTTGTTTTTCCTGCGGCCGTCAGGGCCATGTGATGAGAAACTGTCCTAATAGGAAGGATGCAGGCAGAATGACTCACCCTCTGGTCGATGCGGGAGTTCATCGCCTTCTATAGCTATGCGCCCTGCAGGGCAGGATTATGGTTAGAGCGACGGAGGGAAAATGAAGCAGTTGATACAGGTATATTCTTACCCCTCTAGAGACTAGTATGCGTTGATGATATGATGATGTGCTAAGTATTATGTTCAGATAGCATTATGTTAAATTGTGATTTAAAGGCCTGGTTAGTAAAGGGTAAGGTTGGGTACCTAGAAATTGTGAGCCTTAGAATATTATATGTGGAGACCTTAGATGCAAGGCCGTCCTGAGTAAAAGATTTTGTTTACAATTGACCTTTGTCGGAGTGCATAGTATATGTGGGGTATACTTGTGTGATAAGTCCCTGAGCGGTGTGAAATGAAAGAGGGTAGTTGAGCTAAGAAGACCAATAGGTTTTCGTAACTTGATTAGTGAGATTGTTCCGGATAGGGGAACAAGAGTTTTTGCGTGATAGCGGGTCGGGTTTGTTATACCCCGTATTTCCAGAGTATGTACGTAAGGGAATACGTACAAAAGGTTAGCCTAAAAAGTTAGGCTTGGACGAAAATTATTGGGCACAACTCACAAAACGATTGGTTTTCCGACGAAACGTTTCCACAGCTTTCATAGGATAAATTCCGGCTATGTCATTTCTTATTTTTTGCGGATTTTTCCGAGAGACGTAACACTTTGGACCAATGAGAGGGCGACACTTTCCACCCTCTCATTGGTGGACTTGTCACGGCAATAGGGCCGATTGGATGACAATCCTTGTCATAAAGTTGGATAGATATTTTGTGTGCAAGTTGGCTAGGTACACTTGCCCTAATCTTGACCTTACACTTGCCTAGCACTTGGCTAAATCTTGGCCATTGGTTGGCCATGTCTTGACCTATAAATACCCCTCTTGAGATGAAGAGTTCTTCATCCACTAAAGCTTTCAAGTCTTGAAAAATCCTCCCTCTCCTCCCTTGTGAGCAATTCGTCCAAACACCCTCCCCTTTGAGTGAAGTTTTGGCGAGGCCCTTCCCCCTCTAGCCTGGCGAAACCTACCCCCTCCTTGGTAGGAAAGTTGCCTTCTAGTATTGTTATAATGCCCAATTTAACCTAGCCCAAATTCCGTAGTACTTAGTAGAAGTTGTGGGAAACTTCTAAGGATTCTTGAGCGCTGAGCTTTGGATTAGGAGCTAAACCTCGCTCAGGATCGACTTTTTACTTGGATATTATTGGGCTTATCGAGGTAAATAATCCTAACCCTCTTTTGTAATTAGAGAATGCATACTGTAGAAGTATTGAGATAAGTATAAATACTTAGGAGGTTATTAAGAATAGAATTGAAGTAACACCTTAGAAGGGTATAAAAGAAGATTATCTGTTGTACTTACATAGGATTTTTCACAGTAGACTTATATAGCTCACCGGGTAGGGTTGTGCTGCCCGACTTTCCGTAGAATTGAGGACCCTCTGTTTAGAATGACCTACAGAATAGTCTAGACTTTGATAGATGTCTGTGACTATTATAGGCTGATTCTCTGCGCGCGACATACTCGACTTGGCAGGTGGATTTCGCCGAGAAGGTATGTGATTCTTCCTATACTCCTGAGCATGATATTTTAAGTATATATAGTACGGCAGACGTACATATGATAATCGGCAATGTCTTTTGACTTAAGCCTGAATAATAAGAACCTTGAAGTATGTCAAAAGAATAATGAATCATTTTAACAGAAGAGTAATAGTTGGTGTTAAAACAAAAGCTTAAGAGTTATACTAGCTTTATGGGAAGTAGGTATAACAACCTAAGAATGATAAAAGGAACTGTTTACTTGTTTGTATATAAAAGCCTTGTATTGCTTTCTGTTAAGTGTAGTAAGATTGGTTGATAGGTAGACATACTATGATGCTGCATGTGTTATTTGCCTTTTAATGTGTGAAAGGGGGTCATTCTGCTTGTCTTACGTTGCTAACCGGTAAGTCCGTTGTACTGTTATTGTATCACCTACCCCCTTGACTTGTTATACCGAGGGCTTGCCACCCTTGATGCGGGTCTATACGGCCTATGCGGTCTATGAGACTATGCGGAGCTGCGGTATGCTCCAGGATTGATCATTCCGGGTGTTTAGCCCGATGCGGTGGATGCCCTATGCGGTCCGTGGGACTATCGCGGTCTTTTGAGGCTATGCGGATCGGAAGTCCGGGAGGGTGCAGGGCTAGCTACCCCGATCGCGGGAATACCTCATCGCGGTCCGTGTGACCTATGCGGTGCGGAAGTCCGGGACTAGGCACGCAGAATGATACTATGGGCGGTTGGCCTTGCCCGATCATTCGCGCCTAGACTAGACTATTCTGATTTTCCTATTATTATTATTATTGTGATGTGGCACTATGTGCAATTAAAGCTGAATGTATTTGTGAAAAGGTTTTAAATACTTTGATTTCATTTAAAGTACTTTATAGTTTCACATACTTGGTACTGTTGTTATCGACTCCTTCGGGGCTGCGTTCATGCCGCAGTTCTAGAGGAAGCGGTGCTAGATCCACATCCTTAGGATCTCTACGTTGGTGTTAGGAGCTCCACTCTCTCGGAGGCTCTACTTTTGGGTATGATCTCCTGTTGTAGATAGTTTTGTCAGACAGGTATGTATGGCGAACCCTGTCCGCCATAGTTGTTATTTCCTTAGAAGTGCAGTAGTCTGTTATGCAGTTGGGATGTAATCGCAAAAAAACTTGGTTTATGTATATATGCGAAAGGCAATCTTTTCATCGATAAAATGTTCTAGTTATATCATGTTTCATGTCTTGTTTTATATTCCACGATTGTTCTCTCGATGTATGACTACTTGGGTGCCGGGTAAGGCACGATCCACGCCCCGAACAGTCGTGACAAAAGTGGTATCAGAGAAGTTAATCCTCGGAAAGTGTCTACAGACCGTATCTAGTAGAGTCTTGATTATCGGTGTGTTGTGCACCACAACAATAATCGAGAGGCTATAGGATATTTAGGATTGGTTTCCATTCTTCTCACTGAGATCGTGCTTTAGAGGCGTGTTATAGGTTGGACCCTCTAACGCATTCCTTTCTCAGAATGTATATGCCTCCACGTAAGGCAACCCGGGCCCAGAAGGGCAAGGCAGCCGAGGGAGCTGCTAGTGTGACACCCAGAGTCACGAGGGCTCAGGCCCAGGCTATACCAGAGACGGCGAGTTCTATGACACCGCCGGCCCCAGCAGGGACCGCAGTACCCACACCTCCTGTCCCTCAGCCCGGGGCAGAGGAGTTAGGGTACAAGGAGATGGCCCAGTTACTAGCCAAGGTCGTGGCCAGATATGAGGAGAGGTTTGAGGCAGCCATTCCAGTTCGGCTCGGTAGTACCGTTGTTCACGGAGGCGATAGCTTGAGGCTACGGGACTTCCTGAGTTGTAGCCCGCCAGAGTTTTACGGGTCTAGACCAGAGGATGATCCGCGGAGTTCATCCGTCGATTCTGAGGATTATGCGGGTGGTCAAGGCTTGTAGACCGAGTCTGTGACATTCGGTTCGCATCGGCTGAGTGATACCGCGATCGATTAGTTCGATTCATAGGAGCTTTCCGGGAGAGCATGCACTCCAGCGGTATGGGATGAGTTTTGAGGCTTTTCACACACTTCTTGCCTCCGCAGATGAGGAGGGCACGATCGGCGATTTTATTCTCGAGGCGGGGAGGACGCAGTTAGAGAGTACAATGTCGAGTTTGATTCATTGGCTCGATATGTTCCTGCCCGTAGCGAATATGGAGGACCGGTGCATCGCTACGTCACCGCTGAGACGACTATATGGCCGAGTCTTGTGCGGAGTGTCCTTCACCAGCATGGACATTACCCGTATGCGAGCTCATGCATTGGGATGCGAGGCGTAGAGACCACGGGTAGACCGATATCGCGAGCGAGAAGGCCAAGACGGCCGGTTCGTTTGGTGGTTCTCGGGTGGGCAGCATCGCAGAGGTCGGTGCACCACACCGGCAGAGCGCTCTACATCATTTTCGATCTGACCAGAGCGGCGGTGTCGGGGCCCGGGACTTGATTTCGAGTAGCAAGGGTGCTAGCCGATCGAGGTCTGTTCAGTGTGCCCGTTGTGGTAGATTCCATTCTGGGAGCTGTTATGCTACTACGGGGACTTGCCATACTTGTGGCCAGCAGGGTCATTTCGCGAGGGTTTGCCCGACCGGGGGCAGCGCTGGGGGTAGGGCCCAGCCTACAGGGTCTGTTGCCGCTTCTTCATCCCCGACAGTTACTCGCCGGGCGTGGTACTCGAGATCGGCAGTCGCGGCGGTCGTGGCGCAGGTCCCAGTTCTAGCGGTCCTCAGAACCGCATTTATGCTTTGTCCAGCCGACAGGATCAGGAGGCCTCACCTGATGTCGTCACAGGTACCTTATCAGTTTCTGGGTTTGATGTATATGCTTTGATAGATCCGGGTTCTACTCTGTCCTATATATCTCCCCTTGTTGCTAGTAGGATAGGGATAGAGCCTGAGTCCATAGACCCTTTCGAGGTAGCTACGCCGGTGGGTGATTCGGTGGTAGCTCGGCGGGTATATAGAGCTTGTCCTGTGACCATTTACAGTCGTCAGACCCTTGCCGACTTGATAGAGTTGGAGATGATTGACTTCGACGTGATCATGGGGATGGATTGGCTAGCTTCTTGCTACGCCAATGTAGACTGCAGAGAGAGTAGCAGTTCCGTTTCTGAGGCGAGGTTGTTGAGTGGGAAGGAGCACGCAGTATCGCCGAAAGGTGGGTTTATTTCCTACCTCAAGGCTAGGAAGATGGTGCGAAGGGTATATCTACCATCTCGTTCGGGTGTTTGATAATCGAGGTCGGTACCAGATTTTGAGACAGTTCGATGGTCCGAGAGTTCTCGGGCGTGTTTCCGGGCGACCTCCGGTATTCCTCCGAGAGGAGATTGAGTTTTGTATAGATGTGTTGCGGACACTCGGCTATTCCATTCCGCCATACGGGATGGCACTGCCGAGTTAAGAGAGTTGAAGGAGCGGTGAGTGATTTGTTGGAGAAGGGTTTCATCGACCTAGTGTTTCTCCACGGGGCGCCATTGTTCGTGAAGAAGAAAGACGGACGCTGCGCATGTGTGTTGACTACTGCGGTGAACAAGGTGACCATTAAGAACAGATACCCTTCCCGGGATTGATGATTTGTTCGATCGATTGCGAGCGCGAGATGCTTTTCCAAGATTGATCTGATCGGGCTATCATCGAGTTCGAGTTAGAGAGGTGGATGTCCCTAGATCGCATTCCGACGTGCGCATTATGAGTTCGAAGTCATGTCTTTTGGGTTGACGATGCTCGTGGTATTCATGGAGTTGATGAACCGAGTGTTCAAACCATTTTGGACACGTTTGTGATAGTGTTCATTGATGATATCTTGGTTTATTCTCGCCGAGCGAGCATGCGAGCATTTGAGGCTGTCTTGTGATTCTCGGGATCGGCAGTATGCGAAGTTTTCCAAATGTGAGTTTTGGTTGACCTCGGTGGCTTTTCTTGGGCACATTGTAGGGTGATGGCATTCGAGTGGATACGGCCAAGATCGGCGATCGGGACTTGGCCTAGACCTACTACTCCGGCGAGGTTCGCGATTTCGGGCCTTGCGAGGATATTATCGGCGGTTCGTGGAGAAGTTTGCTTCTATCTGCGCACCATTGACTAGGCTGACTCGAGAAAGCAGCAAGTTTGATGGTGATGCTTGTGGCGGGGTTTCGATTCTTTGAAAAGAAAGCGGCGACCGCCTCGTTCTTACTCTTCCGGAGGGTCCGGATGGTTACGTGGTGTATTGTGATGCGTCGGGCATCGGGTTGGGTGTGTGTTGATGCGGCAGGCGAGTTATAGCATACGCATCCCGACTTAAGATACACGGAGGAACTACCCCACCCATGATTTGGAGCCGGCGGTGATTCACGCTTTAAAGATGCAGGCACTATTTGTATGGGGTTCACGTGGATATTTATACGAACCACAAGAGCCTCCAAGATATCTTCACCGAGGAGTGAACTTACGGCGAGACGGTGGTTAGAGTTGCTTAAGGATTATGGCGTCAATATCCTGTACCACGGGAAGGCCAGCGTTGTGGCGAATGCCTTAGTCGTAGGTCGATGGGAGTCTATCGAGGTGCGGCAGAGGAGGGGCATGATTCGTGATTTGCATCGATTAGCGAGCCTTGGTGTCCGCTTGATTGATTACGATAGCGGTGGGTTACTGATTCGTGAGGTTGCCGAGTCTTCCATCGTCGAGGAGGTGAAGAGGCAACATTTGAGGATCCGGTTTTGGCACGTTATCGTGATCTGACTCTTCGTGAGGGCAAGGGTCCTTTGAGGTAGCACCGATGGGGCGCTAAGGTTTGAGGGCGTTGTGTGTTCCGGATGTTTGGGACTTGGCGGCGAGTTCTTGGGGAAGCACACGGTAGCGTTACTCCATCCGTCGGTCGACCAAGATGTACCACGACCTTAGATCCGTGTATTGGTGGGATGGTTTGAAGAGGGCGTTGCGAGTTCGTAGCTCGCCCGTGTTGTCGCGGTGAAGGTAGAGCACCGAGGCACGGTGGTTTGTTCTGAGCGATAGAGATCCCGACTGGAAGTGGGAGGTGATCAACATGGACTTCATCGCAGGATTGCCTCGCACTCGGAGAGACATGATTCTATATGGGTTATCGTCGGCAGTGACGAAATCAGCCCACTTTCTTCCGTCGGGGCGACTTTCTACTGAGGATTATGCGGACTTTACATCAGAGGTCGTCGATCGCATGGAGTCCCTATTTCGATCATATCGCAGAGGAGCCCGATTTACGCTAACTTCGAGGTCCTTCCGAGGGGTTTAGGGGCGCGGTGAGCACGAAATCGCATTTCATCCACAGACAGACGGACAGGCAGAGCGCACTATCCAGACTCTTGAGGATATGCTGCGAGCCTGTGTTATTGACTTCAGAGGTAGCTGGGAGGATCACTTGCCGCTGGTAGAGTTCGCGTATAATAACAACTACCACTCTAGCATTCAGATGGCGCCGTATGAGGCTTTGTATGGGAGGAAGTGCGGTCGTCGATAGCATGGTTCGATGTGGGCGAGTACGATTAGTGGACGGACTTGATGCGGCGGCGATGGATAAGGTGAAGCTTATCCGAGGCGCTATTGACAAATCGAGTCGGCAGTATCATGCAGATCATCGGCGTCGACATCCGAGTTCGCGATTGATGATTGGGTTTTCTGAAGGTGTCACCCGTGAAGGGTGTGATGAGATTCGGAAGAAGGAAAACTTCGACCAAGGTACATTGGGCCGTTCCAGATTGTCCACAGGGTAGGCAAGGTTGCCTATGAGTTGAATCTGCCGTCCGATCTGGAGGCAGTGCATCCGGTATTTCACGTATCTATCTTTGAGGAGATGTGTGGGGATCCATCTAGTGGTACACCCGATTGACGATGTCGGTGTGAGGGGTTATCGTATGAGGAGATTCCCATAGCGATAGTCGATCGTCGGGGTTAGGCGTCTGCGGACCAGGGCGTAGCTTCCACAAAGTTTTGTGGCGGAACGAGCTTAGGAGGAGATGGCGTGGGAAGCGAGAGGAGGACATGAGGCGAGATACCCTCACCTATTCCCACACCTCGGGTAACCTACTTTCCTACTTATTGATTCAATTGACTTATGTGCTAAGTGTTTTTTTATGAATCGCTTAGGTTGTTAAGAACCTTATCTTTAAGCGTCTTGGGAAGGAACATTCGGGACGAATGTTTCTAAGGAGGAGAATGTTATACCCGTATTTCCGAGTATATGCGTAAGGGAATACGTCTGAAAGGTTAGCCTAAAAGTTAGGCTTGGACGAAAATTATTGGGCACAACTCACAAAGCGATTGGTTTTCCGAATAAACGTTTCCACGACTTTCATAGGATAAATTCGGCTATGTCATTTCTTATTTTTGCGGATTTTTCCGAGAGACGTAACACTTTGGACCAATGAGAGGCGACACTTTCCACCCTCTCATTGGTGGACTTATCACGGCAATAGGGCGATTGGATGACAATCCTTGTCATAAAGTTGGATAGATATTTTGTGTGCAAGTTGGCTAGGTACACTTGCCCTAATCTTGACCTTACACTTGCCTAGCACTTGGCTAAATCTTGGCCATTGGTTGGCCATGTCTTGACCTATAAATACTCTTGAGATGAAGAGTTCTTCATCCACTAAAGCTTTCAAGTCTTGAAAAATCCTCCTCTCCTTGTGAGCAATTCGTCCAAACACCCTCCCCTTTGAGTGAAGTTTTGGTAGAGGCCCTTCCCTCTAGCCTGGCCGAAACCTACCCCCCCTCCCTTGGTAGGAAAGTTGCCTTCTAGTATTGTTATAATGCCCAATTTAACCTAGCCCAAATTCCGTAGTACTTAGTAGAAGTTGTGGGAAACTTCTAAGGATTCTTGAGCGCTGAGCTTTGGATTAGGAGCTAAACCTCGCTCGGGATCGACTTTTACTTGGATATTATTGGGCTTATCGAGGTAAATAATCCTAACCCTCTTTTGTAATTAGAGAATGCATCTTGTAGAAGTATTGAGATAAGTATAAATACTTAGGAGGTTATTAAGAATAGAATTGAACTGTAACACCTTAGAAGGGTATAAAAGAAGATTATCTGTCTGTACTTACATGTGTTTTCACGATGAGACTTATATAGCTCACCGGTAGGGTTGTGCTGCCCGACTTTCCGTAGAATTGAGGACCCTCTGTTTAGAATGACCTGGAATAGTCTAGACTTTGATAGATGTCTGTGACTATTATAATTTGATTCTCTGCATGCACATATACCGACTTGGCGGTGGATTTCGCGAGAAGGTATGTGATTCTTCCTATACTCACGAGCATGATATTTTAAGTATATATAGTGCTACAGACGTACATATGATAATCGGCAATGTCTTTTGACTTAAGCCTGAATAATAAGAACCTTGAAGTATGTCAAAAGAATGATGAATCATTTTAACAGAAGAGTAATAGTTGGTGTTAAAACAAAAGCTTAAGAGTTATACTAGCTTTATGGGAAGTAGGTATAACAACCTAAGAATGATAAAAGGAACTGTTTACTTGTTTGTATATAAAAGCCTTGTATTGCTTTCATTAAGTGTAGTAAGATTGGTTGATAGGTAGACATACTATGATGCTGCATGTGTTAAATGCCTTGTAATGTGTGAAAGGGGGTCATTCTTGCTGTGCTTACGTTGCTAACCGGTAAGTCCGTTGTACTGTTATTGTATCACCTACCCCCTTGACTTGTTATACCGAGGGCTTGCCACCCTTGATGCGGGTCTATACGGCCTATGCGGTCTGTGAGACTATGCGAGCTGGTATGCTCGAGATTGATCATTCCGGGTGTTTAGCCCGATGCGGGGGATGCCCTATGCGGTCCATGGGACTATGCGGTCTTTTGAGGCTATGCGGACTGCGGAAGTCCGGGAGAGTGCCGGCTAGCTACCCCGATGCGGGAATACCTCGCGTGGTCTGCAGTGTGACCTATGCGGATCGCGAAGTCGAGGACTAGGCACGCATGATACTATGGGCGGGCCTTGCTTCGATCATTCGCGCCTAGACTAGACACATTCTGATTTCCTATTATCGTTATTATTGTGATGTGGCACTATGTGCAATTAAACCGAATGTATTTGTGAAAAGGTTTTAAATACTTTGATTTCATTTAAAGTACTTTATAGTTTCACATACTTGGTACTGTTGTCTTGACCTCCTTGGGCCGTTACATGCCGCAGTTCTAGAGGAAAGCGGTGCTAGATCCACGTCCTTAGGATCTCTACGTTGGTGTTAGGAGCTCCACTCTCTCCGAGGCTCTACTTTTGGGTATGATCTCCTGTTGTAGATAGTTTTGTGCAGACAGGTATGGCGGGCCCTGTCGCCATAGTTGTTATTTCCTTAAGTGCAGTAGTCCTGTGCAGTTGGGATGTAAATCGCAAAAACTTGGTTTATGTATATATGCCGAAAGGCAATCTTTTCATCGGATAAAATGTTCTAGTTATATCATGTTTCATGTCTTGTTTTATATTCCGCTGATTGTTCTCTCGATGTATGACTACTTGGGTGCCGGGTAAGGCACGATCCACGAACCGAACAGTCGTGACAAAAGTGGTATCGAGCGATTAATCCTCGGAAAGTGTCTACTGACCGTATCTAGTAAGTCTTGATTATCGGTGTGTTGTGCACCACACCAATAATCGGAGGCTATAGGATATTTAGGATTGGTTTCATTCTTCTCACTCGAGATCGTGCTTTAGAGGCGTGTTATAGGTTGGACCCTCTAACGCATTCCTTTCTCAGAATGAATATGCCTCACGTAAGGCAACCCGCCCGAAGGCGAGGCAAAGAGGAGGCGCTAGTGTGACACCCAGTCACGAGGGCTCGAGCCCGGCTATACGAAGGCGGCGAGTTCTATGACACCGCCGCCCCAAAGAGGACCGCAGCACTCACACCCGTCCTCACCCGGGCAGGAGTTAGGGTACCAGGAGATGGCGCTGTTACGAGCCATGGTCGTGGCCAGATATGAGGAGAGGTTTGAGGCGGCCATTCGATTCGGCTCGGTAGTACCGTTGTTCACGAGGCGGATAGCTTGAGGCTACGGGACTTCCTGAGTTGTAGCCCGCCAGAGTTTTACGGGTCTAGACCAGAGGATGATCCGCAGGAGTTCATCCGTCGATTCTGAGGATTATGCGGTGGTCAAGGCTTGAGACCGAGTCTGTGACATTCGGTTCGCATCGGCTGCGTGATACCGCAGTCGATTGGTTCGATTCATGGGAGCTTTCCCGGGGAGAGCATGCACCTCCAGCAGTATGGGATGAGTTTTCAGAGGCTTTTCTCACACACTTCTTGCCTCCGCAGATGAGGAGGGCACGATCTGACAGATTTTTGTTACTGAGGCAGGGAGGACGCACAGTTAGAGAGTACAATGTCGAGTTTGATTCATTGGCTCGATATGTTCCTGCACTGGTAGCAGATATGGAGGACCGGTGCATCGCTACGCCACCGCTAGACGACTATATGGCCGAAGTCTTGTGCGGAGTGTCCTTCACCGAGCATGGACATTACGGTATGCGAGCTCATGCGTTGGGATGCGAGGCGTAGAGACCGCCGGTAGACCGATATCGCCAGCAGGAAGGCGAAGACGACCGGTTCGTTTGGTGGTTCTCGTGGTGGGCGTCGAGAGGTCGATTTGCACCACACCGGCGCGAGCGCTCCTACATCATTTTCAAGACCCAGAGCGATGAGGCGTGTCGGGGCCCGGGACTTGATTTCGGGTAGCAAGGGTGCTAGCCGATCGAGGTCTGTTCAGTGTGCCCGTTGTGGTAGATTCCATTCTGGGAGCTGTTATGCTACTACGAGGACTTGCCATACTTGTGGCCAGCAGGATCATTTCGCGAGGGTTTGCCCGACCGGGCACGGGGTAGGCCCGACTACAGTGCATTGCCGCTTCTTCATCCCCGACAGCTACTCGCCCGAGGCGTGGTACTCGAGATCAGCAGTCGCGCGGAGGTCGT
Organism: Przewalskia tangutica; assembly: GCA_029844215.1. Taxonomy (NCBI): domain Eukaryota; kingdom Viridiplantae; phylum Streptophyta; class Magnoliopsida; order Solanales; family Solanaceae; genus Przewalskia; species Przewalskia tangutica. The sequence goes on along the minus strand of CM056723.1, from coordinate 80,974,186 downwards.
GGCGCAGTCCCGATTCTAGCGGTCCTCGAACCGCATTTATGCTTTGTCCAGCGGGATCGGGAGGCCTCACCGATGTCGCCACGTACCTTATCGGTTTAGGTTTGATGTATATGCTTTGATAGATCCGGGTTCTACTCGCCCTATATATCTCCCTTGTTGCTAGTAGGATAGGGATAGAGCACGAGTCCATAGACCCTTTCGAGGTAGCTACGCCGGGTGATTCTGGTAGCTCGGGGTATATAGAGCTTGTCTGTGACCATTTACGTCCGGACACTTGCCGACTTGATAGAGTTGGAGATGATTGACTTCGACGTGATCATGGGGATGGATTGGCTAGCTTGCTACGCCAATGTAGACCGCGAGAGAGTAGTGCGGTTCCGCTCTGCGAGCCGTTGTTGAGTGGGAAGGGAGCACCAGATCGCCGAAAGGTGGTTTATTTCCTACCTCAAGGCTAGGAAGATGGTGCGAAGGGTATATCTACCATCTCGTTCGGGTGTTTGATACCGAGGTCGGTACCAGATTTTCGAGCAGTTCAGAGTCCGAGAGTTCTCGACGTGTTTCCGCACGACCTCCCGTATTCCTCCGAGGGAGATTGAGTTTTGTATAGATGTGTTGCGGACACTCGGCCTATTTCCATTCCGCCATACGATGGCACCGCCGAGTTAAGAGAGTTGAAGGAAGCGGTGAGTGATTTGTTGGAGAAGGTTTCATCGGACCTAGTGTTTCTCCCCGGGGCGCCGTATTGTTCGTGAAGAAGAAAGACGGGGCCTTGCGCATGTGTGTTGACTACGGTGAACAAGGTGACCATTAAGAAACGATACCCCTTCCCGAGATTGATGATTTGTTCGATCATTGCGGCGCGAGATGCTTTTTCAAGATTGATCTACGATCGCTATCATCGAGTTCGAGTTAGAGAGGTGGATGTCCCAGATCGCATTCCGACCGTGCACGCATTATGAGTTCGTGGTCATGTCTTTTGGGTTGACCAATGCTCCGCGGTATTCATGGAGTTGATGAACCGAGTGTTCAAACCATTTTGGACACGTTTGTGATAGTGTTCATTGATGATATCTTGGTTTATTCTCGCCAGAGCGAGAGCATGCGAGCATTTGAGGCTATCGTGGCGATTCTCCGATCAGCATTGTATGCGAAGTTTTCCAAATGTGAGTTTTGTTGACCTCGGTGGCTTTTCTTGGGCACATTGTCGGCCGATGGCATTCAGTGGATACGCCAAGATCGAGGCGATCGAGACTTGGCCTAGACCTACTACTCGGCGCAGGTTCGCATTTCGGGCCTTGCAGGATATTATCGGGCGTTCGTGGAGAAGTTTGCTTCTATCTACGCACCATTGACTAGGCCGACTCGAATGCGCCAAGTTTGATGGTGATGCTTGTGGCGGGGTTTCGATTCTTTGAAAGAGAAACCGGCGACCGCCCGTTCTTTCTTCCAGGGTCCAGATGGTTACGTGGTGTATTGTGATGCGTCAGGCATCGGGTTGGGGTGTGTGTTGATGCAGCAGGGCAGAGTTATAGCATACGCATCCCGACAGCTTAAGATACACGAGAGGAACTACCCCACCCATGATTTGGAGCTGGCAGCGGTGATTCACGCTTTAAAGATCTGGAGGCACTATTTGTATGGGGTTCACGTGGATATTTATACAGACCACAAGAGCCTCCAGTATATCTTCAGCCAGAGGGAGCTGAACTTACGACAGAGACGGTGGTTAGAGTTGCTTAAGGATTATGACGTCAATATCCTGTACCACCCGGGGAAGGCCAATGTTGTGGCAGATGCTCTTAGTCGTAGGTCGATGGGGAGTCTATCAGAGGTGCAGCCAGAGAGGAGGGGCATGATTCGTGATTTGCATCAGTTAGCGAGCCTTGGTGTCCGTTTGATTGATTACGATAGCGGTGGGGTTCTGATTCGTGAGGTTGCCGAGTCTTCCATCGTCGAGAGGTGAAGAGGCAACATTTGAGGATCCGTTTGTACGTTATCGTGATCTGACTCTTCGTGAGGGCAAGGTCCTTTGAGGTAGCACCTGATGGGCGCTAAGGTTTGAGGCGAGTGTGTGTTCCGGATGTTTGAGGACTTGGCAGTGAGTTCTGGGAAGCACACACGCTACAAGCGTTACTCCATCCGTGGTCGACCAAGATGTACCACGACCTTAGATCCGTGTATTGGTGGGATGGTTTGAAGAGGGGCGTTGCGAGTTCGTAGCTCGCCCGTGTTGTCGGTGAAGGTAGAGCACCGAGGCCGGTGGTTTGTTCTGACGATAGAGATCCCGACACGGAAGTGGGAGGTGATCAACATGGACTTCATCACGGGATTGCCTCGCACTCGGAGGAGACATGATTCTATATGGGTTATCGTCGGCGGTGACGAAATCAGCCCACTTTCTTCCGTCGGGGCGACTTTCTACCGAGGATTATGCGGACTTTACATCCGAGAGGTCGTCGATCGCATGGAGTCCCTATTTCGATCATATCGCATGCAGGAGCCCGGTTTACGGCTAACTTACGGAGGTCCTTCCAGGGGTTTAGGGGCGCAGTGAGCACGAGTAATCGCATTTCATCCACAGACAGACGGACAGGCAGAGCGCACTATCCAGACTCTTGAGGATATGCTGCGAGCCTGTGTTATTGACTTCAGAGGTAGCTGGGAGGATCACTTGCCGCTGGTAGAGTTCGCGTATAATAACAACTACCACTCTAGCATTCAGATGGCGCCGTATGAGGCTTTGTATGGGAGGAAGTGCAGATCGTCGATAGCATGGTTCGATGTGGGCGAGGTACAGTTAGTGGGACCAGACTTGGTGCGCAGCGATGGATAAGGTGAAGCTTATCCGAGGCGGCTATTGGCGGCTGAGTCGGCATGAAGTCGATGCAGATCATCGGCGTCGACATCCGGAGTTCGCATTGATGATTGGGTTTTCTGAAGGTGTCACCCATGAAGGTGTGATGAGATTCGGGAAGAAGGAAAACTCGGCCAAGGTACATTGGGCGTTCGCATTGTCCACGGGGTAGGCAAGGTTGCCATGAGTTGGATCTGCCGTCCGATCTGGAGGCGCATCCAGATTTCACGTATCTATGCCGAGAGATGTGTCGGGATCCATCTAGTGGTACACCCGATTGGCGATGTCCGGTGACCGAGGGGTTATCGTATGAGAGATTCCCATAGCGATAGTCGATCGTCGGAGTTAGGCGTCTGCGGACCAGGACGTAGCTTCCACAAAGTTTTGTGGCGAACGAGCTTAGGAGGAGATGGCGGGAAGCAGAGGAGGACATGAGGCGGAGATACCTCACCTATTCCCCACACCTCCAGGTAACCTACTTTCCTACTTATTGATTCAATTGACTTATGTGCTAAGTGTTTTTTCATGAATCGCAGGTTGTTAAGAACCTTATCTTTAACTGTCTTGGGAAGGAACATTCGGGACGAATGTTTCTAAGGAGGGGAGAATGTTATACCCCGTATTTCCAGAGTATGTACGTAAGGGAATACGTACAAAAGGTTAGCCTTAAAAGTTAGGCTTGGACGAAAATTATTGGGCACAACTCACAAAACGATTGGTTTTCCGACGAAACGTTTCCACAGCTTTCATAGGATAAATTCCGGCTATGTCATTTCTTATTTTTTGCGGATTTTTCCGAGAGACGTAACACTTTGGACCAATGAGAGGGCGACACTTTCCACCCTCTCATTGGTGGACTTGTCACGGCAATAGGGCCGATTGGATGACAATCCTTGTCATAAAGTTGGATAGATATTTTGTGTGCAAGTTGGCTAGGTACACTTGCCCTAATCTTGACCTTACACTTGCCTAGCACTTGGCTAAATCTTGGCCATTGGTTGGCCATGTCTTGACCTATAAATACCCCTCTTGAGATGAAGAGTTCTTCATCCACTAAAGCTTTCAAGTCTTGAAAAATCCTCCTCTCCTTGTGAGCAATTCGTCCAAACACCCTCCCCTTTGAGTGAAGTTTTGGCGAGGCCCTTCCCCTCTAGCCTGGCCGAAACCTACCCTCCCTTGGTAGGAAAGTTGCCTCTAGTATTGTTATAATGCCCAATTTAACCTAGCCCAAATTCCGTAGTACTTAGTAGAAGTGGGAAACTTCTAAGGATTCTTGAGCGCTGAGCTTTGGATTGTGAGCTAAACCTCGCTCGGGATCGACTTTTTACTTGGATATTATTGGGCTTATCGAGGTAAATAATCCTAACCCTCTTTTGTAATTAGAGAATGCATCTTGTAGAAGTATTGAGATAAGTATAAATACTTAGGAGGTTATTAAGAATAGAATTGAATCAGAACACCTTAGAAGGGTATAAAAGAAGATTATCTGAATCAGATTTACATAGACTGTTTTCACAATGAACTTATATAGCTCACCGGTAGGGTTGTGCTGCCCGACTTTCCGTAGAATTGAGGACCTCTGTTTAGAATGACCTACGAATAGTCTAGACTTTGATAGATGTCTGTGACTATTATAGGTGATTCTCTGCGCGACATACTCGACTTGGCGGTGGATTTCACGAGAAGGTATGTGATTCTTCCTATACTCGAGCATGATATTTTAAGTATATATAGTACTGCAGACGTACATATGATAATCGGCAATGTCTTTTGACTTAAGCTGAATAATAAGAACCTTGAAGTATGTCAAAAGAATGATGAATCATTTTAATGTAAGAGTAATAGTTGGTGTTAAAACAAAAGCTAAGAGTTATACTAGCTTTATGGGAAGTAGGTATAACAACCTAAGAATGATAAAAGGAATTTACTTGTTTGTATATAAAAGCCTTGTATTGCTTTCATAAGTGTAGTAAGATTGGTTGATAGGTAGACATACTATGATGCCGCATGTGTTAAATGACTTGTAATGTGTGAAAGTGGGTCATTCTTGATGTGCTTAAGTTGATAACCGGTAAGTCCGTTGTACTGTTATTGAATCACCTACACCCTTGACTTGTTATACCGGGGCTTGCCACCCTTGATGCGGGTCTATACGGCATGCGGTCTATGAGACTATGCGGAGCTGCGGTATGCTCGAGATTGATCATTCCGGTGTTTAGCCCGACGCGGGATGCCCTATGCGGTCCACGGACTATCGCGGTCTTTTGAGGCTACGCGGTCGCGAAGTCCGGGAGGTACCGGCTAGCTACCCCGATGCGGGAATACCTCATGCGGTCTGCGTGTGACCTATGCGGATCGCGAAGTCCGGGACTAGGCACGAATGATACTATGGGCGGTTGGCCTTGCTTGATCATTCGCGCCTAGACTAGACTATTCTGATTTCCTATTATCGTTATTATTGTGATGGCACTATGTGCAATTAAACTGAATGTATTTGTGAAAAGGTTTTAAATACTTTGATTTCATTTAAAGTACTTTATAGTTTCACATACTTGGTACTGTTATCGACCTCGCCTGGGCTGCGTTCATGCCGCAGGTTCTAGAGGAAAGCAGGTGCTAGATCCACATCCTTAGGATCTCTACGTTGGTGTTAGGAGCTCCACTCTCTCCGGAGGCTCTACTGTTGGGTATGATCTCCCTGTTGTAGATAGTTTTGTACAGACAGGGTATGGCGGGGCCCTGTCCCGCCATAGTTGTTATTTCCTTAGAGGTCTGTAGTCCTGTTGTACAGTTGGGATGTAACTGCAAAAATACTGGGGTTATGTATATATGCCAAAGGCAATCTTTTCATCGATAAAATGTTCTAGTTATATCATGTTTCATGTCTTGTTTTATATTCCGCGGATTGTTCTCTGATGTATGACTCCTGGGGTGCCGGGTGCACTCACCACGCCCCGAACGGGTCGTGAGTGGTTGCGGGATCGACGCGGGTCAACCCGCGGCTGTATTGGTGGGTCGCCGAGGTGGTCCCGCCAGTGGTAGGGTCACGAGGGTGTTAGGCCCAAGTTTAGTTAACCATCGTACGAGTTCGTGGATGCGTTCGACCAGTAGTCAGGCCGATGAGGTCAGCCCCTCTTGTCTTTCGGGCCAGACCGTACTCGGCAGAGGGTTATGCGAGATGTTATATCAAGAAGGTTGTAAGGCTGCACGAGGTGCCTACTTTCACCTTATGACAGGAAGTGGAACCCAGGTTACGGCTATTTCTTTTTCTGGAAGTTTTACCAGGCAGGGTTAGGAACTCAGGTGAGTCTCATGACGCGTTCGCCGCCGGGCGGTGTTTGGATTTCAGGGGTAGCTGTGAGGATTGTTGTCTCCTATTGAGGAAATGTTTTATAGCTACCATTTCAGTATTCAGATGTCGCCTTATGAATGCCTTGTAGGGGCGGTAGTGTAGGTTGTCGGTCGATTGGTTCGATGTTGGCAAGGTTCAGATAGTTGGTCCGTACTTGATCCAGCAGGATGTGGATAAGGTGAAGCTTATCCAGAAGAGGTTATTTGCACTGAGCAAATGTAAGTCGCGGATAATCGGCGTCGACACTTGGAGTTCAGGTTGACGGTGGGTCTTCTTGAAGGTATCACCCCGGGAGGGCGTGATGATATTTTGGAAACTGAAGCAATAACAGAAATATGGTAAGTTTATTAGGAAGAGTTCGAGTATACGAGGAGGGTACGACGAGCAAGGGAAGGAACAAACATGTGTTAAAAGAGAATAGAAGTGATCATTTCTTTTGTGAAGTAAAAGTGGGACGGGCGTATCTTTTAGACCTTGGGTGGCAGCGTGGGTGATGTTGAGGTGATTCCTCGTGGATTTGGATTTAAGTTTTGCGCGTATGTTTTTTTTGTGTCCATGTGTGGCATTGGCAACTTGTTTAAGTTAAAGAGAACTTTATCGTTATCCGTCTTGAGAAGGAACATTCGGGACGAATGTTTCTAAGGAGGGGAGAATGTTATACCCCGTATTTCCAGTATATGCGTGGGGCGACGCATAAAAGTTTTAGCCTTAAAGTTAGGCATAGGACGAAATTGGTGCACAACCCACTAAAAGAACCGTTTTCCGACGAAACGTCTTCCAAACTTTGCGTAGGGAAAATTACGGCTATATCATTTATAATTTTTGCGGATTTTTCCGAGAGATGAAATATTTTGGACCAACGAGAGGGTGACACTTGTCACCCTCGTATGGACGGCAAAGAGGGCTTGGATGGCACGATTTTGGGGCTTGTTTTGTGGCCTAAAACTTGGGTCAATGTTTGTGAGGGATTTGTGGAGTAGGATAGGGTGCACTTGTGCAAATATCCACCTTACACTTGCCTACCACTTGGCTTCATCTTGGCCATTGGTTGGCCTATAAATACCCCATTAGTTGATGAGTTATTTCATCCACACTTAGACAATTTCCAAGTCTTGAAACACCACTACCCCTTTGAGAGTTCTCATACACAACACACATCCCCCTTGAGAAGGCCTTGGCGAAAGCACCCTCCCCTTGTAGTGTTCTAGCCGAGACTACCCCCTACATAAAGTTGTTCTCGTAAAATACCCCCTCTTGGTAGAAAATACTCTCCAAGTATTGTTACTATACCAAAATACCTTAGCCTTATACCTTGTAGTATTCCAAAGATACCTCTATCGTAGAGCCCTAAGTACTACCTTATGTCCTTTTGTCTCAAAAACGAAACCCTAAGGAAAACCTTCATAGTCGGTTGAAGTGTTAAGTAGAAGTTCGTAGAACTTCTAAGGGTTGTTTGGAGCGGGTTGGGCGCCCAGTAGGAGCTAACGTTGCTCGGGATCGACATTTAATCTTGGATAATTTTGGGCTTATCGAGGTAAATATCTTGTCCCCTTTTGTAATTAGAGTTTACACATTGTTGAAGTATAAGAATTAAGTATAAGTTATATACAAGGAAGGTATATAAGAAGAGAATTGAATCATTTACATAGGATTGTATTCTGATAGACTTGTGAAGTTTGTGGTAGGGAAGTGCTGCCCAATTTTCCGTAGAATCTTGTATCTAGATTTATTCAACCGAGTAGTCTAGACATTGATAGACTTGTATAACCGTTATAGGTTGAAGTACTGCGAGTAGCGTAGTCTACTCAAAGGGTGGAAAAGGCTAGCGGGATTACGATTTGGAGCTATTTGCTAATAGTCGATAAATCGTCGCGAGGTATGTGATTCTTCCTATCCTCTTGAGCATGATATTTTAAAAGAATATATATATAGTACGGTAGACGTACGTGTGTTAACTGAACGTAGTTTTACGGCAATGTCTTTTGACTTAAGCCTGAATAATAAGAATCTTGAAGTATTTCAAAAGAGTTAAGAAACCTTTTTGAAAGAAGAGTAACACTTGGTTTTAAAAGTTTTAAAAGCTTAAGAGTTATACTAGCTTTATGGGAAGTTAGGTATAACGACTTAAGAGAGATAAAAAGAATGGTTTATTGATTTTAGAAGTTAAGAGACTTGATCTTAAAAGATAAGAGACTTGACTTATTTTGAATTAACATGAATTTTGTTAAAAAGTGTGAAACCTCATTCGTGAGTAATGAGTGCTTGGTTTTTAAATGGAATCATGTTTTACTGATTTCGGAAATCAGAATAAGTATCGAACGAACCACTGCAGCGTTAATAAAGGGAAATGTATTGACTAATTAAGTATTATTAAAACCAGTAGAAACCTCCATCTGCATAGAAGCTAAGATGAGACAAAATGATATTACATTTCCTAGATCATGGCTGCTTTAATAAGATTGATTATGAACAAGAATAACCTACTCACATATAAGGCATATGTTTCTCAAATTGTTTAAAAGAGAATTATATTCTTAAGTGATTAAGACTAAGAACTACGAAACCTTTCTAAAATAAGAGACTTAAGTACTTGAAATTAGGCAAACTTGAACTTATGGAAAAGAATGTTGTTACTTGATGTTGAAAAGGAAAGTGTTTTGGTTTACCTAAAAATGTGAGTCACTCTATTTTAATACTACGGGTATCGGGTGACCTTTATAAAAGAAATGGATCTTTTAAAAAGAATTTAACGTACGTAATACTTTGGGGTCAGAACCTGGACTTTGGCATAAAATAACCTTGAGTTGTGTGTAACTTGCCTATGTTTGCGTTTGATAGCCTTGTTGTGCAAGTGCTGTATTTCTATACCACCGCGTCTCTCGATGGAGGGCCGACTGATTTGTTATGAACTATTCTTCACCGAGTCCCATGAGATGGGCCGGGACACGTATTCCATCTGATTCTTCACCGAGTCCCATGAGATGGGCCGAGACACGTATTCCATTTGATTCTTCACCAGGTCCCATGAGATGGGCCGGGACACGTATTCCATCTTATTATTTACCGAGTCCCAGGAGATGGGCCGGGATACGTATTTCATCCGATTCTTTACCGAGTCCCATGGGATGGGTCGGGACATGTATTCCGCACGATTCCACCTCTATCCCCTTGGGATGAGCCGAGACATGTTGTACGTATAATACGGTTTATATCCAGACTGCCGGCAGTGAGGAAGGAGTTCCACGGGCATGAGGGATGACTTGAGGGCGTGAGTCCCTGACTTGACGTGACTGCTTTTATGTTATGAACTGTAGTTTGGTTATCATACATGTCTCCTGTTTTATATAGACTGTTATGATTTCATTTACAGTTTTTCGCCACATACTTGGTACTGTTATCGACCTCTTGAGGCTGCGTTCATGCCGCAGGTAGAGGTACATCGGTTGTGGATCCTCGCTCATAGGATCACAGTTCAGCGTGTTGGGAAGCCCCGTTTCTCCGGAGGCTTATCTTTTGGTATGTTACCCTGAGTCTGTAGGTTCTTATGCATTCAGGGGTATGGCGGGGCCCTGTCCCGTCATAGTTGTTGTTGTAAAACTCTTAGAGGTCTGTAGTACTGTTGTGGGCAGAGTTGTAAAAAGGATAATTGTTCGGGTTTTTATGTATATATACAGAAGGCAACTGTTTTGGTTGGCCTGTTTATTTATCATATCTCTTGTTTCATGTTTATGTTTTATTTCCGCTGATTTTCTCTGATGTTGTATCACTAAGGTGCCCGGGGTAAGGCACGATCCACGGCCAGGTTCGGTCGTGACAGATATTCGCCTCATGTCCTCTCGGCTTCCCACGTCATCTCCTCCTGAGCTCGTTCCGCCACAAGACTTTGTGGAAGCCACGCCTGGTCCGCAGACGCTTAACCTCGACGATCGATTATCGCTATGGGAATCTCTCATACGATAACCCTCGGTCACCTGGACATCGTCAATCGGGTGCACCCTAGATGGATCCCCGATACATCTCCTCAGCATAGAAACATGAAACACCGGATGCACTGCCTCCAGATCGGACGATAGATCCAACTCATAGGCAACCTTGCCTACCTCGCGACAACTGATACGCCCGATGTACCTAGATTTGAGTTTCCTTTCTTTCCGAATCTCATCACACCCTTCATGGGTGACACCTTCAGAAAACCCAATCATCAACCTCGAATTCGGATGCCGGCGATGATCTGCGTATGACTTCTCGCCGACTCGAGCCGCCAAGAATCGCTTCCCGGATAAGCTTCACTTATCCATCGCCGCTATATCGTCTGGTCCCACTAATCGCACTCGCCTACATCAAACCAGCCTATCGGCGATCTGCACTTCCTCCCATACAAGGCCTCATAGGCGCCATCGAATCTTGGGTGGTAGCTATTATTATACGCAAACTCAACTAGAGGAAAATGATCCTACCATACCCACGAAGTCAATAACACAGCTCGCGGATATCCTCGAGAGTGCGGATAGTGCGCTCGCTGTCCGTCTGCTGCGAGGATGGAATGCGATTTCGTGCTCACATGCGTCCTAGACCTTACGGAAAGAACTCCAGTTAGCCGTGAACCGGGCTCTCTGCGATATGATAGAAATAGGGACGCCATGCTGTCTCACGATCTCTCAGATGTAAAGTCTGGCATAGTCCTCGGCCGAGAAAGTCGTCCTGACGGGAAGAAAGTGGGCTGATTTCGTCAGCCTGTCGACGATAACCCATATAGAATCATGTTTCCTCGGAGTGCGAGGTAATCCTGTGATAAAGTCCATGTTGATCACCTCCCACTTCCAGGTCGGGATCTCTATCGTCTGCAATAATCCACCAGGCCTCTGGTGCTCTATCTTCACTGCGACAACACGCACCGAGCTACAAACTCGCAACGTCCTCTTCAAGCCATCCCACCAATACACGGATCTAAGGTCGTGGTACATTTTGGTCGACCCGGATGGATAGAGTAACGTCGCTGTGTGCTTCCTAGAACTCCGCCAAGTCCTGCAATATCCGGAACACACAACCTGCCCTCGAACCTTAGCACCCCATCAGGTGCTACCTCAAAAGGACCCTTCCCCTCACGAAGAGCCGTATCACGATACCGAGTCAAAATCGGATCCTCAAATCGTTTCTTCACCTCTCGACGATGGAAGACTCGGCAACCTCTCGAACTCGAACCCCACCGCTATCGTAATCAATCAATCGGACTCCAAGGCTGCTCGCTAGCTGATGCAACTCGCGGACCATGCTCCTCCTCTCTCGTGTACATCCGATAGACTCCCATCGACCTGCGACTGGGGCATCTGCCACAACATTGGCCTTCCACGGGTGGTACATGATGTCAACATCGTAATCTTGGCGGCTCTAACCGTCGTCGCCGTAAGTTCACTCCTCCGTGAAGATATCTTTGGAGGCTCTTGTGGTCAGTATAAATATCCACATGAACCCCATACAAATAGTGCCTCCGGATCTTGGCGTGAATCACCACGCTAACTCAAATCATGGGTGGGGTAGGTCCTCTCATGCTTCTTAAGCTGTCGGGATGCGTACGCTATAACCTTACCCAGCTGCATCAACACACATCCGAGCCCGACGCCTGACGCATCACAATACACTACAAAACCGTCTGGACCCTCTGGAAGAGTAAGAACTGGGCGTCGTCTCTCCTTCAAGAATCGAAAACCACGCCACAAGCATCATCCATCAAACTTAGCCGCTTTCCGAGTCGGCTAGTCAATGGTGCGAGAGATAGAAGCAAACTTCCACGAACCGATAGTAACCTACAAGGCCCAGAAAACTGCGCACCTCTGTCGGAGTAGTAGGTCTAGGCCAACTCTTGACTGCCTCGATCTTGGCCGTATCCACCCGAATGCCATCAGCCCCGACAATATGCCCAAGAAAAGCCACCGAAGTTAACCAAAACTCACATTTGGAAAACTTGGTGTACAATCGCTTGGTCTGGAGAACTCTCACGATCCTCAAATGCTCGCGCATGCCTCGCTCTGGCGAATAAACCAAGATGTCATCAATGAATACTATCACAATCGTATCCAAAATGGCTTGAACACTCGGTTCATCAGATCCATAAATACCGCTGGAGCATTGGTCAACCCGAAAGACATAACCCTGAACTCATAATGCCCGCACGTCCGAATGCGATCTAGGGACATCCGCCTCTAACACGCACTGATGATAGCGATCGCAGATCAATCTTGAGAAACATCTCGCACTTCGCAATCGGTCGAACAAATCATCAATCACGGGAAGGGGGTATTCGTTTAATGGTCACCTTGTTCACCGCTCGTAATCAACACATGCGCCGCAACGTCCCGTCCTTCTTCTTCACGAACAATACCGGTGCTCCCCAGGGAGAAACACTAGGCCTGATGAAGAACTTCTCCAGCAAATCTCTCAGCTGGTCCTTCAACTCTCTCAACTCGGCAGGTGCCATTCTGTATGGCGGAATGGAAATAGGCCGAGTGTCTGGCAGCACATCGATACAAAACTCTATCTCCCTCTCAGGAGGGATACCCGGGAGGTCATCTGGAAACACATCAGGGAACTCTCTGACTACAGGAACTGACTGAAAATCTGGTACCGCAGCCTCAGTATCGAACACCCGAATGAGATGGTAGATATACCCCTTCTGCACCATCTTCCTAGCCTTGAGGTAGGAAATAAACCTACCCCTCGGCGACACAGTGTTCCCCTCCCACTCAATAACCGGCTCCCCAGGAAACTGGAACCGTACCACTCTCTCCCTGCAGTCTACATTGGCATAGCAAGAAGCTAGCCAATCCATGCCCATGATCACATCGAAATCAGTCATGTCCAGCTCTATCAAGTCGTCTAGGGTCTGACGACTGCATAAAGTCACTGGACAAGCCCTATATACTCGTCGAGCTACCACCGAATTACCCACTGGCGTAGCTACCTCAAAAGGGTCTATGGATACAGGCTCTATCCCTATCCTACTAGCAATAAGGGGAGATATGTTATACCCCGTATTTTTCCAGAGTATATACGTGAGGGCGTACGTATACAATTTGAGCCTTAAAGTAGGCATAGGTTCGAATTTGTGCATAGCTACCAAAAGGAGTCGTTTTTCGACGAAACGTTTCCACGACTTGAAGGAAAATTCCGGCTATGTCATTTATAATTTTTGCGGATTTTTCCGAGAGACGAAACATTTTGGACCAACGGGAGGGTGACATGTGTCACCCTCACATTGGCCGTGAGAAGTGGACGGCAAAGGCAAGCAAAGGCACGTTTTTTTGTGCCTTGGGTTAGGTAGGATATTTGTGCAAGTTGGTGTGGTAGATGGATAAGGTCCACATGGTTGAAATCTAGCCCTACACTTGCACCACACTTGTCTTCATCTTGGCCATTGGTTGGCTTTCACTTGACCTATAAATACCCCTCTAGTTGAAGACATTCTTCATCCAAAAATTGAGCAATCTTTCTAAGTCTCAAACCCTCCCTCTCCCTCTTGTGATCTCGTCCACCACACACCCCTCCCCCTCTTGAAGGCCCCTTGGCCGAAACCTACCCCCTTCCCTTTTGTTGAGGCTTGGCCGTGGGGTACACCCCCCCCCCCTAGCCTAGTTGTCTCGTATAAATACCCCTTGTTGTGGTATAGAAATACTCTCCTAGTATTGTTGTTATGTCCAAATACCTTGTAGTATTCCCAAGGTTACACTTATACAAGCCCAGAAAATACCATTATACTTCCCTCAGTCTCAAAAACGAAACCCTAAGTAAATCTTCACCCGTAGTTGAAGTTAAGTAGAAGTTGGTTAGAACTTCTAAGGGTTGGTTGGAGCGGGTTAGAGCGCACGGAGTAGGAGCTAAACCTTGCTCAGGATCGACATATAAACTCGGATAATTTTGGGCTTATCGAGGTAAACACTCTTGACCTTCTATTGTAATTGGAAATTACATGTTGTAGGAATATATAGTTGATGTATACTATATATAGTACAGAACATTATAATTGTGCGGCAATGTCTTTTGACTTAAGCCTGAATAATACTTACGGCAATGTCTTGCGACTTAAGCCTGAATTTTAAGAAGTGAACTGAACTGTAATTACATAGGACTGTATTACAGTAGGCTTGTGTAGTATTACTGTGAGTAGAATTGTACGCGTCCGGTTAGACGTGTTAACCCCCCCCCCTGGTTGGCTTGGTAGCCGGCCTCGATAGAGGAGGAGATTTACGCTGTTGCGGGGGGGGGAGGTGCTGCCGAATTTTCTGTAGAATATTCTACATTGAGATCTAAAGATATTAATAGGCGCTTTGTGGCCTCTATAGGTTGTAGTACTACGTGTGGAGTGATCTGCTTGACTGAGAGTGTAGCAGACGGTTTGAGGTACTTGGAGCGTTTTGCTATTAGTCGATACTCGTCGCGAGGTATGTGAACCTCTTCCTATCTTTCTAGCATGATATGTGTATAACTATGTAGTACGGTAGACGTACATGTGTTAAATGTATTTGATTGGTTTAAAACATAAAGGGTTATAACGGCTTTATGGGAAGTGGGTTATAACAGCTTTATGTAGATAAGAAAAAGCCTTGTGATTTTTTAAAAAGATAACTGATTTGACTTATAACCGACTGGATGTAAAAGAACCTTGGAGTATTCTAAAAGATTAAGAAACCTTTTTGAAAGAAGTGTGTACTTGGTTTGAAAACATAAGAGTTATACCAGCTTTATGAGAAGTTAGGTGTAACGCCTTAAGAGAGATAAAAAGAATGGTTTAATGGACTTATTCTTAAAGGATAAGAGACTTGACTTAAAATGGATGTTTGTGTGAAACCTCATTCGTGAGTAATGAGTACTTGGTTTTGGAAGGAATAATGTTTTCTTGATTTGAAATCGAATGTGTATCGACAAACCACCGCAGTTAATAAAGGAAAATGTATTGTATAATTAAGTATTATTAAAACCAAGAGAAACCTCCATCTGCATAGAAGCTAAGATGAGACAAAATGATATTACATTTTCTAGATCATGGTCGCTTAATAAGATTGATTATGAACAAGAATAACCTACTTTATGGCATATGTGTAACGACTGCCCGGCCCGTTCATCGTGCCTTATCCCGCACCCTAGTGATACAATCATCGAGAAAACCAGCGGAAAATAAAACTTTAAACAAGAAACAAGATATAGGAACATAAACAAAGCCAACCCAACGGTTACCTTCCAACAACATAAATAAATACAATTCTTTCAAAGCGAGCAGTTTAATCCTTTTTACAACCCCGCCACAACAAGATTACATGCACTTAAGATTTACAACAACTATGACGGACAAGGCCCGCCATACCCTGAATGTACAAGAACCTACAACTCGGGGAACACATACAAAGATAAGCCTCCGAGAAACGGAGCTTCCCAAAACGCTGAACCGAGATCCTAAGGCGAGGATCCACGGCCGATGTACCTCACTGCGGCATGAACGCAGCCCTCAAGGAGGTCAAGACAACAGTACAGTATGTGAAATCAGAAAATATCAGAATGAAATCATACTAGTCTACATAAAGCAGAGACATGTATGATAACCAAACTACGATTTACAACATAAAAGCGATCATGTCCGATGTGACTCACGCCTCAAGTCATCACTCAAATATAACTATGGGTCTCACGCCCACAACATCAATCATGTTCGCATCATGGCCGCATGCCCCGAATCTGCGCCGGTGTAGACATGTCCATGATGCAACAATAATACCAATGCCCCACGGCCACATGCCCCCGAATTCTACCTCGGTAGACACGTCCATGTGACATCAACAATAATATCTTGGGTGATCAACTCGCCGCGTAGCCACATGCCCCCGGAATTCTACCTCGGTGTAGACATGTCCATGTAACCACAATAACAATATATCGGGTAATCAACCCTGCCGCATGGCCGCATGCCCCCGGAATACTGCATCGGTGTAGACATGTCCATGTGACATCAACAACAAGACAGTAATCAAAATGGAAACATACCCGTGGAATTCTCCATCACTGCCAGCACGTCCAAGTAAGTTCTCAACAAGTCGACCGGCCCTCTATCGAGACGCCGGTAACGTAAATACCACACTTGCACAACAAAGGCTATCATCACAAGCATAGGCAAGTTTCACAACAACAAGCATAGGCAAGTTTCACAACAACAAGCATAGGCAAGTTTCACAACAACAAGCATAGGCAAGTTTCACAACAACAAGCATAGGCAAGTTTCACACAACTCAAAGTACTTTCATTTTATGCCAAAGTCCGGGTTTTTAACCCCAAAGTACTACATACGTTAAGTTCTTTTAAAAGAGATCCATTACTTTTATAAAAGTCACCCTATACCCGTAGTATTAGAATGACCAACCCACATTCCTTTTCAAAATCAAGTACTCATTACTCACGAATGAGGTTTCACACAAACATCCACATTAAAACAAATAAGTTAAGTCTCTTATCTTATAAGATCAAGTCTCTTAACTTCTAACATCAGTAAACCATTTTCACCTACATAAGGTCGTTATAACTAACTTCCCATAAAGCTATTATAACACCCTATGTTTTAAACCAACCAAATCACTTAGCACATGCGCTCACCGTACTACATAGTTCACAACAATCATGCTAGAAAAGATAGGAAGAGGTTCACATACCTCGCGACGATTTATCGACAATAAGCAAAATGCTCCAAGTACTACAACCTTGCTAGCCCTTTCCACTCCTCGAGTAGAATACGCTACTCTTAGTACTTTCACCTATAAAGGTCACAAACGTTTATTAACCCCAAAACACAAGTTTCTATCTTTCTACGTAAAATTCGAAGACTCTCCTTTCCCGCAACAGCGTAAATCTCCTCCTCTATCGAGGCCGGCTACCAAGCCAACCAGGGGGGGGGGGGTTTACACGTCTAACCGGACGTGTACAATTCTACTCAGCAATACTACACAAGTCTACTGCAATACAGTCCTATGTAAATACAGTTCAGTTCAGTTCTTTATTCTTCAGGCTTAAGTCAAAAGACATTGCCGAATACTAAGTATAGTTCCATATATAGTATACTTCAACTATATATTCTAACAAACATGTAATTTCCAATTACAATAGAGGGACAAGATAATTACCTCGATAAGCCCAAAATTATCCAAGTTATAATGTCGATCCTGAGCAAGGTTTAGCTCCTACTCCGTGCGCTCCAATCCGCTCCAAACAACCCTTAGAAGTTCTAACCAACTTCTACTCAAATACTTCAACCAACTATGAAGATTTCCTTAGGGTTTCGGTTTGAGACTAAAAGGACAAAAGGTAGTATTTCCTGCTCTACGATAGAGGTAACTTTGGAATACTACAAGTTACAAGGCTAAGGTATTATGGGCATTATAACAATACTAGGAGAAGTATTTCAATACCACGGAGGGTATTATACGAAACAACTAGGCAGTGGGTACCCACGGCTAGCACCACAAAAGGGGAGGGAACCCTCGCCAAAGGCCACACGAAAAGGGGAAGGGGGAAGGCTCTCGGCTAAGAGCTCACAAAGGGGGAGGAGAGTTTTCAAGGCTTAGACAAGTGAAGAGTGGATGAAGAAGTTCATCTCTAAGGGGGGTATTTATAGGAAACCAAAAGCCAACCAATGGCCAAGATCAAGCCATGTGCAAGGCAAGTGTATGGCCTTGATCAAGCCAAGTGCACC